>VDFB02109042.1:28515738-28966958 GCA_007258455.2 Sequoia sempervirens
TAAGATTGGTCATGACCCAAACACAACCTCAATGGTTGGCATAAACCCCCAAGCACATAGATAAAGAAAGAGGACAAGCCCTGTTGGCCAAATATCCACAAATTACCCATAAAACCAACTCAAAATAATATGTAACACCAAAGAGATCAACCATTAATGTGTAGACCATAAAGGGACATTCCATGAACATCTAACAACACTTCCATATACTTCTTTCACACTGTCAGTCATCACAAATCAAACAAAAACAAAACACTTCATCCCACAAGCACAAAATACACAACCATGAGATAGAACATTAACATACCAACTTGTGGTAAACACCATCACATGAAATCTAAACTAAGATATTGCACAAACACTGAGAGAACATTCACCAAACCATAGAAGTAGAAACATCAATACAAAGAAATGTAGAGCATTTTTTGGACCAATCCTAACAAGCAACAAAAATTTCCAACCCACTACAATTACCAAGAACCTCCTCAGCAACACAAGTGACCTAAAAAGATAGGAGTGCAACATCCACAGAGCATAAATGTTGAATCCCAAACCACAATACCATATATTCAAAGGCATAGGAATGAAAAGCATTCTCCCAAATAATCTTCAAAGAAACTTCCTGTAATAGAACCTTTCACCAACATTCAGAGACCAAAAATTTCTTGTTGCAACACATACTTCCTCAAGAAAAATAAGAGAGAGAATATAATATACTAGAGACCATTAGAAACATATCTCCAACTTCAACATTACTTCTAATACTCATCTTAATGTGTCATCATGACATCATCTCTACTAATAAGAACCATACTCAATACAACTTTAACTGTCATCAAAAAAGGTATAACATCCAACCATGAACAATAACAACATCACTATTAGCACAACATCATACATCAATGAAAACCCAAATTGAGTGTACATCAAAGATAAAAATTTCAAACATATGTGCAAAAATCTCCCAAACAAAATGTTGACATCAATGATAAACAATTCCAAACATATGTGCAACAATTTCCCCCTTTGTCATTGATGGAAACTGTGTGAACCCTTTTCCTAGTACTTGCAAAACAACATGAATAAACAAGTTAAACAAGGAATTGCAAGCTAAAACAAGGATTCCCCATGAAATCCATTTACAACCTCAAACTAGGAATGAAAATAACAAAGAACACAATGAAAATGATAAAACAAAGATTAAATCCTAATTAGATGTGCAAACTCATGATCCCATGGGGGAATTGGTGCCAATTTGATGTGAAAATTGGCCCTTTCCCAATTCCTAAGATGCAAGCTTTGAATGTTGAAGATGCTGTTGATCCACTTTGATGAAAGATGAGAACTTCAAACCCAAAATCTGAAAAACCCAGCTATGACTCAATGACAATGGATAAAATTCAAGAGATATTTGAGCATGGTAACTTTGCTTGGATTGTGGATAATCAAATGAGGATATGAGCTCTTAATTTATAGAATTCCAAGATGGATGAATTTCCAAATTTGAGCAATGTGGGACTAACATTCATCCAATGATATGGTGCCACTTGTCAAGCTATGAATGGATGATGGATGTGCAAGATTTGGGGTTTGTGCCAATAAATGCCAATATTTGAAATTCAAATTTGTTGAAATGACATGCAAGAGGGAAGGGAAAATACAATAAATGCCACTTGGCTCAAGGAAAAGGACATGTAAGATGAAGTTATTGCCTTGTTGGATGTACATGTTGACTTGGAATTTTTGAATTCAAATTGAGAGAATATTCCAAAAGATGCCATTGTGAGGAAAATAGAGATTTAATAAATGAATTAAATCTATTTTCATGTGCAACTTGCATTATCTAGAGGATGTGACATGAGATGAGGTTAAATTAATCAAGGGTTAATTAATTTAATAGAAGATTAGATGATGTGACCTTGTTTGACTCAAATTTATGGATTTATTTAAATCAAATAAGAGAGGAATATGATAAGAGGGTAATTAAATAAGGATTTTGATTTATTTAATTTAAAAGGGATGGTGTTAGATTAAATCAAATAAGGTTTTAATTTATTTAATTTAATGGATAGAATTTAGAGATTTAATCAAATAAATTGACTATTTAATTAAATAGGGATAATTATATCAGATGGATTGATTTAATTAACAAAAGAGATTGACTTGATTAGATAAAATGATTTATTTAATTAAGAGACGAATATTGATGAATTTAATCAGATAAGGGAATTTGATTAAATGGTTAGACCGAGGGATGATTCAGGAAGAAGCGATGTTAGTAAGTTAGGATTAGATGCACGATGTCAATCGGTATATTTTACGTGTCTACATTTTGCCCCTCTTTGAAGCAATGCACTTGTTACGTTGGTTCAAAGAATAAACAATCTCAATCAAAGCCAAATTTTTTTGATATTTAAAACTTGCCTCAATGCTGCCCGACGGAAGAGAATATGCCAATATAATGCCCCCTCGAGAGATCAGACGAAAATTTTAATTTTTTGGGTGATCTCACGAAAAAAAGGTGAAAAAGTACCCGACAAGTCCAAAAGGGGTCCAGGAGGCTAAAAACGTGTCTAAATGCAATGAAATGATGAAAAACAAGCCTCAAATGGACCAAAATAGGTTCAAGGGTCTGAAACTCTAGCAGGACAACTATTTAGGGTTAAAAACCCCTAATTTTTAGGTTTAAAAGGGGCCCAAGGGGTCACTTTCAAGTCATTTTCACACACCTCCGCTAGCAAACTTGAGATTCGAGCTCTGACTCTCTAGTGATATGGCACAACGACAACTTCCCCTACACATTTCAGACCGAGTTCGAACATACCAGCGGCAACCTAGCATCGGGGCACCAGTATGTGACCCTTACTGAAGCTTTGTCTTTTCATTTAATGCATTAATTACTACTTTAAAAGGGTAGCTCACCTCCAACAGTGCTATATAGCGCTGCTCGGCATTTAAACTGTGTCGTGCTAGGCCATTTTGCACTGTAGTGGTGCTATTTAGCACCGCAACAGTGCAATTTGGAGTTTAGAAACTCCGCCGCTGGACTCGGGCTCGGCAGGCTGGTTTGGGTAAAGTGTGCCGCGGCGACGCCCTTTTCATGCAAACTGCGACGTTGGAGGATAAAGTGCGCCATGGTGGCGCCACTTTGCTCTTTTTGGGCTCGAGCGTCGAAGTTTGAGTAAAATCAAGCTGCGACGCCTTCACAAACTGTGCCGTTGGAGGCGAGCTTGGAGCGCTCGACTAGGAATTTTTCAAAAATTTTAACATGGTGACTTTCCTTGATGCAGACGGGTCGAGGGAGCTCTACTCTCAGGAGCACCGGTTGTGAGATTTGGTGAGTGTCCTACGGGACCTGAGTGACAAAGACCAGGATTGACTAGGAGTTGCAGGATTGTGGCATATTGCATATGTGGTGCCCATGCACACCCACCTGGGGATGCTATCAGCACTGGCCGAGAGGTGGCACAGCGAGACGTCATTTCATCTCCCCACTAGTGAGGCCACTGTCACCTTGGAGGACATTTGGCACATTCTACGATTGCCTATTCATGGCCGACAAGCGATCTATGATATGGATGAGGGACGCGAGTCCTACACTAGAGTCCTCGCCACATGGGACATTATCTACTGCGAGGGACAGATTGAGCTAGAGAGATACAGGGTCATCGCACCTCCCTTCTACTGGGCGGTTGCAACGATCATTTTAGGTTTGGTTGCCCCAAACTGACAAGGGCGATATTTCAGTCCCGACTGGGGTTATTGTTGGGAGCGGATGGTCTGAGACAGGTCAGTTCGCTTTGCATGGAGGCATGTCCTTCTGGCTTCACTTTACAGAGACTTGCACGAGTACGTATACGTGGATGGCAGAGCATTGCGGCTAGGGTGACACTTCTTCATGTTTGGGCATGGGAGCACATTTCTGTGCTATGTCCATGGGTCGTTCTAGTTTCGATGGGGTAAGAGGATGCCCTGGTGGCATGATACAGAGGCGGTGTGTCCTTCACACACACTGGCGAGCATGGGATCCCCTACTGGAGGCGGGTCCTAGATGAGATACTTGTTTTTACTTGGAGACCATACCTTGGTCAGCCTGGATGGGCCAACGATGCTACCCAACTCTTTTATTGCCACTAGGATCAATATATGTAGGGGTGTGAGCACATGATGATTGACAAGTACCTGCCCGGGCGCATGCAGCATCAGTTCGAAGAGCTACAGGATCAGCCTGATGATGACTACATAGCCATCTTTGCACGTAGCATGACATAGGTGTCATGGGGTCACTGTATTCCTACCTCTGAGGCAGTTGATAGCTTCAGGCAGTTAGTAGCCCGACCGTGAGCTTATGATCAGGGCTTGGTAGATCCAGGGACCACTCAGGCCTATAAAGACTGGTTCAGACCTCTTCTTCCGTTGACCATTCTAGGTGAGGATCCAGAGGTGCACAGAGTCAGAGGCAGAGGGAGATGAGGAAGGCGAGGACCGAGGATTGAGATTCGACATGATCCACCATTGGTGCCCCTAGTCCCACTAGGTCATGGGGATGTTCACATGCAGGATCAGTAGTACGATCCGCTAGTCCCACCACCACGAGCCGAGGGTGAGGATCAGGTTCACGTGCAGCCATGAGTACAGCCACAGGGATAGGCAGACAGTCGGGATGTGCTGATTGCATAGCTATAGGCCCAAATTCAGGTGTTGACAGCGAAGAGAGACTAGGCGAGGGATGAGAGAGAGCAGCTCAAAGCAGAGAGGGATCAGAATGTGCAGCAGAGGCAAGCTGCAAAGCTACAGGCAACCATAGAGCTAGGCCGTAGATAGCAGATCGAGAGTATGACAACCTCCTCCTCCCAAGGTACAATGCTAGTATGATCTTACAGGGATGCTATCCGAGAGATAGAGTACTATTGTCGGGCTTACCATAACACCATACCTAGAGTAGATTGGGTCCCAGAGTACTCAGAGCGAGCCAGCCAGAGACCACCAGAGGGTCACGGTGACAGGGGCGAGGGCAGCATTCACAAAGATCGAGCTTGATCCAGATGATACACCTTTTGTGCCTTATGGGCTCATTTTTGATAGCTCGATGGGCGTTTTGTACCAATTGACCTATATGTACAGTGATCCGATTTATTCTTTGTACTATGACAGTGACATTGATGATATGATATATATGAGCCGATTTTGATGGGATGTATTGTCTTCTCCTTTATGCATGGATGGTTTATTTCTATATGCTTTGCAGTGATGTCCTATGGATGCATTTATTTCTAATGATGTATGCATTATGATTATGACTAACAGATCTATATTACGCTAACCTGTGCAATAATGTTATTTATATGATGATTTATTTTATGCCAATGTGATATGTGATGTGGATTTTAATATGTAAAATGATATGATCTATGGTATATGCAATGATGTGTGGAATATGCTTATATATGAGATGTTTTATGGATGGATGTAATATGAATGCGATGGTCGTGATATGATGCTAATAAAATGGTGTTAATGCATAATCAAATTGAGATGCTTAGAATAACAAATGTTATTATCCTAAATGATGATGTATGTGATGCAATGATATGTTAATGCAAAGTGATATGCTGATGCATAATGTAATGTGAATGTAAAGTGGTGAGATGATGTCATGATGTTATGCAAGTATGTATGCCTAATGAATTAAATGTTTATATACCTATTGTTTATGATTATGTGAAAAATGATTATGAAATGCTTCTGTAGATGCTATGCGATGATTTATATGGTAGATGGTAATATGGAATGGTTATTAAATGCAAATGCAATTTTTATGCGATGATCGATATAATTCCATGAGATGCAATGTAATGGGTGAAATGCAATGATATGGATGCACCTATTTATGAAGAATGTTTATGATAACTTGTTTATGATGATTAAAATGCAATGCCTATGTTTCTTATATGATATGCTTATGCAATATGCTAATGATATGTGGATGCAGGATCAATGATGATGATGGTGATGGTGATCAACTGTCATAGTACCTTGTTAGTGTGGTTAGTAAGAAGAGAAGAAGTCATTTCAACAAGACACAAGATGATAAATATGAAAATGATGATGATGATGATTACTTGCTGACGAATTGGGATTTTCAAAGGGCTAGATTTTCTTATGTTTGATAACACACGTGGTACAATGCATCAAGGTATAGAAAACCAGGATGGTGTGGTACTTAGTGTGATGGACTTTGACTCAATAATCAAATAGGAGTATTCTTGTTCACACCTTACATACAAAAACCTTGCTAGGATGTACTTCAGAAGTTTCAGACACCTCAGACCAAAACACAGAAAGGTAAACCTATCCCTGTAATAGTCAACAAGTTTCCCTAGACCTCTTCCATACATACCTAACAAAGCAAGTATTCACCAAGGTTATATTACAAGAACATCCAACAAGCACAATAGACAAAAGATAATGATCATTGCCCCATTCCTATTTCTCTAAATCCTCTGTTTTGGGATATCATCGAGACATCCTTGGAATGAGCGCAAATAAGATAAGTCAAAAGATAAAGAACAAGTAAACAAACAAACTGATGCTCTTCAATACCGCTAACGGAAAGAGGATGTGTTTTCTAAGGGTAATAACCAAAACTTATTGCCAAAAAATAATGCCCATTGTAGGAAGGATTCATCCTAGGACATGTTAGTGGATGGCGGCACGTCATTTCATTTACCCAAAGTGTTCTAAGGGATGATTGATATGGGACCAATTCAGATGATGAGTTACCAATATGAAGAGATGGCCAACTTGCATATGCACTGAATTAGACTTAAGACTTGATGTTTTGAGTTTTACTTTTTATCCTACTAGACTTGCTTCTAACTATTTCACCAAAGGTTGATAATGATGATCAGTTTATTATGAGTGGTGTTATTGTGGGTGCAAGCGAGATGAGGTGGATGGATTTTTTCAAATATTTGGATGTTTTTAGAGTTTTGCAATGTTTTGAGGCTATGTTTGTAATTTTTTGATATTTTCAAATGTTTTGATTTTTTATTATTCAATGTTTTTGGGATTTTCTAAGATTTTGACCAATAAACTAACCTAAAGACCTATCCTAGTGGTCTCGAGGGCTGATCAATAGATTAGCCTTGCCTACGTTATATACACAAAGACCACATAGTTCAACTTACGACTTGACCGATTTATAGATGAAGATATACATGATGAGATGTTAGCTTATTATGATGAACTCCTATAGGACTGACCTAAATGTCTCGAGGGATGATCAAAGATCAACCTTGCCTATGTTCAAGCTTAGAGAAGACGTAGTTCGACAAGACGACCTTGTTTTTGATTTTTTGATAATTTTTTGACCTATTTTTTATTTTGATATGTTTTGAATGTTTTTGGATTTTCTGATATAGCGCCAAATGTGCAAACCCTTTTAATAGTACCTGCAAAACAATATGAGTAAATAAGTTAAGCAAGGAATTGCAAGCTAAAACAAGGATTCCCCATGAAATCCATTTACAACCTCAAACTAAGAATGAAAATAACAAAGAACACAATGAAAATGATAAAACAAAGATTAAATCCTAATTAGATGTGCAAACTCATGATCCCATGGGGGAATTGGTGCCAATTTGATGTGAAAATTGGCCCTTTCCCAATTCCTAAGATGCAAGCTTTGAATGTTGAAGATGATGTTGATCCACTTTGATGAAAGATGAGAACTCCAAGCCCAAAATCTGCAAAACCTAGCTATGACTCAATGATAATGAATAAAATTCAAGAGATATTTGAGCATGGTAACTTTGCTTGGATTGTGGATGATCAAATGAGGATATGAGCTCTTAATTTATAGAATTTCAAGATGGATGAATGTCCAAATTTGAGCAATGTGGGACTAACATTCATCCAATGATATGGTTCCACTTGTCAAGCTATGAATGGATGATGGATGTGCAAGATTTGGGGTTTGTGCCAATAAATGCCAATATTTGAAATTCAAATTTGTTGAAATGACATGCAAGAGGGAAGGGGAAATGCAATAAATGTCACTTGGATCAAGGAAAAGGACATGTAAGATGAAGTTATTGCCTTGTTGGATGTACATGTTGACTTGGAATTTTTGAATTCAAATTGAGAGAATATTCCAAAAGATGCCATTGTGAGGAAAATAGAGATTTAATAAATGAATTAAATCTATTTTCATGTGTAACTTGCATTATCTAGAGGATGTGACATGAGATGAGGTTAAATTAATCAAGGGTTAATTAATTTAATAGAAGATTAGATGATGTGACCTTGTTTGACTCAAATTTATGGATTTATTTAAATCAAATAAGAGAGGAATATGATAAGAGGCTAATTAAATAAGCATTTTGATTTATTTAATTTAAAAGGGATGGTGCTAGATTAAATCAAATAAGGTTTTAATTTATTTAATTTAATGGATAGAATTTAGAGATTTAATCAAATAAATTGATTATTTAATTAAATAGGGATAATTATATCAGATGGATTGATTTAATTAATAGAAGAGATTGACTTGATTAGATAAAATGATTTATTTAATTAAGAGATGAATATTGATGAATTTAATCAGATAAGGGAATTTGATTAAATGGTTAGACCGAGGGATGATTCAGGAAGAAGCGATGTTAGTAAGTCAGGATCAGATGCACGATGTCAATCAATATATTTTACGTGTCTACAGAAACACACCTGCACATTTTCCCCCTTTGACATCAAGGAAAAAGGGCCAAGATATTCATTTTAAATAAAAACACATTCTCCCCTAGCATATGCACATGCTCCCCCTATCAACAACAACCAACCAACTACCTACTCCCCCTAAGAGGTAGCACACATCAATCTAAGAGAAAAGGGTATGACATGAATTTCTCCCCTTGGATAGATTCACCATCTATGCATCTAGTTAGAAAAAGGAGAGGCAACAAACCCTAACTTCTACCCAAGATACTTAAAAGTATCCATTGAAAGCACCTTAGTGAATATGTTTGGTCCTTGAATGCATCATCGGATTCTTGGAAATGTTAATTGCGCTGGTATTATTAGATAATATGGGGATGGTTTCATCATACACAACCTTTATATCCTTCAAGGTTTGGTTCATCTAAAACACTTGGGTGCAACAAGATGTTGTAGCAATATACTCAACTTCTGCTATGCATAAGGACACCAAGTCCTACTTCTTATTGAACCAAGAGACTATTATGTCTCCTAAGAAAAAATCACTTCCATTGGTGCTTCTCTGATCATCCACACATCTTGCCCAATCAACATTAGTATAACCACTCAAAGAAAAGTTATCATCCTTCTTATACCACAAACCACAATCTAGAGTTCCTTTCAGATATTTGAATATTCTTTTTATTGCTTTCTCATGAGTTTGCTTAGGATTAGCTTCATATATGATGACCAAACAAACTACATGCATGAATCAAGTCTAGAAGTAGTCAAGTACAATAAACCTCCAATCATAGACCTATAAAGAGTCTTATCAACCTTAGGTGACTCATTAGTCTTGTTCAAGTGACAACTGGTTACCATAGGAGTACTTACGGGTTTGAAATCCTCCATTCCAAACTTCTTCAACATATATTTAACATACTTAGCGTGAGAAATAAAGATATCATCATCTAGTTGAACAATTTGAAGCCCAAGGAAGAAAGACAACCCACCAATCATAGAAATCTCAAACTATTTATGCATCTCCTTTGCAGACTTCTTACACATATTATCATCTCCACCAAAGATGATTTCATCAACATATACAACAACTATCAAAATCTTGTCTTCCTTTACCTTAATATAAATATTACTATTTGCAGTACCTTTCTTGAATCCTTGTTGAAGTAAATACTTATCCAACTGAGCATACCAAGCTCTAGGAGCTTGTTTGAGTCCATACAAAGCTTTCTTAAGTATACATACCATGTTTAGGTATTCTAATAGTTGGAAACCATTTGGTTTCTCAATTTAGAACTCTTCCTCTAAATTACCATTCAAGAAGGTTGAATTGACATCCATCTGATAGACTTTGAAATTCTTGTGAGTAGCAAAGGAAAGAAGCATTCTTATTTCCTCCATTTTGGCTACCAGAGAAAAAGTCTCCTCAAAACCAATACCTTCAACTTGTGAATAAACCTTACATACCAATCTTAATTTTTTCCTCACAACTTCACCATCTTCATTCAACTTATTTTGGAACACCCACTTTGTTCCTATAACATTCTTATCAACTGGTTAGGGGACGAATTCCCATGTTAGATTTTTTTCTATCTGATTTAATTCCTCTTTCATTTCCTTCATCCATCCTTCATCTTTGCTAACATCAATAAATTTCTTAGGCTCTACCTTTGACAGTAAACAAAAATTTAATTGCTCACTTTCCTTTTCAAGCCTTCTCCTAGTCAACACACCTTCATTCTTATCTCTAATGATCTGATATGTTGAATGGTTCTTCTGCACATACTTTTTTGAAGCCCGAGGAACCTTTTCTAATTCTTGTTTCTTCTCTTCTTTCTCTTCTTTCTCTTCTTCTTCATCTTGTTTAATTCAAGGAGGTATATTAGATCTACAAACCTCTAGTTCTTGTGAGTTCTGACACAAATATTCATATACCTTAACATTTGTGCTTTCAATAATCTTTCCCAATCTCTTGTTGTAGTATTTATAGGCCTTTCTTTTGGTTGAGTAACTAAGGAAGATCCCTTCATTACACCTTGAATCAAATTTTCCAAGGTCTTCTTCATCTCTTCTAAAGTAGCATTTGTTGCCAAAGATCTTGAAGTATCTAACAATAGGAGGCCTTCCATACCATAGCTCATAAGGGGTCTTAGTGCTATTGACCCTCAACTACACTCTATTAAGAAAATAGACAACAATGTGAATTGCTTCCTTCCAATACATATTAGGAATATCAACACATTTCAACATAACTCTAGCCATATCTTGCACAATCCCATTCTTCCTTTCCACCACCCCATTTTGTTGAGTGGTTCTAGGAGAATAAATATGTCTCCTAATACCATGATCTTCACAAAAATTTTCAAATTCATTTGAGTTAAATTCACCTCCTCTATTAGATCTTAACCATTTGATCTTAGCATCCATTCCATTCTTAATTTTTGCTTTGAAAATCTTAAACTTATCAAAGGCTTCTATTTTCTCTCTTAAAAATATAACCCAAGTCATTCTATAGTAGTCATCAATAAGCAACACGAAATACCTTTCACCTTGTTGACTCTTTGTTCTTGTAGGTTCACACAGGTTAGTGTGTATCAACTCCAATGGCATTGTAGAAGAACACTCCCTACTCTTGAAATTTTTCTTTTTTTGCTTTCACATTTGATACTCCTTACATAATGTGTTTGTAGGTTTAGTTATTTTAGGAATATCTCTCACTGCATGAGTAGAGTTGATCTTTACCATATTGTCAAAGTTGATGTGTCCCATCCTCTTATGCCACAACCAACACTCACCAAATTGAGCCAATAAACAAATTCTTCCATTTGCCTCCATTAGATGATAGACATTTCCATTTGTCCTAGTGCCTTCTACAACTAATCTTCTAGACCCTACCTTTCTGATCTCACAACCTTTGGCATGAAATGTAAGGTTATATCCTTTGTTGCACATCTAATTGAAACTGGGGAGATTATGATTCATCCCTTTGACATAGAGGACATCCCTAGTCTTATTCTTTCCATCAATGGATACAACACCCTTTCCACAAATTTGTGTTGACTCATCACCACCAAACTTAACAGCTCCACCATTACACTTCTTAAGACTGATGAACCTTCCCTTGTCACCAGTCATGTGGTTAGAGAAACCAATGCCAATCACCTAAGTGTTTTCTTCTTTCGTTGCATGAAAGGTAGTCCACATAGCCATTGATCTTTCATTATTTCTATTAGCCTACAAAGTACCAGACTTATATTTTTCAATATCACCCTTTTTATCTTTCACAACCATGAATAGGGTTTCATCATTTGAATTTTTATCCTCATCTTCTAAAGAAAAAATGCTCTCCTTGGAATAGAGACTTCTTCTAAACTTCTCTCTTCTTTTGCTATCTTTTGATTATTTAAAAGGACATTTAGAGGCAAAATGACCAATTATCCCACAATTGAAGCACTTGAAAGGTAACTTACCTTTGTATTTGTTGGTGCCTTTCTTCAATATTCTCAGAAATTTTGCTTCTACCTCATCAAAGTCATCATTCTAATTTGTTGTTTCATCTTCTATCTTTTTAATGGCTTTGAAACTTGCTTCCTTATTTAGAGAATCTTTATCAAACTTACTCATTTCAAAGGTTGTGAGAGCACCAAACATTTCATCTACTGAATACTTATCCAAGTCCTTAGACTCCTCAATAGCTGATACCTTATGACTAAGATTTAGGGAGAGATCTCATAACCTTCTTCACAATCTCATCTTCTTTCACTTCTCCACCATGACCTTTGATGCTAGTAACTACTTCATCCAACTAGAGCATATAACTAGAAATATCTTCATCCTTAATCATCCTCAAAGTCTCAAATCTTCTCTTGAAGAGTTGCATCTTAGCTTGCTTCACTTTATTATTGTAACACCCCGCCACGCAACCCCAAAGGAAACTATTACATCTCACATTTAAGGCACAATTAAAAAAATAAAAATAAAGTAACTAATATGCAATATAATATTAACTTACAACACTTGAAATGAAACTATACATGTACAACATATGACAAAGTCCCTTGGGGTTACATGACTGCATTACATTATGAATCAACATCTATTACATCACATAGTAATTGCATTTAAACTCTTAAATAGTTATATAGGCAATCAACATTGATTTCTCAATATAGAAACAATCTACCTCATATAATTAATCAATTGACAATCATTTACATATTTCCAAATTCGTTACCTATCATAAGCATTTAATTATCTAATTTATCATTTAACATTCTCTTCAATTTCTAAATATAAACAACTTCTTTATTCTATTTCTAAATTCTTCTATGATACATTCATTTCCTATCATTATCGAATGCAATCTCTACGCATACACATATACAAGTATATATATATATGTGTATTAATGTCATTAAAGCAAAGCTCTATACATAACTAGATAGAATTTGAATGACTCCAAGTCTTCACATATGAATTGAGGGTGATAAGAATGAATTGACAGTTTCAATATACAATCAAATGAAAGATAAAAAGGATGAAACACAAATGAATTATCCAAAGGCACAAGATCCATAGGGAAAAATGCCACCAAGAAAAGAGATAGTTGAGTTTAGATTAAAGGCTTTTGCTTAACACTGTGGAAGAGGAGAAAAAGAATCATCTATCGACCAACGTAATGAAAGGCTGGAATTGGCATTGGGTTGCTAAGCCTAGCCCTCTATGCCATTGCAGTTGTTTCAACCAATTACATCAAGACCCAAGCATATACGTTTTGAGATTTTCCGAACATATGGCTAATACAATATGAACACATATTTTGATTCACCAACAAAATGTAGAGTAAAAACAAACAGAGCAGTGAACCAAAGAGTTTTCAATCACTGACAACATATATCGAAATGGCCTTAGAACACCTTGAAAGAATAAAATTGAATACAAACAACCGAATATTAAACGAATATGTGATGACGCCTAGCATCGAACACAAAACATGTTGCATAAGTTTCTTTTAAAACAGACATGCAGATACCTATTTCAATGTTTATTAGATACACTCCCATGCATGAGGAGCGCAGTTTCCAGAATTTCAATTCCTAAATATTTAAGGATTCCAATCAAATCTCACTGAGGCGAATGTATTGAAATCACCTAATTGGCAAGGATAAAACGTAAGGAATATAGGCGCGGTTCAAGAAGGTCCTTAAGCAAGGAAACGATCCACAAACTGTAGTCTAACAAAATAATTCATTCTACAGAATTGAAACGCAGGGGAGGAAACAATGAAGAGTATTGATGATGCTAAACAAAACAATCTGATAATTTGGCATGTATTATAATAGAGAAAACAACAATAACAAAGGAATTGCCATTGATGCAAGAAGGATAGAGGAATGTTGGGTGTTATAAGTGCGAAAGTAAAAGTAGATTCAAGGCAAAAACTAACTAATATTTTGCTTCAGAGCGGATGCCATCTCATATACATCATCTTTGACAACATCACCCTGACTGCGCCAAGAATAGGAGAGCAAATAAAATATGGAAGCATATACCATGCGTAATGCTGAAGGTTTGATTTTAAGAAACTTTCAAGCGGATGTAATAATAGATGATCAGTAAAAGGATTAAGAATGTGCGGATATGATTGGGAAAATCTCCAATAGAGAAGCATTCATAGAAATGAATAAGTCACTGGTTAGAAACAAGATCTGAAAATAAACCATGGAAAACATGCATGCGTAAGGTGAAAGCATAGGTGGATATGCACTACATCTCATGAATAATGGAGTCTAAATAATGCAGGACAAAGATCTTACGTGCAACAGACTTCAGACTCCTAAAGACCACGAATTCTACAGAGGGAGGTCGCGGCATAGAACCTTCATTTAACGAGTTCCCATCTTCAGTTAAGCATTGCGAACAGAGAGGATGGCTTGATTTCATTCAAGCAAGGAAATAGAAAAAGGGGTGGGGAAAAGTGTGCTGCGACCAATAAAGGTGTGGTATGATTCCCTATGAAGGAAATATGTTGGGAAAATACTACAGAGCCAAATATCTTAGACATCCAATATTAAAATTTTGTCAACATTCTGATCTTCATCTCAATCACAAAAACATTGGTGCATGGTACAAAACATTGCATGCAAACATACCTAGCTATTTGCTAACTCCTCGACTAACTTCTTCAACCCTTTCTCTGTAATGCTTTAGACTCACATCCCAGATCTTTCCCCGATGTCCCACATCTTCCTTGCGCATAGTCTTCCTTCCCTTTCCTCAGTTCCTAAAGAAATTGTGTAGAGAGTAAAACTGAAACCATTATTCTTGCTATAGGAGATTTTATCAATGTTCAAGCTCATGCCTCTCTTCATGACATGAGTTAGGAGAAGATTTTAGAAAATTGGAATATAGTGTTCACGTCCTCACCCCAATCCCCTGGTAAGTGTATGATATCATGGACTGCCGTAATGCATAACAAACTCATAATGGGTTGATTCCTCACTACCAAAATTTTGTTAAAGGTCTATTATGAAACCCTCCCTTCCCCCCCCCAAAAAAAATGACCAAGCCCCATCTGCACCATGTAACTGCTCCATTAAAAGCACTCCCAAGAATCCACAGCCTTAGGGGTCATTTAACCATGTAACGATTACCCACTTTGTTACTTCTTTTAAAAGGGTTTAGTGCATTCAAAATAAAATTTATTTTCATTAATTATTTTTAATAATTGATTTTATTTTAGTATTACAATTTATGTTTAAATTCATTTTCAAAGTACCTTTTAATTAAATGATTTATTTTAATACCTCAAATAACCAAAAACATTTATCAAATAATTCAAATCAAGTAAACCAAATGTCAAAACAGTTAACTGGCTGCCAAGCGAAGTCAACAAGCAAGATCACAGACAAAACCAAACACATAGGCAACACAAACGAAGGGCCACTACAATTATCTCCTTCATAAATGTTTCTTATCTTTTCCCATACATCCTTGGTAGAACTATAACTCATCACCTTCAAAAGTTCTGAATCAGCTAACCCACACATGATAACATTCTTTTCCTTGGCATTGTTCTCATACAACCTAATCTCAGTAGGACCTATTGGAGGAGGAATAGGAGTAGTGTAACCATCCTTGATAGATTGTCAAACACCAAACCCTAGAGAGTTTAGATGGCCTTCCATTCTTACTTTCTAAAAGGTGTAATTTGTCCCATCAAACCTAAGACCCTTGTAAGATCCATCATGTGTAATCCTAGACCTTTTCTCAAGTGGTTAAGCTTCTTCAAAGGAACTTGGCTTTGATACTGATTGTTGAACACACCTAAATACTGGGGGGGCGAATCAATATTTATAAAAACTTAAACCCTTTAGATCTTAAACCTTTCAACAATATGCAAATATAGACTTTTAACAAGATCAACAACCCTTACATAGATCAACAATACTTAATCAAATCGCCAACAACAAAATATAAGAAAATGAACACACGTGCACAAGATAACACTAGATTTACATGGAAAACCCAAGAAGGGAAAAACCACGGTGAGAAATATCACAATACAGGAAGCTAACTACTTATAGAATTACAATTCTTTTAAAGATCATTGCCTAAGGAAGAACACTACTCCTAGAAGGACTTGCAGGCTAAGGTGTACAACCCTAGGGAAAGATACAAAATACAAAGAGCTTCTAAAGAGACTCACTATTTGATAGCAGGATACATGTAGATTTAGTATTACAACATATGTCAACAATACACTTTGTTGACTAAGGCATTAAATATCATTTGAATCTTCTTTTTCACAACTCACTTCATCATTCCAAACTCACACACCACAACTCACTCGCTCAACTTGCAACTAATTTTTTCTCCCATTTATATCCTCCACAAGATCACAAAACACCAATTAGGTTAGCCAAAACATAATACAAACAATAACCTCAACAAGTCAACCTAAAAACATAATTAAGGTGAAAGAGGTCTTATCCAAGAGATAGAGAGGACCAAAAAAACAACTTATTACATCATCTAATGGGATCCCAAACAAAACACATTGGCACACATCAACCTAAGTTGGCAACAAGGAAATGTAAAGATGAAACATGTAGCACATTACCAGTCGGCCCAAAAACACACTTTCAACTAAATTCACTTAATGTGGTTCTCAACAAGATAGATCAGGAACCAACCACAACTTAAAACAACCTCAATTGTGGTGTAGACCCCCAAGCACATAGAGAAAGCAAGAGAAAAAGCCCTATTGGCCAAACATCCATAAATTACCTAGAAAACCAACTCAAAATAATATGTGGCACCAAAGATATCAACCATTGATGTGCAGACCACAAAGGGACATTCCATGGACATCCAACAACACTTCCATATACTTCTTTCACACTTTTAGCCACCACAAACGAAACAAAAACAAAACACTTCATCTCACAAGCATAAAATACACAACCATGAGATAAAACATAAACATACCAACTTGCGGTAAACACCATCACATGAAATCTGAATTAAGACATTTCATAAACATTGAGAGCACATTCACCAAACTATAGAAGCAAAAACATCAATGTGGAGAAACCTAGAGCATTTTATGGACTAGTCCTAATAAGCAACACAAACTACCAACCCATTGCAATTACTAGAAATTGCCTCGACAACATAGGCAAATTGAAAATATAGGATTGCAACATCCATAAAGCATAATTCCTAAATCCCAAACGAAAAGACCATATCATCAAAGGTGGAAGAATGCAAAGAATTCTCCCAAGCAATCTTCAAAGTAACGTCTTGTAATAGAACCTTTCACCAACATTTAGAGACCAAAACTTCCTTGTAGCAACACATACTTCCCTAGGAAAAATAGGAGAGAGAATACAATATACTAGAGACCATCAACATCTCTCCAACTTCAACATTACTTCTAATCCTCATCTTAATACTTTTAATCATCATCTTAATACTTCTAATCCTCATCTTAATGCACATAATCATGATATCATCTCTTCTAACAACAACCATACTCAATACAACTTTAACTTTCATCAAACAAGGAATAACATCCAACCATGAACATCAAAAGCATCACTATTAGCACATCATACATCAATGACAACCCAAATTAGGTGTACATCAAAGAAAAACAATGCCAAACATATGTGCAACAATCTCCCAAACAAAGTGTTGATATCAATGACAAACAATGCCAAACATGTACAACACCAACAATAGAAATTTTGAAATTGTATGGCAATAAGACACAATCACACGTGCATAGACTACACCACATTTATAGAGGTGTTATCTACACATTTTTTTATACAACCTACTTCCTTCCATCCTTGACTATACGACTACCATTATTTGACATCTAAATTATTAACCATTGAAAATAGGAATGCTATCTTTAACTTTTGTATTATTTAAGCAATTTCCTTTTACTAATATATTTTTTTTTTGTAAAATAAGGTATATTATTTATGCATAGTGAACGAACAAAGCTTTATCCTAGGTAAAATACATTTAGATAAGACAAAACACCTTTTTATTATGTTCTTATCCATGGAAGATAATTATAAACCTAGTTGGTGTGCTCCTCTTTTGCCCTATTCGGGTTAATATTTTATACCTTTTATCTAATTGGGACACATATTCTCATTTATTAAATACCAACAATGATTTTTCTAACTAATCTAACTCTTCAAATAATCTTTGATAACTTCTTTTTCCATGAATTAAGCACATCCTTATGCTTTTTTACATCTATATCTAATTGATTGACCATATTGCATAATATGTTATTCAATGGCTTCAATTCCCTAGTGTCCTTACTATATTATGCATAATTTTTTGCATCAATTCTTGAATGCACTTATCAATATTTCTTATAGTGACATCCTTGATAGATTTTATGGCATTCAACATGTAGTGACACAACTTGAGGTTAACCCAATTTGACTAGCCTACATATGCCACACACCATTTGTGTGTGAGTGTAAGGGCTTGTGCATATGGTTCTTCTAGGTTTTCCACTTCTATAATCTCAACCAAACTCGATTGGGTACACAAGTGGATGATAATCCTTAGAAGAATTATGAATAAATTGTATCTACCTCTAGAAATTTAATATCAAATCATACATGTACATTATTTCTCTCATTTACATAAACTCAAAGGTTGCTCCATCAACCTATCAAGGGGGGAACTTGTGGTATTTAACCATATATTATAGAATAATCAAAAGGGTATTGTAACTAAATAAATAATGAGATTTCATTGATAAAATACAAATAGGGAGTGCATGTCCTAAAAATAAATAGTTTATTCAACTCCTACATAGTTTCATAGACGTTATTTGTTGAATTGAAATAAAGATAATGGCAATATGATCACATGTAGTTTAAATTAGCTACCATTAACCATCTTGAATAAAAATTGACCATCAAATGCTTCCAACTTGACTATGTCACATGTGGTTATGTGCCTAATGATGAAAAATATTGACTAAGGAACCTTTAATTTTCTAGGGTGCTTCTTAAATATATTATAAGAGAGAAGAACCATCTTCCATGGCTAAAAAATGCACTTCTTGATATGTTAGTTATCCCAAACCTTCTAGCAACTCTTCTCAATTACTTGGCTCAAAAAATTGAGGAGATATTCCTCCAACTAATATAGGGAATCAATGCACACACACAAGGAATTATAATCAACCAATCTTGCAACATGTACAATCTGTCTAGACTGGGAACTAAAATAATATTTGTATAATAATTATTTTCAATAAACCAACTAAACAAGTGTGCATCCTATTATATATTATAGGAGTTGTAATATTCTCATAGAAATGATGTTGTTCACTCATCCTAATCCTTGCCCTCAAAATCACATATCTTAAGTAACATATTCCCCAATATTTTGTCAAATGCCTCTACCATGACACTTGCTTGAGGGTGATATAGTGTGCTCTTGTGATGTTGTATCATAAACTCACACAATAGAATCTAAAGTGTATGTATGATGAAATGGGTTCCTTGATCACTTATGGGATTGAAGGGGCATTTGAACCTTGTGATGATATTTTTAACATTGAGTAGTGTATTATTTTATTCTATATAATCCTTGGTAGGTGTTTCCTCGACCCACCTAGTTTGATAATCTATTGATGTGATGATATAGCATGCACCACCATGTCATGTGGGTGGGTGAATATGACCAAAAAATTTAATGGAACATTTTTTAAATGAATTTTATGATAGAAATAGTGTTAGTGGCATCACATTGTAGTGATTTGGTTTTCTAATGTGTTGGTAGCTATCACAAATACAAATAAATGTAGGTGCATCTCTCCTTAATATAGGCCTCTAAAGATCATCTTGTGAAAATTTATGTTGTCTCATGACATTGGAAATGACCACTTGTGTATCCTTCATTATATTTGCGCAAAACTTCCTCAAGCTCATGAAGTAAAATGTACCTAAAAAGTACATTGTTGATGCCCATCTTGTATAACTAGACATTGATCAACTAATAAAGTGTTGTACACAGTACCATATGTCCCTTATATGCAACTATAGAACTTGATCGTGTATGTACTAGAGTGAGAAAGGCAATAATATCTTCCATTATATCTAAAATAACATCAATATAAAAGAGTTACATGACAGGAAAACCATCCCTAACAAGGGTTGTCCCCTTTTCATCTACAATACCTCGTGAAATATGATCTAGAATAACATGATGCTTTCTAAGCCACACTATAATTTTAAAATAAAAATATTGTAATAAGATCAACCAACAATATATTTGACCATGAGTAAATAGCTTATTGACCAAGTTCTTGAGCGTTTGGTGATTTGCAAAGAACATGAAGAGAGTGGCCGAAAATTACTATCTAAATTTCTACAATACATAAAGAATGGCTAAGGCTTCTTGCTCAATTTTTATGCACAATTAATTCCCTAATGGTCATAACCAACACATCTACATGAACTTGAAAGGAGGATCTTAGTTCAAAAACTATAATATGGGCATAGATTCTAATTTCTACTTCAATGTGTCAAAATCATGTTGTTGTTATGCTATTGGGTAAAATGATCCATCTTTGTCCAATCGATCCTTCAATGGTGCTAAATTATGTGTATAGTTATGAACGTAATTTATGTAATATCCAATGTATCTAAGAAAAACAAAAAAATGGCGTGGTATTTATGACACTTCTAGTTGAAGGATAACTACAACTTTAGTTAGATTAACTAGCATCCCAACCTTACATATGATAGCCCCAAAATATTTTCAAAGGGGGGCCATTAATGTGCACTTATTTAGATTTATTACGATATTGAGTTGTTTGTATCTTTTAAAAATTAAGTAAAGTGAGTCAATGTGGTATTTAACCATGACATAGATAGTTCAATCATCTAGAAAAACCTCTAAGAACTAATGAATAACTTCCTTGAATGTGTTATTGATGATAATGGAGAACACTATTTGTGCATTATTAATTAATTAAAATAGCATGACATTATACTCAAAAGCACCCCTCTATGTAAAATGTGTTAGTTTCCTCATCTCCTTCAATTTTCGCCTAATACCTATCTAGAGGATACATCAATGAAAAGTAGGAATTTTTCCCTACAATCCCTTCCAAAATTTCTATTGTAAATGAAATAAACAATATATTCAATGATACATGCTTCATTCAATGTACAATAGTCGCATAGATTCAAATTGTACCATAATTTTGAATAGAGATGTTTGTTAGGCTCATCCACTTTGATTCATTGACTAAGAATATGATGCATGCTTCTAGAATATTTTTTATCTCCTCTTTAACTTTCATCTATATATTGATATCTAGGTGATATAATTGCTTCTTAACTGGTTTGAAACCCAATTTTAATATGTCTAAATTTTCCCAAAAGAAGGATGGATTAGTTCCAACTTCTAATAGCCTTTAGGTAATAAACATTGATATTGATGCAATAGATTAAAAAAAATGCTAACTATTTCTCTCCCCATAAATCTCCTATGTTGGTCATCTTTGATGCCTCTTTTAAACTAATATTGACCTAAATTGTATTCAATGGAGTTATAAAGTTGGATGTTATTTCTTTGCAACTAGTAACAAGGCATTCTCCTTTACTAGTCGCAACATCTAGGCTACACAATAAATATAATTCAATAGTTACTTCTTCTTGTTTAACCTCCTTACCTTTTCATTTCTACTTAGTGTACTCCATATCCTCCTTGTATCATTCCATCTATTTCTTAGAGTAAAAATCCTCTTTGAATTTTTTTTTGTCTATTTCCATTAACATCTTAATTTTTCTAAAAATAGGGTGGTGTGCATATTTATTATCACCCATCCAACTTTTGGATTTGGTGTAAGGGCTTAGGCATATGTTTCTTATATGTTTGTGTGTATATATTTTTGTTTTTGATGCTATACTTCTTGATGAGGTTTTATATGGCCATTAATGTGCTTTATTGATAGTGTTTAATATTGGTATTTGGCATTCGACTATGTATTATAGGATGCATACATTGTGATTGTATGTGTTTGGACTATTTAGTGTTTTAGGTTCACTATTTCACTATATTTTTTATATGTGATTGATTATGTTATCTAGTTCAACACCATGTGTATTATTGATTATCAATGTCTACAATTATGTTTATATATCATGTGGCTTTAAAATGATTTTCAATTGATGCAATTTATTGATTTGATCTCCTTTATATTATATCACATTTGGGTGTTTTTATCATGTTGGTGTAAATAGGTGTTTTACCTATCCAGGTCCTATTTACATGTTAATTCCACTTAGGTCCTTGGAGGGAATATTTCTAGTTAGTGTTATTTGTCACTAGATCATATCTTATCTTTTGGCATTTAATGCTTTTGTCCTAAGTCATTTAATATTTGTTGAGGTAGTTGTCTCATTATCCAAGATTAAGACACATGTCAAGATCTTGTCTAATCCTATCTCACAACTTACCTTTATAAGAAAGGCATCATATGTATATTATCATATTCAATCTGGCATTATTACATCCATAATCATAGCATGATATTTCTGTCATTCTCTCTTGTGGAAGTTTTTAATGTCTTGCATGTGATCCTAGGGCGTTGAGGAGTTCACCATTAACTCCTACATGGTATCAGAGCTTCAATGTTGCAAACTTCTTCCTAGATTTGAGGGAACAATCTTGGCATGAAAATTTTGTTGGGTGTAAGTGGGGGTTTGAAGGATCTCACGGTTGAATCCAGGGCATCAAAGAAAGTCAAGTTTTCCTTTCATTTCATCAATTTTCATCATGTTCTGACTGATCTACAAGGGTTTTAGTTGTCAAATCTTGGAGGTAGCTAAATTTTTGGGGCACTTTGGGCCAAAATAGACCCTATCGTTGCATCCTAAAAGCCTGAGAACCTAAGGATCAACTATCAATTTTTGACATTCTGTATCGAAGGCATCAGGAAAATATTTTGCATAGTTTTCATTTCTATACGATCATATGGATATGTACTTGGCCATAAAATATGGTAGGTCGTACGTGGTTGTCAAATCTATAATTTATGGTTGGTAGAATATTTTTTATTGTGTGGCATATTCTTTTGTGTACCTTTGTAGGTTAATTGGTCATATGTCACATCATTTGTCAAATCAATGAATACTATTTGTCAACGGTATGCCTTGTTTTTCCATTTGTAGGTTTTATTAAATTAAAAATTTTGTTTAAACATTTATTTTGCCAACTATTTATTTTTAAACCACCCATTGTATTTTTTAAGGGCATAGTCTTGGCGGTTGGGTGTGTACCCAATGCTAGGCCTTCAGTCCAAGTGGTGAGGGGCTTAGTGCCCAAGGTGGCATGACCAGTGGCCTGTTGCCCCCCAAATGCTCCACCCAATGATGACGCCATTGCTGGAAGTGGGCTAAAATCATTTTTTTTAAAACCAACTTTTGAAGTGTGGTCACATGGGTGCCCGGGGGCCTAATTTTGTCCCCCTTATGCCCAAATCAAGTGTTTGTTTCAATGTCATAACTTGCAATCTAGGAGGCCATTTTTTTTATAATGAGATATCACTAGAAAGTTGGATTCATCAATTTTTCAGTGGTGCAGGTTATTTTCCAAAAGATTGTTGTTTGGAGGCATTTATTGTTGTTTGAAGTCAGATCTTCATTTTTGGCTCCCGAGCTCATAAATTTTTGCCACGATCTTTGATTTTCGTGATTCTTGTGGTGTTGAAAAGGTATTGAGGACCTCTATCATGCCATCCATGTATTTTTTCTAGTTTAGCCCTAGGTATCTTTTATTCAAATTTGTGTGTATTCACATTTTGGTTGATCACTTGGACACACTATCACTTGGGAAGGTGCAATTTTGTTCTTTGTGCTTCATTTTAGTTCTAGAATGATGTTTTATATCTCGTTGCTTCATTCAGATTTTAGGGTTACTCCATATTGAGAGTGTTCTAGTGTTCCTTGGCATCGATATTGCTGTTTCTTTATCATGATTCTAAGATTGCTCCAAAGAGATTATAGGGTTTCTAACATTAGAATTATCTTTCCTTTGTTTTCCTTAATTAAGGTTCCAATGTTTCTTTGTAGTAGGTTATCTCATTGATGGGGGTTGAATTCTCGCTCTTCATCTCTCTTATGGGGGGTCTTTTTCCTTGAATGGGGTTTTGTCCTCTCATTTTTCATGGAGAGCATTACTATAAATTTTCTCTCTTTTGGGGAGGAGTTTTGTCCCACTATGTTTTCTCCTCTTCTCCATTTGTGAGAGATTGTATTTACATTTGTAGATGGGTACCTAACATGGCCTTGTATTCAAGACCCATCTTTGTGTCATTTTCATAATAGTACTCCCTAAGTTGTACTTAAGGGGGGGTGTTGGTGCAAATAGGTGTTTTACCTATCGAGGTCCTATTTACATGTTAAGTCCACTTAGGTCCTGGGAGTGAATATTTCTAGTTAGTGTTAGTTGTCGCTAGATCTTATCTTATCTTATCTTTTGGCATTTAATGCTTGTATCCTAAGTCATTTAATATTTTTTGAGATAGTTGTCTCATTGTACATGATTAAGACACATGTCAAGATCTTGTCGAATCCTATCTCACAACTTGTCTTTATAAGCAAGGAATCATATGTACATTGTTATATTCAATTTGACAATCTTGCATCCATAATCATAGAATGATATTTCTACCATTTCTCTCTTATGGAAGTTATTATTGTCTTGTAGGTGATCCTGGGGTGTTGAGGAGTTCACCATTAACTCCTACATACCATGCTTTAGTTATCTTGTATGGAGAAAATATGCCTAATATTTTGTTTAGTGTATACAAATAGATTTTACACCAACAATGGTTAAATGGAGATGGTTTGGTTTGGGAAATATGTTGTATATCTTCCCATCTCATTTGATATGAGTTGTGATATGTATCTTGTGATATTTGTGAAACCAAGATCCAAATCAATATCAATTTTGGATCCATGTGTTGTGAATAAACTCATAATGTGTGTGTTCTCTTTACATATTTTCATTTCATCTCTTGCATTTCATTTGCATTTAATCAAATTTTGCATTTTCTTATTAAGAAGTGCTTAAAATTTACATCTATGCTTTAAATGTGAAATAGATTAATTTTATTTCCATCATGGAATGTCCTTATGCATTTTGATATCATGATTATTCAAAATACATTTGTGAATTAAAATAGTAATTGGGTTTTATTCCTTAGTAGTCATTTTGGTTAAATCTAATGTACTAGCTATTTATGAAAGATATTCCATAATTAGAATATTAGTAATGTTAGTATTTTCCCTAAGGTTTATTTTTAATTTGGAAAATATCTTTTGTGTGAAATATATTGTGGGAAAAATATCTATTTTAAAATAAGCTCTTGTGAGATTATTGTTTGTGGGAAAATGAAAGAAATGGTTAAGGCGTTTAGGGATTTTTGAAAAGTTAGAAAGAAAGAAAAGAGCCCATTTTTCATTATTGATTGCTCTTTGCTTAAAATATCACTCCTTCCTCTACATGCTTGTTGGGATTGATTCAAAAGTGGGATTAGATTCTCGTTGAATTGATACACATGTGGAGAGAGAAGATATTGAAAAGATTATTTGTTGTGTGTGGGAACAAGAAAGATTCCTTCAAAATTTGTGTGATAAAGTTGCATTCAACATCAAGGTATTATTTAATTTATTCTTACTTATTCTCTTAAACCATGCCCACATTAGGTGGATAACATGTGATGTTATATTCTTAGGTTGCAATGTTAAATTTAATCTACAATAGATTTAATTCATTTTTTGAATCATGTATTCTAATTTTGGGAAAACTCATTTTCATGTTGTTATCTTGGAAAAATATCTCCACATATTTATGTGATGCAAAAAATGTGGTGTTGTTTATATTAAGATCATAAGCATATAATGATTCATCTTGAGAAATTATGAGTTTTTTATTTTTAGAAAATTTTCACAATTCACCAATAGTGAAATGTAATTTATGTCCTTCAAATTTGATTGATTCCACAAGAAAAGTATGAATTTAAATAATTCAAAATATAGGACATGTACCTTATTTGTATTTTTTTGGACAAAGTTTCTAGTGTTTCTCATGATTTTCTTGACCTTTTGGATGCAAAAATCGCAAAATTTGACCTCATTTTCCATGCCTTAATGTTTTGGGTGAAGGTTGGATTTTGGACCTAAGATTGGATAATGATCTTAGTAGTAGAGTGGAACCATGTTGCACTTGTAGAATTGGGGATATGTTAATATAAATTATTGTATGGGTAATAAAATAAGATAAAAATGAATCAAGAATTCAAACATTTAAAATTAACTAAACTAAATAACTTGAAATATTTGCTTATGTCAAAAACCTTAAGGTAATCACATAAGATAGTACTAGACATCCTTGTTCACAAGGCCTTGATGAAATAAAACAAAAAAAATACCATGGATATAACCTACATCAAAGGCCCTAAGGGTATCATGCAAGACTAGTACTATTATCATACTTGTGTTGAAGGCATTAAAGAGATTGTGTGAGAGTACTTATGCCATTACCTGTTTATGAAATCCTTGGGGGAATTGTTCAAGATAATGATGACACTCTATGCCTAATATTTAGTAGTTCTTTTCCTAATTAATTGGTTTTTTGATACCCAATGTTTCCTTATGATTTATTTATTTGAGTGTGATGTGCCAACTCATTACTTGTATTTTAGTGGTTGTTGCCACATCTTATTATATGTTATTGGTTGGGTGTCATAACCCTTTTATGCAATTGAATAATTTCTTGAAATGTGTATGTTCTTGACATGTGTGATTCCATGATTTATATTTATAATGTCGTAAATTGCATCCTATATAACTTCACATTACATGGGCCTCACTTTATATTAATTAACAATAATAATGGAATGCTTCTTTTATCTAACTTTAATTTAGTCTTTAATCCCTTAACCCGTTCTTTTCCTACCATTATAGTGGATTTATGTCTCAAAAAAATGTGTATCGCACAAATGTTTGTGTGTCATGCAAACGTCCCAAATAGATTCCCAACTTCAATAGTCATTGAGATGTTATGTTTCCCACCTACCACCAAATGTAAAACCTTTGATAGCTCATAGGCACGTTGAAACGACCCTTGCATGCTTATACTTTCCTAAAACACCTCATTTTTTAACATTCAATCAACCAATCTCTCAATCTATCACTCTTTTAGATATCATTTTCTACTCTCTCATTCCCATAGTGAATCTCTGTTGAAGTTCTCCCTCTCAAGCTTGTTATGTCCATAAAATCAAGAGGAGAATCATAGGCTATTGGTAACTCTTTTGTTATATAATTTTATGTAATCTTGTCTATACAATCTCATCTTTGTTTATTTACTTTCTTGATAGGAGTTCTCCTCCTTGTGAGGTTTGTTTATATCACACATATATTACATTTGTGATAGGGGTTCTCCTTTGTGGGGTTTGTTTCTATCACACGTCTTTATATTATGGGTGATCCCACAATAGTGGTTTACAAATTTTGGCCAAACTGGACACTGAAATTATTATTTTTAACTAAATCTTCATATTCAGGCACCTATAGTGGCTAAACCGTGAAGAATTTGAAGATGATGCAAACTAGAGTCTTGTCACATTTTCTCTGTAGATTCTAAAAATATTTTTTTCAAAATTTTTGGAATCAGATTGCACTTCTTTTTCCATCTCCCACGAAAACTAATTTTTTTCAAAAAATAGCATTTTAAAAAAGTGACACACATCGTATAACACAACTTTTTTTCCATGAAGGATAAAATTCTAATTCTTTTGAATTTAGATTCGTAACTCTAATATCTAGTGCTTCCACTTGGTTAGACATTTTTTTATTGAATATTTTTTCTTTAATCAAGTTTCAAAGTCAAACCAATTACAATTTAGACATAGATATAGCATAAACTTTTTTTGTATATATCAATTTTTTTTTTTGTTGGATCAAGGACTTCAATATCTGGTGCACTCATATTTTTCAATTTTTTTTGATAATATGCTATTTTTCCACATGTGTAGAACAGAGACCTTCATTTTCGATGAAAAACCTATGTTTAATAAAACTAAAAAAACAAATACATAATAAAACCAAAACATATTAAAATTATATTCATTAGATAGCTCATTCGAAGGACTACTTGATTCCAGTTGGGTTTGTGAAGATTCATCCATTTTCATCCTCAACCCGAGCTCTGAAGTGCCAAAATTTAGGGTTTTTTCTGTCTTAGGGGGATGAGGAATAAGGGGGGTTCGAATGAACTCCTAGGGGTTGGCTCGAATTAGGGTTCATTCGAACTGGGTTCATTCAAACCAGGGTTCATTCAAACCCCCCTTTTATAAGGGGTTTTGTTGGCTTTTTTGGTGGGAAAGCATTAAAAGGGTTCGCCCGAACCCAAGTTCTAGCGAACCGCTAATGGGTTCGGTTGAACCAATAGGTTCGTACGAACCCCTAAAATCAATTTTTTTCCATGCATTCATTTTTTGTGAGTTATCCTTCCTCACTTCAATTGTAAACCACTATTGTGGCTTCACCCATTATATGTTTTATCTATCTTGATTCTACCTAGCTATCTATGGAGGTGGAAACACCAAAATGGGGGTTTGACTAAGGAAAACCCCTAAACAACCCCAACATTTTTCCTCAGTCTTATGGGTGTAGGTATTGAAGATATCTCATTGTTGGAGGCTTCATTTCTCAATTTATTGTGAGTGTTTCTTTCTCTTTCTCTTTCTCTTGTTTTATCACTCGTATTTTATTTAGTTTGCATTACTTAGCTTCTATTATTTTTTGTTACTTTCCTACATCTCAAAACTTACTAGGGATCAAAACAGTAGTGGGCACCTTGTCATTTTCTATGACATCACCAATTTTTGGTCCATACGAGATGCTAGTGTATCGTGGGTACATTTATGCCCCGTGTTGTCATCCTTGTCTGAGAGATTTTTAGATTTTCTAGAAGACCTCTGTGACCTACTCTTTCTATTTTTGGAACTCTCACCTCTTAATTCTACATAAGAAATAAACAAAATTCTCTTTATCATTTTAGCTCGTCACCTAAGTTGTGTCCTTTGAGGCAGTTAAGGTCTATTTTCTCCTTGAGACCTCATCGTCTTGGGAGTAGCAAATCTCCTCTACATTTTGGTGAAACATGAAATGTTCTTTTTCCAAAACCTTCTTGATCATTTTAAAATCCAAAACTCTTCATTGCCTTTTAATTCCTTCTCTTGTTTCTTGGAGTTGGAAAGGTTGTGCATTTTAAGTGCTCCTCTATGAGCTTTATAGCCTAATCTACCACCTCTGAACACATAGTAAGAAGAAGCTTGAGGCCTACCATCCCCCCTGGCAGGCATAGTCTTACTAGAATTATTCTAATGTTTTCTAAAAACCCCAACCCTTCTATCTCTCAACTAACATTTGGTGGTATCACCTCTTCAAATTCTCCTCTAGGGTCTCCCTCTTCTAAAGACTATAAAACTACTCTTAGAATCCCCTTAGAGAAGGTACAATCTTTGGATGAGAGACTTAAATAACTTGAGGATTTTCTAAGTCATGGTAATACATACACTCAAGCTACTCCTATTATAAGTAGCCTAAGAGACTTACTTATCTCAAACCACAAGTGCCTTGAGTTGCTTTGTGCTCTGTCCAATATAGTTGAGACCCATGTACCCTCGTACATATTGGTCTTGAGGAGACCCCAAGATACCCAATCAGATTCCATTGGTAGTCATTTGAATCTTTTGATGCCCGAGGTATCTATGCACATGATGGACACTAATCCTTCCAATTTCTATACCTTCCATAACTTGTGTTGATGATACAAACAATGTGTCTATACCCCTATTAATCCTGGAATCAATGTATCCCACACTCCTTTAGGATACAATGTTCCTCCTTTTCCTAGATCTTCACCTCATATCTTTGTCACCATGGCTAATCCGCCTCCACCCCCTTCTAATCTAGTTTTAAATACCCTATTGCAGAATATGGGTCAAATGCAATTGCAATTAGCCAGCTTGGCCAATGTCACTTCTCATCCTTCTTTTCAACCTTATTACTGCCATAGTCCCTTGGCCCTAAACATCCTAAATTTCCCTATTCCCTAAGGGTTGGAGGTTCTAAAATTTGACAAGTACAATGGCAGAGGTGATCCATAGACTCATGTCTCATCACTCATTTCCATGTGTAGTGATTTCCTCTATCAGGATGAGTTTCTAGAAAAATTAGTTCCACGGTCTCTCAAAGATACTATATTGGAATGGTTTTTATCCCTTCCTAACAACTCCATTTTCACCTTTGAGCAATTGATCAACTAGTTTTTACAATAGTTCCAAGATAACATTGGGTCGAAGGTTGCTTTCATTGACCTTGTCCATTGTAAGAAGGGTTCATGAGAGAGTGACAAATTTAATTGCTTGTTACCAATCTTTATTTACCCAAATCCCCTATTCCCTACTGGATTCTAATGTCCAACATATTTTCATGAGGAATTTGTAGCCGACACTAAGGGAATTTTTTCTTTTAATGAAATACCCATCCTTCACTCATATGTGCATTACACTTAGAGATTATCAACAGATGGTGATGTTGTATAGGGATTCCTCCTTTTCCTCTTGTTTCAATAATCATACAACTATGTCTATTCTAGGAGAATCCAAAATGAATAAAGCACTAGTGAATGTTATTTTCGTTCCTACTGAAAAGAACATTGCAGGACATAATAAAATCTTCACAAAATTATCTAACTCTTACACTAGTGTTCTCCAAAATTTTTTAAAGGATGGTTTAATCACTCTTCTAGAAATTATAACACTTCTTGATGATAAGCCATACCCTAGTTGCTATGATGTGCAAAAGTTTTTTCAATACCATCGGGTCCCAGGTCATGACAGTGAACATTGTATGCATCTTAGGAATATAATCCAAGACCACATAGACAAGGGTGACATCCAACTCGGTGATAGAAAATAAAACTCAAATAAATATGTAGCTAAGGCTAACAATCAACTATAGATCTACATAGATCCATTTCCATCTCATTCTATAAATTTAAGTATAGCCTCTTCTGCATCTTTTGAGTCTAGTCATTATGAGTATGTGAATATGGTCTCGTTCACTCTTGTTACTCCTATAAGTTGTGTGGATAAGAATCTTGACATAAAATTTACACCATACGACTTTCCCATTAATAGCGACCCTTCTCCTCTTTACATCCCTGCTCAAGTTGATGGTAACATCGTAACTGGTGTTATGGTTGACCCTACCACTAGGGTTAATGTTATCACAGAGGAGATGCTTTTTATTAGCAATTTGCATAAGGAGAAATATGAGGAGTTGAAGGCTATAATCCATACTCATGATGGCCTTTCAATACCACCCATTGGTTCCATTTCTTTGATGGTCCTAGTTGGACCTAAGTCTATTGATGCTTCATTTGTGGTGATTCTTGAATTCAACCTATTCAAAGTGAAACTAGGAATTCCATGTCTAGTTTCTATGAATTTGTTTATGTTAGTAATCCATAAATGTTTAAAGTTCCCTCATGATGGTGTAGTGCATAATATCTAGGATATTGGATATAAACCACTTGTATCATGTGGGGACTTCTAGTTGGATCATTTTTGGCTTGCTCTTGTTGAATCTTTATCGCCCCATGGAGATTTGTTCTACATGACTTATTTTAGGTACAATATTGGAGTTTCGGCCCCTAAGGAAATCTTTCCATCCTCACCTCTTGTTGTTTCTGAGAAGGAATTTATGTGCACACAATCACATACTTTTTCTTCCATGCCTTCCTCCATGAAGGCTATAAACAAACACACTCCCACAGATAAACATTCTTTCGCTAAGATTTCATAACCTCTAGTGGTGTCCTTTGTTCCTCCTACTATGCCTAGAATTGGAAAAGGAAAGACACCCGCATTAGTAAAATCTAAGCCTCAGGTTTTCCAACTCTCAATTCTACCTACGATCCCTCGCCCTACCTTGTACAACAAGGGGAAGAATGCTACTAGAGTCAGCTCCTCTTGTGTCACTCCTACATCTTGGCCCCCAAGACCTCCTCCCATTCCCCCACCTGCTTCCGAATCAACAAAAGGAAAGGAGCCCATGGTTGAGACTCAAGTCTCTATTTTTGTTTTTGTGGCACCTCCTACTCCCCCTAACGAGCCTATCCTTCTGCCAACAACAACTATGAAGATCACTCCTCTGATAGAGTAGGAGATCCTAAAATCTTCTTAGGATTTTTCTAGATTGGTATTCATAACTGTCAAAATCAACTTGTGTGTTAACATAAGTGTCATCAATGAATATTGACCTAGGCGTGTGATACCCTACAAAAGACTGAGGGTGATCCTTCTACCTCTGTTTTTGCTTTTGTCTCTCTTTCTATTGGATCTATTTTCATTCAAATTTATATTTCGTTATTCTTTCTTTTGGCTCCTTCGACGGATCTTGATGAACCTTACCCTAAGTGGGTGAAATTTTCATTGCTCCCTCTTCAGACCCTCCTTTGATCACTTATTTACCTAATCTTCCTTCTTTCCCTAAGCCCATGGATATGCCTCACATGATGGTCATATATGTTACGGCTCCTCTTGCTTCTTCCCCTTCTTCTACTTTTGACACAAGGATTCCACATCCTCCTATAAGTCTAAATTAGAGCATGTCTGTGTTTTGAAGGATGGGCATAAAAATTGTTCTTTCTCTTCTTCACCTAGTTCTAGCTTGGTTTGTTCCATTCTTGTAGTAGAAAAATCTCCTTCTTCTCTGTAGTTTTTCATTGTCCCTCTTTAAAAGGTCAACAATGACTCTCTAGTTTCTTAGCCTCCTTTTGTACAGTCACTACACTCCACTCCGAATAAGTGCATGTTTGAATCGTTGGAGGATATTCTAACCCCCTCATCCATCTTTACTAGGTTGATGACATTAGCCTTGTAGTATGTCTCTCATCCATCCTTGGCTCTTGTTGTAGGAAAGTCACCCAACACTACTCTTGAGGTCCTCCTTCTATGAGCTCATCCTCCTTCCCCTTACAATGATCTAGATTAGGAGTAGGATGACTTGTTAGAGGTGCTTGACTAGAGTATTACCTCTTCTTAGCTTTAGATTATATTTATGTTTTTTTTTGTGTTCCACCCATACTTGTATGATTATGTTGTTGTTCTCCCCTAGAGGACCCCCGATACCCTTGTAGGTACTTGGATACAGGAGAAAAAATCTTCCATAAGTTCTTCTATATGTTTCATCATTCTTCTATTTTTCGTAAATTGATTTTCTTTTCACACTAGGGACGATGTAAAGCATTGGGGAATTTAGGCATCTTCCATGTTGACCCAGATTTTTACTTGTCTCCACGTGCTCTTCTTCTCGCTCCAATCTATTTGGGGGGTAACGATAGTTCATATAATTTATGCTACATATATATATACATTTATGATCAGTTTTGACCCTGAATACTTGGATCCTCATATGCTTTCAATCTCTTTATCTCTTCCTTTCTTTGATGTTTTGGATTCTATGTGTTATTCCTCATGTGATAACATTCCATGTCATGACACAACATCTCTCTCTCTATCTTTATTCTCATTAGAATGACTTGCACTCCTTTGCGTAGCACATATCATTTTAAGAGGGGCTATCATATTTGGTTATTCTTAATTTTCATAAATATTTCTATGTCTTAAAAATATTGATGTCTTATGGTCTCATCATCTATCTTAGGGGAAACCTAACTAGACTTATCTTTTATCTTGATCTTGTTGTCTAGCTTGGGGGAAACCTAACTAGACATGTATTTTTTATGACTATCCTACAACACACCTTGCAATAGTCACATGATTATCAGCTAGTTGTATGGTCTCTAGAATAACACAACTTGCTATCCATATTTATCAACATTGTATTTATATATGATATGATTTATCATGTCTATTTTTTACTTTTTCATCTAACGCATTTGTCTATAGCTAACATGTTTGTGGTGAATTTGTAGTCAGCTCTGTAGGATAGAAGACTCATGTCCTCTTCATGTCTTGGCTCAAATTTTCAATCACATATATTGGATTGAAGACCTAATTCCTCTTCATATTGGGTATATTCACTTCAACCTCTTTCTCTCCCCACTTTAGCTCACATTTACTAGAACCCATATGCTCACTAGAGTGGGGGAAAAATATAATGTTGTAAATTGCATCCTATGAAATTTCACATTATATGAGCCTCTCCTTTAGATAAATTAATAATAATAAAATTCTTCTTTTATCTAACTTTAATTTAGTCTTTAATCCCTTAACCTATTTGTTTCCTACATTGTGGTGGATTTGTGTCTCATACGAACACATGTCACACAGATGTTTACATGTCACACAAACATCCCAAATAGATTCTTGACTTCAATAATAGTTGAGATGTTACATTTTCCACCTACCAGTGAATGTAACACCTCTACTAGCTTACAGGTGCATCAGAACGACCCTCGCATTCTTAAAATTTGTAAAATACCTCATTTTTTAACATTCAATCAATCAATATCTTAAATCTATCACTCTTCTCTATCATTTTCTACACTCTTTCTCTTTCTTGCTCTCTCGTTTGTATAGCAAAGCTCTGTTGAAGTTCTCTCTCTCAAGTTTGTTACATCCATCAACTCAAGAGGAGAATCATAGGCTATTGGTAACTCTTGTTATTTCATTTTATGTAATCATGTCTTTGTTTATTTAATTTTGTGATAGGGGTTCTCCTCCTTGTGAGGTTTGTTTCTCTCACATGTTCTTATATTATATGTTTTATCTATCTTGATTCTATTGAGATTATGGATGCATAGTCCCTGAAGTTGTAGCCTTCAATGGAGGACCTTTGAGCTAGGAAAGATAGCCACACATAAAGTGTTGCAACTAGGCATGCACAATAGAGATTCTATTGATGATATGATTAATTGATTTTGATATTGGATATGTTACAAATGAACAAGTTGCCTGAATATATAGGCAAAAGAGAAAACCTAAGATGCATGAGATTTTGCCATGTGTCTTGATCTAACAACATGTGACAACATGTGAACCCTATCTAGATGATTATTAAATGTTGAGATAAGTTCTAGAAGGACAACTCATCTTCTAGAAGGAATCTTATCTCCTACAAACAAGGAAGGGAATATTATCCCATTTATTAAATGATTTATCTAATAATGTAACCTAGGACTTAATTAATTAAATGCAAGACCTAAGTTAACTTATGCTAGTGTAATAATTAATTAATTAACTATACTAACTCCCCCCCCATAAGTTCAACTTAGGGAGGAAAATGCAATGATTATGCAAGATGATGAGATGATGGGTCTCGGCTACAAGGCCATGTTAGGTACCCATGTACATGAAGATGCAAAAAATCTCCCACAACTGGAGAAAAGGGGAAAACCCAGTGGGAACAAAACCCCTCTCCAAAAAGGAGATGAAAATGCAAAAAATGTGAGATAGGATGGGAAGGATGGAGGACTCCCAAATGCCCCCCAAGTACACCATCCATCACATGGATACAATACAATCAAAATCCCCCCAATTGGAGGGAAAGAGAGAGACTATATATCCCCCCCAGAAGATGATATCACCTGCAAGAATGGTAAGTGTCTGAAGACAGAACAAGATCCAATGTCGACAAACAACTTGTCTCCCTTTCAGAAGAAACAGAACCAAGCACAAGTGCAGTGATGCTTCCCATTTCGGATAGGAATTGAAGCAAGGAAGGATGAAGATAGATTTCAGTGATGTCTCTGAACTCTGCTCAAATGTTTCCTTGCCTGAAGATGAAGATGCCACAATCAATGAAGATGGTGACAAACCAGGACTATGTGGAAACTGATGTTGAACAATATCCAAAGATTGAGATGTGATGAATGTGATGGAGACTTGATTGCCCCCTTGAAAGAAGTGTCTGAAAAACCATTGAAAGAAGTCTAAAGCCAATCTAATGGTAGATGCAGAAGAAACCTCAAATCCTGAATGGAATGACAGGGAAAAAGTCTCAAAGATGAAATCTCTGAAGAGAAACCAAGTTCCTCCAAGATAGTCTCAAGATCTCCAATAAAGGTTGAGACAAAGGGATGAGGAGACTCAAGAGAACTCTACAAAGTGTGGTCTAAATAGAGGAGTGATATCCCCTCAAGAATGTCCTCCAAACTGTAGAAGTAGCCAAGTCAGTGATACCTGAAACGAAGCCATCCTGTGATGTCAAGTCTGGAAAACTGAAGGTGTCCTAATGAATGATGATAGTGGAAGCATGAATTAATGAATTTGGACAAGGAATCACTGAATATGAAGATATATCAATAGTCCTGATGGAGAAGAAGCACCTGAAGGAACCTTGTCAACCTCTTTAGAAAGATCAAGGCAATCAACCTCCTGCACAACAATATCATCATGGGGTAGCTAATCTGAAGAATGACATTTTGAATCATGACCATCAGGGAATGGTGGAGTATCTGAATCTCCATAGATCTCCCAAAGCTTAGTCCAAAGGATGTGAGGACAATCACAATGATCAATAGTACTTAGAACATTACAATCAACTTGCATCTCAATGATCTCCAAAACAGTGTACCTATTGCAACTCCAAGCAAACTCATGAATATCTTTGAAGTCGGATGAGGAACTATACCATACAGATGAGGCAATAGATCAAGTTATTGGAGATGGTGGCAGATCCCATCTCCCCATTGCTTATAGTTACCCTTATGGAACATAACCAAAGGAGTATATGCAAGCCTCATAATGAAATTTCTCCACAAAAAAACACAAAGACACTAACCTTCAACAACAAATAGAAGCTTTCAAGGATGATGTACAATTGAAGTGATACTACCCGGATCAAAAAATCTTGTCCCAAGCTTCAGAATAACCAGGTTATTGATCAAATGCACCAAATTGAAAAAAATCTCATGCAAGAGTACCTGGAGCTGAAATTGTTCAAGGGATCTAGATGGATGAAAAAATCTTTGAAAATGCTTCTAAATGCCATTGGAATCACTGAAATTTGATGAACGACTATAAAGATACAATCCTTTGAGTCCAAACTAGGGTTTTGACTTCAGTTGACTGTAGAATTTTCTGCAAGAAAAATTTCATAGAACAGATGTCACCACTAGAAAGTAGATGAAATTCCCTTTTTGATGATATCTCGTTTGTCAATTTTGGATACCGTGGGTGAAAGTTGTGATAAAATGAAAAAAAACCTATCGAAAGCACTTCGTAGGCTAATGAGGGTCAAAATTTAAGCCCCTCTAGGCATTGGTTCCTGGTCCTTGATATGACCGGCACGTAAAATAAGGAAAAAAAAAGCGCCACTAGAAGTGGTGGCGGAGCTACAAAAAATGGTGGCACAACCAAAAATATTGCTCCCCTGGTGGAGTAAAATACCTGGCGCTGGCAAAAAATCTCGACGGTTGGGAAAGAAAAAACGATGATGATTGGTAGAGGATGGGGTGTCGTCGAGAGAAAGAAGCGGTCGACCGGGTGAGTACAATGCCTGACGAATGAAAAAAAACACCGAATGTGAAAAAAAAGGGCCCGGGCAACGAACTTCGACGTACGACATGGGTATCGACAGAGATGGGATGGGACGACCAACAAACAAGTTGTACCCTCCCTATAATAAATAAAGGCAACTGACAATACAAAAAGTCTGTAGAATATAAAGATGAAAAGGCCGATGGATATGAAAATATTTTTTAATATTGCAAAATATTTCAATTAAAAAATCAAAAAACCATATTTGCAGAATGCCGACCAAATATATAATGTAGAAAAATTAATATGTATGTTGACCATATAAATGAATTTTATATCGATGATTTTTAAAATCAAAACCCATAATGTGCCGATGAAGGAAAATTTGATGGATGCTGACCAAGAATAAATTACAGTCGCATCAAAATATTTTTTTTGCAATTATAAAAAGATGCCAAAATATTTTTTTGCCAAATATATATAGAAAATGCCCGAATTTTTTTTGAAACAAAAAATGACCCGCTTCTAAAAAAGTTTTCCTCAAAGGACAACAAATTGGGGGAATTTTTTACCACAAATTGGAACAAATCATACCAATTGATTTTGCAAACCCAAATACCTCTGATGGCTCCCGGGATGATGTATCCGATTTTGATAAATGGGCAGGCGATCCTGGGGTTTTGAGGCCTTTTGAAGACAATGGTGAGCTCAGATCTGACTCTATCTGCTTTAGAAATCAGCTTGGTCCCTGAGTGGAGTCAAGTAGCCTACAATGGAAACCTTCAAGCCTACAAAGAATCTCACACACCAACTTTTTTGATCGAGGGTTGATGTTTCACTGGACAAGCTCTGATACCATGTTGAGATTGTGGATGCACAGTCCCCGAAGCTACAGCCTTCAATGGAGGACCTTTGAGCCAGGAAAGATAATCAACCACATAGAAAGTGTTACAACTAGGCATGCACAATAGAGATTCTATTGATGATATGATTAATTGATATTGATATTATATATGTTACAAATGAACAAATTGCCTGAATATATAGGCAAAAGAGAAAACCTAAGATGCGTGAGATGTTGCCATGTGTCTTGATCTAACAACATGTGACAACATGTGAACTCTATCTAGATGATTATTAAGTGTTGAGATAAGTTCTAGAAGGACAACTCATCTTCTAGAAGGAATCTTATCTCCTACAAACAAGGAAGGGAATATTATCCCATTTATTAAATGATTTATCTAATAATGCAACCTAGGACTTAATTAATTAAATGCAAGACCTAAGTTAACTTATGCTAGTGTAATAATTAATTAATTAATTACACTAATAGATTCTACCTAGTTGTATTTGGAGGTGGAAACATTGAAATAGGGGTTTGACTAAGGCAAGCCCCTAAACAGCCCCAACATTTTTCCTTGGTCTTATGTGTGTAGGTATTGAGGATTTCTCATTGTTGAAGGCTTCATTTCTTGGTTTATTGTGAGTGTTTCCTTCTCTTTCTCTTTTTTTATCACTCGTATTTTATTTAGTTTGTGTTACTTATCTTATGTTATTTTTGTTAATTTCATGTATCTCAAAAGTTCCCAGGGATCAAAACAATAGTAGGCATATTGTTTTTTGTGACATCCTCAATTCTTGGTCTGTACTTGTGGCAGCACGTTGCGAGGACGTTCATGCCTTGCATTGTTTTCCTTGGCCGAGAGCTTGTCAAATTGTCTAGAAGAGCTCTGTGACTTGCTCTTTTTGTTCTGGAACTCTCACCTCTTAATTCTACATAAAACATAAACAAACACCCCTTTTATCATTTTATCCTATCACCTAAGATGTGTCCTTTGAGGTATTTGAGACGGCTATTTTCTCCTTGAGACCTCATCATCTTGGGAGTAGCAAATCCCCTCCTCTACAATATTACCATATCTATAGATCTATTCTATAAGCACCCAATTCTTATCTCTAGGAAACTAGCTTATCATAAAATTATTGTGTGTGTACAATTTTTTGATCAACCATCTCTGAATTCAAATGGGTGGGCCTAAGGGTTCCACATGATTGGGTGGCATTATTCCATCATTGCGGCTAGAATGTGATTGGAGAGTTTTTGAATTTCATTATTGTGTGTGGCATGATAGACCTTTTTGTACTATTTATTGAAAAATGTGTAATAAGGACTTCATCACTCATTGGCTCAATTTGTATTGGATCCATAATTGAGCTTATAATCCATGGTAAACCGTCCACTTGGGATGATGGATTCATTTTCTTTCTTTTAATTTATTATTTTTTGATATGTGTAACTATTATGCCTTGAAATGGGGTCTCTTGTTATGATTATCCTAATATGTTTTTTTACTTTTTATGCTTTTACAAAAATGATATAATTTTGTTCACTACTATGTTATGCTTTATTTTCAATTGTTGTGAGAACCATAAGTCATCATAGTTGCATGCAATGCATGTTATTTTTGGGATGTATGCTAGTAGAGTAGAGTCTTGCTTTCTAGTTGGTCTTGTCCTAGTATTTTTGAGCTTGTTCTTTGCCAATGTATTGATTTTTTGACAAGGAGAAAATTTTGTTGTTTTGTGCTTTAGATTGTGAGCCAATAATAGAAAATAGTTTTCCAAAAAAAATATATAATATGGAACCATGAGAAAGGACTACAATGCAATCGCGTTGTCATCATGATGCATGCTAAAATATAGGAGAACTATTAGCTAATTCTTCATTAACATCCAATTTCTACACTAATGTCCAATTTTTGTGTTGTCATCTAGGCCTTTTCAATTAATAGGAACTTCCCAAACATTTTGATAAAAAAATTGAACTAAAGTTATTCCCCTTGGTCTTCTTAGTATTCTTATCATCTCACTTTGGCAAAATAAGTTTTATTTTGTAAGTTATGTTTCATGTTGGGATGTGTTCCTTAGTGTAAAATCAACTTTTCAATAGTGTGATTGGATGATGGTTTGTACCTTCCAATGGATCTACCTCTTGTGTGGGTGTTTGGATGCCAATTTGAGTCATCTTGGAAAGTGTACGCAATTTGTGTCACTCTCATACTCTTCTTTGTGTGCACAAGAGGACAAGATCATTAACTTGTGCCCAATCATCATTGTGGGGGTAACCCCACCCTCTTGTATGATCATTGTGGTGTCATATCCCATGATTTTTATGAAATATTCTACTTGTTCCACCTTGCATGATGAATTGGTGATGATGCCCTACATGTCATTGTGTTTTTCATGAAACTTGTGGGTGTGAAGTGTGTAATGAAAAAAATATTTTTCCTATCTTGAGGCCTTACATTTGAGTCATGAAAGCTAGTAGAAAGCTATTCCCATGTGAAAATATCTTGGTGGTGCTCTTTCTTCAGGTACTAAACAAGTGTAAAATTTAGAAATGTTTATGTACAAATCGTATACACATAGTTGTTTATCACAATTTACCACTAGATGACCCCAAACACCTTCACACGTGAAAGTATGCAATTGTGTAGAGGAACATCCATTATAATCCAATACACATGATTTTTGAACCTTGGGAAATACACATTTGAAATCATCTACAAAAGTAGTCTAGCCTTTTAATTTTAATTGATGCATCATCCACCACTCCATTCAAATCTTTCCAAAAGTGTAGGGAACAATCATGAATTACTCCTTTTTTTTTGGAAGAGAAATTTACATGCTTGCAAAATAATTTTTTGGGGATAGATCCCATTGAATGATAGTTTATTTGTGCAAATTTAGACTAGTTATACCTTCTCTGAATTTTGTTTCTTCTTCTTTGGTGTGGTTAGTTTCTTGAATGTCTAGATATTGATGATATTTGGTTCATCTTAGTTGGTGTTGGGAGAATATGACTAGTAATGCACCTTAGTGGATTGCACACACACACACACAATTTTTATATTAGCTCATAATCACCATCCATCTATTGCTCAAAAGCTATTTTTAAACACCTTTGAGGATCCTTCCCAATTTACAATACCTTCTTTTTTCAACTCAATTTTATCTTATGGCTATTGATAACTCTATATTGCTCCTCAATATCCTTCTCATCAATGTGACCTAAATCCACATATGTTGAGTCATGTGTGGGATCCAAGGGATGATGCCACACTTTTCTTCATTCTCAAATCTCATTCTATGTTAAATTTCAAACCCACATCCATATTTATAATGAAATAAAAGAGTTGGACTAACAATGTGGAGTTTTTCTCTACTTCTACCATGTTAATTACCTTGAAATTGAGTCTGAATGTTAACCCTTCAATACTAATATTGAAATCATTGAGAAATCCCAATGGACACTATGTGTTATTTTCCATATATAATACATGCGGAGAAGGCACTAGTGTAGTTTGACCCATGGTCACCCATGTATCTTGTGTAAGAATATTTTAACCCTATGTCAATAACTATTGTGAAAAAAAAATACTCATTCATTTTCAAATCCAATAATAACTCAACATCATACTTGGCTTCCCTCACATGTAAAATCTTCCAAGATTATAAGTTATATGATTCTTCCCTATTAAAAATGATCAAATGTTCCAATAATTTATTTGAGTTTGAGTGTATGTCATGGTAGCACAATAACTAAAAAATGTCATAGTAGTTTATGTTCTTTTCTTGGCTACTATCTTTGCTTTGGCCTATTTAAATATGTGCATAATATTATGAAATAATTTTCATCTTTTTATCAATTCAATGGGTTGCATAATTTTCTATCAAGGCCACCTTATGCTAATAGGATCGCTTCTTTGTATGTAGACCAACTTGTGCATCATTATAGATGTAGGTTCTCCTTCATATGATGATGTGAATGGGCTTGTCTAGTTATGGTGCATGTCTTAATTTTTCCAATGCAAACCATCTATGTAGCCTTGTTTTGTGACATAATTTTGTAATAGGGAAAGTAAATCCTTTGTATGGTGTGTTGCATCACAAAATCCACTACTCAAAAATTTGGTGCATTTGTGTGGACCATGACCCTTTTGTCTACCCTTGAATTATGTAAATCCTTGACCATGGTTGTTCCTTCCACCTCTACAACCTTGTTAGTTAAAAATTCTCCCTTGCATTTTAGGTGCACACTAATGTTAAGGTGTATATTATTTTTGATGCATGTAAAGAGGTGGTGTGTAATGTGGTTGGGGTGCATTCTATGGCTACATGGATAGTTACTTTGCATTGACATTCATTACTTGTTTTCCTTTAGGTTCACATATGTTATACACCACCCTACAAGTGGCAGGACTCTCACATACTTCACACCAATTATTAAAAATAATTCCTTTATCTTTTGTAGTAAGGTGCAATATGGATGTTATGCTACTTGTGATCTATAGCACAACTTTGAACTATAGGGGTCATTGAGTAGTGTTGACCATCCAAGATCTCACAAAAATTAATCATTTGTTGTAACATATTCTAAATGAAATAATACCATGTGTTTGGAATCTTTCACAATTGAGGATACTTTCAAGGGGGAGGACAATGCTTTATAGCATTGGAAGGCTTGTGATAAATCCTAGAAAGGAAATAATTTCACTAAAGTTGTGTGCAATATAAGCCTCTTTGAATCCATATTGTGATGTTGCATGCAAGAATAGTACACTAAGTACAATATGAATAGCCTTAAGGTTGATCTATCCAAGGTCAAACTACAAATTCTACATGAGTTCAAGTACCCTAAACTCGAGAAAGAAAACATAGCTACCCTCAAGGAGTTCAAGTAGAAACTTGACAAATCAATTCACAAATATGACCAACACTACAAAGAACTAGTGGTGAAGATCACACAGAGCATCAATCTTACGCTTTAGATGGAATGGTTAATTGGAGCCTTAACAACTCACAATAGTAGTCAGTTTAGAGGAGTTGGGACTTTCAAAAATTAGAATGATATGCTAGAGGGATTTGAACATAATGTTATTGTGCTTAAAAGAAATGTTGATCACAACAAGGTCCTTTCTATTTTAGATTTGAAATAATGTGGAGCCTTCATCCAAACTTTGCTATTTTAATAAAAAATTGGTGGGATGAACCCACGAGAGGCACCCCCATGTTCTGCTTGGTGGAGAAGCTAAGAAGAATCAAACTGAGAGTGAAAGAATGGAATAAAGTTATCTTTGGTAAAATCTTTGAAATAAAGAAATCGTTGGGAAACAACTTAAAGGAAGTTCAAGAAAAAATGGAAGGTGGCCTTGTGGATGATGAGATATGCATTAAAGAACGTGATCTAAGATCTCAATGGTTCAAGGTCAATAAAAAGAATGATTTTTTTTGGAAAAAAAAGTATCGGGTCTAATGGCTTACTGAAGGAGACCGTAGCATTAAATTCTTCCATCAATCTACCTTGAAACACAAAATTAGGAACAAGATTAGATCGCTCAAGAAAGAAGATGTTACTACAGTTTCGACTGAAAAAAAAATTGTTAAGGAAGTTGTTAACTTCTTTTCCTCCTTCCAAAATTCCCAAGGTGATGCTAATCAAGTACATGATGATTTGATTCCTAAAGTTATATCTAAACAAGACTTAAAGAATATTTGTAGTGTTGTTTCTATGGAGGAAGTTAAATAGGCCGTTTTCTCCTTTGGGACTTATAAAGACCCTGGACCTGGTGGGTTCCCTCCTACCTTTTTTTAGACTTACTGGGATATTGTTAAAACTAACTTATTCAATGTTGCTAGACATTTCTTCAGATCAGGAAGGCTCCTAAACCAATTTAATGTCACCTTTATTTCCCTTATCACCAAGAATGGTGAAGCCTCTTCTGTCAAGGGTTTTAGACCCATTAGCCTTTGTAATATTGTCTATAAATTTTTTTAAAGCTCCTTGTGTTCAGACTTAAAGTTATTTTATGCAAAATGATTTCCCCAAACTGGAAAGGATTTGTCCATGGAAGAAACATTTTAGATGATGTTATCTCTACCCATGAAATACTTCAATCTATGGATCTTAGTAAAAACCCTGGGATGCCCTTGAAAATTGATATATCTAAGGCTTATGATAGAGTTTCATGGTCATTTCTCTTTGTTGTTAGGAAATTTGGGTTTGAGGGAAGATTCCTAAAGTTTCTCACTACTTGTGTTACCTCCCCTATGTGCTCAGTTCTAGTTAATGGTGTCTCCCAGGGTTTCTTCACATGTGGTCATGGCATGAGGCAAGGAGACCCCCTCTCCCCTATCCTTTCATAATAGTTGTTGAGGTCCTAGGAAGGAATATCCAAAAGCTAATTGACTCTAAGGCCCTTAAAGGAGTTAAAGCTACTTCATCTCTTCTACTAGACTCTCACCAACAATTTGTTGATGATACCATCCTATTTGGTGAAGCTTCAATGGGGGAAGCCAACCTTTGGAAATCTGTTCTAAATGACTATGCTTATGTCTCTGGTCAACATATTAACTATGAAAAGAGCAAGATATACTTCTTCAATGCTGACCAATTAGTGAAGGAAAGAGTGGTGAGGATCTTGGGTTGTCAGGAAGCTATCTACCTACTACCTACCTTGGACTACCGTTGATATCTAGAAAGTTGGAAAACAATTACTGGCACCATCTAATTGAGAGAGTTCAAAAGAAGTTAGCAGGTTGGAAGGGTAAACTTCTAAGCTTAGTTGGGAAGATTCAATTGCTAAAATCCTCCCTACAGAATATCCCAATCTACTATTTGTCCCTCTTTAAAATCCTGACCTTCATTGGGGAAAAAATAGAACATATTTAGAAAAGATTTATGTGGTTAGGAATAGAAGAAAAAAATAGGCTTTCACTAGTTATTTGGGAGAAAGTGTGCACTCCTAAAAATGTAGGAGGACTGGGGATAAGGAGAATCAAACTGCTTAACAAAGCCCTAACTGCTAAGGTGGGATGGAACCTCTTGGAAGGGTCTAAGGATTGGGTGAATATTTTCCAAGCTAAATATATGAAGAACAAAGATCCTAGCTGCTTCCTCTCTGCTACTGATCTACCTAGTGGGTCTATTCTCTAGAACCATCTAATGGAAATAAAAAATGTGTTGAAATTGGGGGTGAGAAAGAGGATTGGAAATGGAAATGACACTGATTTCTGGAAAGACCCTTGGACTAAGGCTTCCCCTCTCTCCTCCATAGAAGGCTTCAATCCCCTTAAAAAAACCTTGACAAGTATATGTGGTAAAAAGGTGACTATATCAATTGGGAGGTGGAAGAACCTAAATGGAAGGAATTCAACATGCTGTTAAGGAGTGCCAACTTGAGAGGTCAGAGACAGATTAACTGGGAGCCAATTTTGCAAAGGGTACATAGCCTCATAGGGGAGGAAAACTAGTTTTCCATTGAAAGGGAAGATGAATGGGTGTGGAAGGGGAGGTCTTCAGGCTATTTCTCAGTTAAACGGGCTTATAATGAATTGGTGAAACCCCTAATTGACTATAGAGACCCTCACTAGGATAAAGTGTGGATTTAAAACCTTATGCCAAAAGTTAACTGTTTTTGGTGGGATGTTTCACATGGAAGAATTCTAACTATTGTTAATCTAGTAAGGAGAGGATTTTAACTTGTCAATAGATGCATTCTATGCAAGCAGGATAAGAGTTGGTTATGCATATTTTCTTCCATTTCTAGTTCTCTAGAGAAGTGTGGTCATTCTTCCTTCCTTTGTTGTTCACTGACTGGGTGTTACCCCCAACTATGAAGTTATTTGTTGAAAGTTGGTCCAATTGTCCTTTCTCCCATAAGGTCATAGTGGATCTCTGGAACCAAATTCCCCCCTTATTAACCTAGGGAATTTGGAAGGAAAGGAATAATAGGATCTCTAGGGAGGCAGACAGAAGCAGCTATGAGGTTTTCATGATCATAAAAGCTCAGGTATAGGAAAATATGGAACTGGGAGGATACAACTTCTCAAAAGTCTGGCTGAGCTATAAAGAGTTGAGAAGTAAGCATGCCTGGGGTCTAAAGAAGTACCTAACTAATCAAAATTGGGCCACAATTTTGGCTAGGAAGGCTATTGTGTGGGTTCCTCCTAAAAGAGAGTGGATTAAATGCAATTTTGATGGGTGTTCAAAAGGTAATCCAGGCATGGCCGAGGCGAGTGGACTATTGAGAAACCACATGGGAGACTACATTGTGAGCTATGGTATAAATTTGGGAATCTGCTCCAATAATAAAGCAAAGGAAATGGCTATTTGGGGAGGTATAAAGACTTTAAGAGAATATGGTTTTAAGAAGGTAATTTTGGAAGGAGATTCTAAATTAACTATGGATATATTGAATGTAGGCATTGCGACCCCTTGGGAATTAAAAGGCATCATTGACAAATGCAAGTCCCTAATGAGTTTCTTTACTCACTGTCGTGTGCAACATGTGTTTAGAGAAGGAAATATCTCAACTAACTATGCAACCAAAGAAGTGCTTAAGTGTAACGTGTGGACCCCTTGGGATAACAATTATTTTCCTTTGTCATTGAAAGACAAAGTGTTCAAAGAAAAATATGAATATGCGTACAACTTGCAAGATGACAAATGGGAGTGGAATAGGAAGTAATGTGATCTTGTGATATAAAGAGCTCTCATAATTATGATGATAAAAGAAGTGGTACAATATCAAATATGAAGATCTCCTTAGGCAAAAAAAGTTAATTATTATTTCATTCTCGAGATTGTAATGGATCACATGGCTTTAATCAATGCAAAGAATGGTGTCAAATACAAGTGTGGTGGAATGCCTTATGTCAATTCCATCCACCAATATGAAGATGTACTTGTTATGAACAATCAAGAGTCATTAATTATTTATAATAATAATAATGAAGTCTTAGCCCAAGGAAATGTGATATTGGCTATCTCATTAAGAAAGTTCTCAAACTTCATCTCTCAAAGTGATTATTTCCAAATCGTAAGCAATAGTGTATCCTGCAAGTTTGGAAGGTTGCTTGGGTGGAGTGGGGTTATGAAGAAAATCTTGTTGAATCCTAAAAGCTTACAGTGCACAAAAATGGGTGGGTCAAGAAAGCAAATTGAACTACCAAATTGCCAAGCTCTAAGATAAAATGCGGACCTATGGAGGCTTTTTAGTAGAGTAGGTATGGTCCCTTTTTTTGAATCCATGAAAGGTTACAATGAGGGAATTAAGGTGGTGAAAAAGAGTGGAGCTGATTACCAATCCTTTGTTGACAAGTTCCTCCATGACGACGGAAATCTTACTAGGTTCAAAATGGGTATGCGCAGATTGAACTGCCGACTCCCTATGCTCTGGTCAATATATTTGTGATGTGGTATTTTACAATTGAAGGTACATATATGACAATTCATGCATACCACTTTCCTCTGTTGAGTCATATCTATCATAATGAGCGTATAAATTTTCCTTTTTATATGATCTCCTCACTACAAATTAATATAAAAAAGGGTGTGAATCATCCCCTGCATCAAGGTGTAATTTTTTCCCTTTATAAGCATGCCTTAGCTTTGAACCCACATGGTAATCCTTTAGTTGCTAGATAGGAAATTGAGAATTGAAATGTCGGGGAAAGTGTGGAACCTTTAGTAGAGGCTAACCCCATTCAGAAACCTAACCCTAGACCCCCTCCCATTATTGCAAAAAGAAATGTGAATATCCCTACTAAAAGCTCTTCCTTTGTCACCAAAAGATCCAACCCTTCTACCCCTATGGGTATGAATATTTTTTCTAAAATCTCCCTCGAGCTTGAGTTGGTTAAAGCTACCCCAGAGAAATGCAAGCATTCTCTGCTTCTCCTAGAACTGCCTAAGTCTAAGAAAATGAAAAAAGAATTGAAAATCCAAAATGAGGTCATCACTATAAGTGAAGAAAAAGAGGGTATTCAAATTGAGGATTTGGAGGATAGGAAGCTGAGTCAGGGAAGCAAAGGTTAAAGATTTGCTCGCCTTGCAATGGCTGCTTCCCAGGACAAGAAGGGGAAACAAAAAGCCACTTTTCAAGAGGAGAAAGATTTGGAGGTGGAAGAGTTTGAGGCCTAGGTTGATGAAGAAAGTGATGGGATGGCTTTGAAGAGAAAACCTATGATATGGTAGAGGAGGAAACTAAGGAGGAGAAAGAAGAAAACGATGAGCAAGAGGTTGAAATTAAAGAAGAGTCGAGGAATGAAACTCTAACAGCTCCTGAAACTGAGAACATTGCTAATGACACTAATATTGTTGATGATTCTAGCACTGACTATCTGAAAAGTAGGTTGACCTACATGTAGATTCAAATGGATGACATAGAAAAATCCATTATCACGCTGATGAAGGTGACGAATGGCCTCATGTGCAAAGCAATGGTTGGTGTAGTCTCTGGCCAAACCAAGATTACTAGAAAGTTGAAAAAGATGGGAGAGACAGATGATTTGAAGGACCTGGATGAGGACGAGGGACTTGATTGGGGAGAGTATGTGTCCCATATAGGAAAATACTGGGACCTGATTGCTAAAGACAAATAATGGCTTTTTTCTTTCTTTTGGTTATGGTTGCCTTGCTTTTTTTGTTGTTTTGTTTCAACATCCTGGACTACTATTTTAATATTGCTCTATTGTGGTTGAGAACTTGTTGTTCTTTGGTGGAACTCATAAATGGTCTTCATAGTATTAACTTCTTTAGTAGTAGTATTCATTTTTTGATTAAGTATCGTGGTTCTATGGTTACTGTTTTGTTATTTGGCCTATGTGCCACCCTAGACTTGTTTCTTGTTGCTAGTTGGTGTTGTTCTACCCAACTTGTTTCCTTTTTTAAAGTTTTGGCTTGTAACCATGGGATCATGGCCCTTCCCCTACTTAACTAATCAAAAACCTTATGAATATGGGGTTGCAACATGGTTGTAAGAAAATGTGATTCTAAATGCAATACATGGCATACAAAATATTTTTGAGGGGAATACTAAATATTCTATGTGTATCTCCAACCTTTCTTTGTGCCTAATCTACACATACCCTCAACCTCTACATCTTAACACATGCATGTGATCTCTTTTATCAATTCTTATGCCTCTATGCGACCTCTTTTGCACTATTTGTGCTCTCTTACGTAGCGTCTCCTACAAGGCCATTAATGAAACTTATCTTCCTTCATTCTACCATTATATTCTAATTGGATTGCACTCAAACAATTTCCTTCCATTCTTGCATGACACTATTCCAAATTCATTCACCCTTCACTAAGTGCATCCCAATATGTGGGGAGCAACCACTCTATTGCAAGGGATTCAAGGTGTTTTTCCATAAACATGTTCACCCAAAAATCTAATTAAAACAACTACCACCTTCTAACTAGTGTAAGGAACTTCATAAATGCCTCATTGAGTGAGTTCCATGGTGAGGCAATGAATTATAATATGTAGCTATTTATATCTCTAGTGTAAATGTAGCTATTTATACCTCTCATGTAACTGTGCATGAGATTTTTAGTCATCCACTCTATTTTACCTTGATAGTCCTTTCTCCTCTATTTTAACCATAGTGCAAACCAATCAAAAATTCATCTAGGAATTCAAATCAAAATTATTTGTAGAGTGATTCAAAAATCTCCTTTGCACGCCACTATCTAATCATTGTACCTATTAGTAATTCTTTCTACATGAACTCATCCACTTTATATGTCCACTATCAATGGATTCATGTGTGATCTACCAAAATGTGCTTATTGAGAAATGCATAGAGTCTAAGAGGGTTCTAGAAATGAAACTAAAATGTTAGGAATAATCTCCTTGTATGCATAAGACCAATGGATAAACACTTTAGACTACATGTGCACTAGCATATTTCTATGTTATTGAATACAAGGTAATAGATACAATGGTTATACTAACCAATTGTGTTTTAAATTTTTAGATTAAACATGTGATAAAATATATAATATTAATGAAACAATGGAGAAGTATACATAACTATAAAAAACATGTGAGAACCAAATTTATGTAGAGAAACTCTTTAAGAAAAAATTCTACCTCCAAAGAGATATTGATCTTGTATTAATCTTAGAAACAAGATTATACCAATACAAGTGACTCAATCCTCTTTAGTATAACATCCCAACTAATTAGCATATTTCACCTACATAACACTAAATAACCTCTATCATGTATACAAAATGTATAGAGCAAAATAAAATAAGAAACCATAAGTGGTTTTAGTAAACTAATGGACACAAAAACCATGGTCCACAAGCAAATACCCATACCCCACTATGAATTGACACATGTACCTAAGATAAAACCTAATTAATGATAAGATGCTCCACTCCTTCCAATGTAACTCCCATTGTTGACCTTCTATTATAAAATCCTTATTCAATGTCTCTATAATTTAATATATCATGTCCACCTCTTGTCCCCTCTTACCCTTTTTGTTTTCTTAAGTATCACACTATGAAACTTTGGAGCTCATTTTTTTTACATTCTAAGGGGGTTTAAAAGGTTTTTACAATCTCCAACTACATCTTGGATGAATTTAATGTGTTTAGCTCATTGAGATCTTCAATTTTATCTTTAAAATTATAGAAATCAAATATTTTGATAAAAACATTATGCTCTTTAGAAGGTGTTTGGAGAAAACATTAAACACAAGATTGCAAGTGAATAGTGCACTAATCCTAATATGTGTCTCACCTAAAACACATCAAGACCTCTACTCCATGCTTATCCTATGATGAGGTTCTTATCGCCTCATAAAATTCTTAGAAAAATAAGCCTAATTTTAAAACTCCCTCATGCAAGAATTAAAAATTGTTTAGAAGTTTATTATTTATTTGAAGTAAAAATAGAATGTGTATTTTTGTTTAGTATTTCTTGTTTCATGAAAGTTGAAACTACTTACAATTATGAAAAAAATGTGTAATTTGTTGAAAATAGGGCATTTTAATAAAGAGTGAAGACATGTTTCCTTAGTGTTGGAGTCCACCAACTTTGGAGATGACAATTTCAACCTCCTCAATTCCAAAAGCCTACACTCTTCTCCCTCCTATTATGTAGCATTCGAGCCACCTCACTAAGAGAATTATTGCAATCCATAACCTTTAGAAGTGGCACTCTCAGTTGCATAGTTATCTAGAACACCATTTCTATTTTATTTTATTTTGGTATCCTTAGAGGTATTCCCATGACTCAAGCCCAACGGGTTCCCTTTATGGGGTGAGCTTGAGGCAAGACTAATCCTTTGGGGCCATGGGGTACCCAACACAACCCCCCAGCATCCATGGTAGGGTGATTTCTAGGCCAGAGAGAGTCGAACCCAATACCTCGGGGAGCAAACCCAAGACTTGAACCAACTCCTCTAACCCGTGGGGGCGAACACCATTTCTATTTTTATATGAAAGCATTGATGAACAACCTTCTATATTTATTTTTAGTTACTACTCCACTCTTTCAGTTTTAGTCTAACTTTATTAACATCATTTATGTTTATCATGTAACTAATTTATTTGATAGTTTTTTAGGAATTTAGGAGAGACAAATAAAAAGAGTAGCATGAGATCTTTTCGAGTTTAAATAGTTTTAAGCAGTTTTCTTGATTTTTCCAAATGTAATTTTTCTTTCTAATTACTTAATGAAGTACAATGTAGCTCAACATTTTATTTCTTGAAGTTCATGGAATTATTGTTGAGAATATGTGTCTCAAACTCACTGGTATAACCCTAGTTCTATCACCAATCAGCTAAGAATTCATAAGTGTTAAGTTCATGCTTTTACCTCTATACCGCTAAGTGTTTGTGAGACAGGTGTGGTAGTGTGGTATACCGCCATACTGCGAGAGCTTTCTAGCAGAGGTGCGGTAGTGCGGGGTTACCGCCATACCACAGGAGCTTTCTAGTAGAGGTGCGGTAGTGTGGGGTTACCGCCATACTACAGGAGCTTTCTAGCAGAGGTGTGATAGTGCGGGGATACAGCCATACCACGAGAGCTTTCTAACTGACTAGTGGTAGTGCGGTGAAGTGGATCGTGGATGAACAAGCACAAACTTGTTTGACTATTGAGGTGTACACTGATCAGTGGAGGATGGTGCTGACTTGGAGATGGTCGTTCAATGACTGGGAAGCTCAACAGTCGCTCAATAGAGGAAGTTGAACTAAACTGATTGTATAGAGAATGAGTTGTTCATGGTTGTTTCTATACATTGCAATGTACTATAACTGTGAATGGGTTAGATCATTAGATGGTTAGATGATCGAATGATCTATTAATTTTTTTCATTGTATGTTGTACATGCATTGTAACAATGAGACATAATGTAGATTGATTTGAATTTATTTTGTATGAGGTTGATAAGGGAAATGTTGCTACTATAATATTGACATCTCTGAAAGCACGAGTCTATAACTCTGTATGTGAACATTGTTTACTGTAATACAAAGTGACTTTGCTTGGTGTGGTGGGTTTTTCTCCCGTAAGGGTTTTCCCATGTAAATCTGGTGTCAATTGTGAATGTGTTTATTTCTCCATTCTGTTATTCCTTTCATGTGCATCTTAACGAACTGTAACTGTAAAATTTTGAAAGTCATATCTGCACTCTCCTCTAAGTATTGACATTAGGAGAGTTTGTTCTACACCTTAGGATTTCCTTACAATTGTTGGAGATATATTTATTTTTACTATAGATGCATCCATGCTCATACAATGTTTATTTCTATTCACTATTGTTATTATTCATCACCCATGCTGAAATTGTGTTTTTTTATCATTATACATACACCTATTGTTAATATGTTGTTTATTGTTAAGCACTATGCATTATTCATTACCCACTATTGAATGTCCAATGTTACATTCTTAGCTGATAATCTATTGGATGCTTGTTATGTTCTTGACTAGTAGGGTAATGGTTGGGAAGACTTGCTTTGTTTTTATTTTGTTATGTTTCAAAAAAAATTTGGAAAACAAAGCTTCAAGTGATGTTTAGAAAATTTAATTCATTAAAGCTTTCAATTAGTAGAGTAGATTTTTTCAACAATTATAATAGTTTGATTGATAAACATTTCCCTCTATAAAAATATGTATTTTCTTCCAAATTTTATTTTTAATTGTAGTTTCATATTTATTTTCATTAAACTTAGCTGATTGAGTGTGTTCACATTTGATTTTCAAGAATTAGGAAAACTTCTAAATATGATTCTCAACTATCCCTATTGCATATAGATTTTGGACACCCCTAGTTTGACACAAATATCTATTGACAAGTGAATAGATTTAATGAAATATCATCACCTATGTACTACTTATTTAAAAACCTACATGCATATTAAAGACCTGCATACATGCAAAAAAACAAGCATCAATATAGCATCAATCGTTTATATTATTTTTTCATCAATGCATCAATCATCTTCGTTATATATTTTTGGTATCTTGTTGTACAATTATAGGGGTATATATAGCTGCATGCTCCTAGTGCCACCTAGACTATGTATAGATGCATGCATAACAAACCTTTAAAGTTGACTTTATTTAAAACTAAATATGACTTTCGATGAGTCTCAATGAGAACTCTGCCATAAATCCAACCTATGCATGCCTTATCTCTATCTCTACTCATGCATGTGTACAAAATCATGAACAAGTTATCTATAGCTAGGCATTATTTATGAGACTTAATTCAACATACTACAATTGGGCACCAATAATTTTCATCCCACTCTTTTCTTTTTATCCATTTCTTTAGTGTGGTGCTTAAATGAGAAGATGCCTAAGAAAAAGTTTCCAACAAAGATCAAGAGAGAAAGTAGGATGAAAAGTTGGAGAGTAACTCTCCATCAATGCGGTCTCCAACTCCAATATGAAGGCTAAATTAGGAGTGAAATTCCAACATATATATAAGTAGCACCATTATTCATGAGAATTCAAAGATATACAATTGTAATAAGACTCCAACAATTGAGTAATCATGACATAAAAGACTCAGGTTGACATGTAAACTTCTTTCCTAATTATAACTATTCCTCAACATGGGCACACTAATTAGGAATCACGGAATGTAACAAGGGTGGCACATGGAATTTGCAATTCCCTCCAATATTCTCTATAAAATCCCCATTCTAAGAACTTGCATTGTTAGTCAACAACTTATGTGGCAAGTGAAGTCCTTCATATATCAAGTAAGGTGCCATTTTGAAGGGAAAGTGATTTAAGTTCAAATTTCAAAAGGATTTCGAGCCAACGAACAAAAGGAAAGCAAATATTTTTGGTTGATGTTAATTTCTCAATTGTCAAAATATTTTTGTATTGTAATTATAAAGTATTGTACAAACAAGAATTTCTCTCCTTTTTATTTTTCCTTACCTTTTCTTTGCTTTTGATCTTTTTTCAATAGAAAATTAAATTAATATTTTACTTTCACTATCATTTTGATCTTCTTGTTATTATTTTGATTTCATTAATGAATAATCAAAAAATTTAAACATGGTATCTAAGTTGACTTAACTCTTCTCTTTCTAAAGAAACCCCTTGTAATGGAAATTGATAGGCTAAATTGTATCATCTATCAAACCAAGGAACATTGTCTCATGACAATATCATGGAAAATTATATACCACTAGAGTAATAGGTACTTGAACTAAGTGTAGCTAGAGTCAGTGCAACCCAATTTGGGTAGAAAAAACAAATAAAAAATAATGAAAGAAAATTGCTAAATCAAAAACTAGTAAAAACTATTATATATATATCTTAAATACATCAATCTAAAAGATATCATGAGATATCAGTGTAAGGTGTCTATCTAACCTATGTCATAAACTCAATATAGGCAACTCAAAAAAAATTAACATCTTTTATCATCTTTTAAATAGATGTATTTAAGATATCTATGCTAATTTTTATAGTTTTATATGTTACTTTATTTATTCAAATATATAGTTTTTCAATTTGTTTTTACTCGAAGAGTTTTTTTTTAATGAAAACAAAATAAATTGTTTACTTCATATATTAATTTGTTAAGTACATAACTATTTTTTTTAGATAAGAGATTTATTAAAAAAATGTAAAGATTACAAAAAAAAAATGCATCTTAGAAAAGGGAAATCAAAATGATAAAAATACAAAATATCCATTTGTAATTTAATAAAAAAAAATTATTACTTTTAACTTTTACTTGGGGAGTTATTTTACTTTTACATAAATATTAAATATTAATATCTATTTAAATTACTATTGGCACACATGGACACAAATTTTATGTTCTTAAGAAATATTTTATTTTACTTGAGAACTATTTTATTTACTATGTACACCACATAAGCACAAAAAAAAAAAAAAAAATAGTTTATATACATTATTTAATTTGTTTTGATTTGAAGCATTACTTTTTGGTAAAATATGTGTTTTTGTTTTGTTTTAAAAAGGATGATATATATTTTATATTTATATGTTTAACTTGATTTTACTTTTGGAAAAGCCACCATTCATTATTTTTGTAATTCTTTTTGTTTTGCTTTTACTTTGAAAATGGGTAAATATTGTACATATGTAATTTTTAATAACTTAATGTGTGGGTATTAATATATATTTTAAATTTTTCATGTCTTTATATTAAAAAATAAATGTCTACTCTAAACAATTTTTGTGAACATGGTCACACCATTACACTCCACCCCTTCTTGTCACTGTAGGTTAGACCTCTTAGCATAATTAATGTTCTAAAATGAAACTAAACTAATCCCACAAGACCTAACACACCACAACTAATAAAAATATGATATTAAACTAGAAATAATAGAACTAAACATATACGAATATCAATGAGCAATACCTATTTATATGTTGAAGTACAAATAACAAAAATAAATACATAGAAATAACAGTGAACAATTACCATTCACCAGTTGAAACTTTAAACAAAAATTACATACATATACAAACCAACAATCTATCTATCCTTGAGGGAAAATCATGCACCACCAATCTTCTCAAGTGTATCTTGTAAGATTCACTGAGAATGCAATCCAACACACATAAGAGAGGATCTAATAGATCTAGGTGATAGAAGAATGTTTCACTCGTAGATCTATAAAGACAATAAACATTGCAAAGTACAAGATAATATGTTTATCCAATAATAAGGATGCAAATGCAATGCACTAAATCAAATGATCCACAATATGCAAGGGATTCAAGCGTACAAAATAGTTTTGCATGATCAATATAAAGGGAAAAAAAAGGAATGCTCAAGTGTGATAGAAAGATGAGTATATATAGTCCAAGAATTACTAATTAATGAAAATATTATGAGACACTAAGTGGGGAGACTAAGTAAATAACAACTTGCTAAATATATAAGATTCTTTTCACAGTGTGTCACCTATGGGGATGACACCTATGCAAGTAGAGATCTACCTAAGGCCCAAGCTTATCCTAATGTACATAATAAACCTAGGATAAATAAAGTAATGCATAAAATATTATATAATTCACTAACGCCTCCACATAAGCATAGCTTGGGTGGGTAGAGATGGGTCTTAATAATGTGTAGCCATATTAGGTACATATGTACAAAATGTTCTATCCCAAAAGAGAGAGGAGAACCCCTTATAGAAGTAGAAAAAAAATTCGAAAAGAGAGAAGAGATGAGGATTAGTTAGCCCTACTTGTGCCCTTACCACTACTACAAGACCAAAAATAGATAGTCATCCCAAAATCCCTATAAGAATAGGCATCCTTGAGTTCTCCCTACATGGTTGTTCCTACCAACATGAACCATGGATCTTCATGAAAATTTTGTAGCTTTTTTCAAGTTGTGACCTATCATAGTTGGAGCCCCAACTCAAATGGGGGATTTGTTATTTATCTCAACCCAAAAATGGTTTCATCTAGTTGGTCTATTTACTTTATCTTGTAGGTAGACAGGTGTAGTATTTTCCTACATTCATGATGTTGTAATATTTTTCCCTTTTGCATAATATGATTGCTTATTGCAGATCATTTAAATTTTAAGTTGTTTGTTTAGGTCTTTAGGAATAGGCTTTGTTATATTACACATAAATAAAAAACTAGCCAAAAAAATTACCAAAGATTCAAAGGTTCTCCCAAAGACCAAGATTGTCCCATGGTTTCTAGAAAGAGCCAATTGCTACACACCTAAATTACTTAAGGAAAATATATTTTTTAATCTAGGTTGACCTAGTTGTATTAAGTCTAACATAGGGCCCACTTGGTTAGCTTATAAGTAATATATGTGTGTTGGGTAAAATCAATATTTGTTCACATTTATTCACCTTTTTCAACTAAATAGAGGTAGTAAACAACATATTCAACATTCAATTAGCAAGAATAGGAAATTAGTTCCCTCAACAAAAGAGAAATAGTAGAAACAAGAGTTGAGCATGAGCAACATGTAAGAATAGGTGTTAGCAGAATGAAGACTAATTTAGCATTAATGAGAAAAATGACAAAGATGATCATAAATTCTACTTTTGGGAAATAAGTGAACATTTCTTGGCCCATGCCATTGAGGCACACATTTACTAGGGTTCAAACATTAAAAATTCCACCAAGATTTGTGAAATTGGGCTAAAGTGGTCTAGGCGCATGCTAGCAATGGTTTAACCAGTTGAGTTTTGTACTCAAGCTTTTAATAATCACAAGGGATAGTCTTTTCTCTATTAAGGTGTGCTTTGGAGTGGTCATAACCATGAGTAATCTCCACCAAGGGTACTTAAATAAGGAAAAAAGGTTAGTGATTTTTACCTAGCAAAGGAAAAGATGACAAACAAAAATGAGGCACACATTTTGGGTGGCAATGCCAGTAGTTCCTTCTACCACTAAAATAATTTAGTGAAAAAACCATCAATGAATCAGACCTAAGGCTTTAGATGGGGAAATTTATTATACTAGCACACATTCTTGATGGTGAAACCATAAGTGATTTTTTCTCGGGTAGTTTAAACATGAAAGGAACAATTTACAAAGACTTAGACACATTTTATAAGGTTGAACCCATAATATCTTCTATAAAAATGCCTTTATGTTGGCTTAGCCATTAAGGATGTTCACCCAAGTTTAAGACATTTCAAACACTTAAATTTTAGTGCATTTCATTCTTGGCTAGGCATTCACTTCCTTCACCCAAGCTCAATTAGCCAACATATTGATATATTCCACATAAGTTTAGAAATTGCTTGAAATCACATAAGGGTGGTGCCTCTTCTATCCTTGGTCATCTAAAAAAAAATCCAAAGAGTCAAAAGCATGGAAAGAAGGGCTCAATGCCTATATGAATGCAATTAATTATTCAAACTCCACAACAATTCCTCTCTATTGTTCACCACAAAAATAAGACTATTTGTCCATATTTTTGCAAGTATGTGCCATGTTTTCAGCATCCTTAGTGAAGGATTTTCTAAGAGAATCAACAATATTGCAAGAGACTCCAATAGTTATCCTTCTTAGTCTTTCTTTCTTTCTTCTTATCTTCTTTGTTGTTATTGATCCTAAACTAAATTTTCCTCTAAAGAGGATTTTTTCATTCCCAACAAGATAATTAATCAAATTTCTTTTTTTAGAACCTTGGGACAATAATTCTTCAAGGAGGCAATTAATAACATGAGCTATGAGAAGCTACAAAACTAATTCTTGCTAAAAAAAAAAGATAATGGGTCAAAATGGTTTTAAGGAGTGCAAATAATATGCCATATCTATGTATGATAAAGGTATGATTATGGACACACTTGAGCATCTTTATGAGTTATGTGAATTTGCAAATGTTGAAGATTTGACTATAGAAATTTTGAAGGGTTGTCTTAAGAAACTTGGCATTCATAGTGTCCATCTCCAATACTTTGAGAAGCATTTGTATTGAGGAAATTTGTAATGCCACTAGGGTTTTAGCCTCAAGTCGCCAACTTATGTTGATTGACGATAGGTTCATTGTGGTCAAGGCTTTAATGTTCATTAGAAGATTCACCAAATTCAATATGGAGATTCTTTCAAACTCCTAAAAGGTTACTTATGCGATTAGCTATTTTTAGTAGTGGTCATATCCAACAATAACTATTCTTAGTGTTATATTCTAGGTAGTGGATAGGGGCGCTATTTTTAGGCCATTTTAGTTAGTTGATTTAGAATCAAGTTTTATTTAAAGTTATTTTCTTTCTACTTTTTCAACAGCTTGAGGATAAGTTTGACTTTTAAACCCTATATTTTTAGGATATTTTGTTATTCTTAAATCTCTAAAATTTGTTCTTTGTAGCTTATCAATAAGTGTCTTGGACACAAGACATTCTTAATGAAAGAAGTGGAGGTCAAGTTTATAGTGTTGAGAGTGGTTTTCAATAGATTTACTTATTTTTTGTAATTTCATTGATTAAATTGAATTGGGTAATGTTGTTAAGCTTTATATTGATGTTGGTTATTCCCTAAGTAATGGCTTTGTATACCACTTAGCAATTTGATTTTTAGAATCGTGTGTTGTTCATTTGTGTTGTTCCTTTAGAATCCTTGATTGTAGTGGAATATTGGTTTATGCTTTAGCCAATAAGTTGTGTGTGTTCATGCTTTGATAGTTTAATTTCCTCAATATCTAAAAATCTCATTGTAGGGATTGACTATCAATATTTAGATGCACATATATAGGAAAAAAATATAGGCACTTAATCATTTCCCTTTGTGCAATCCCTATAGTGCAATCTTGTAGAGTATGCATATCTATAGGCTTTTTTATAGTTTTAGTCTAGCATTAGGTTTAGGTTGAGTTAGATCTCAAGGAGCTTCCCCTCATAATTTGAATAATACTTGCATGTACACATTGCATTCCATTTATGATGTCTCGCAAGAGACAAATTAAAACACTAACACTCTTGACCCCTCCCTACCCCCTAGCCCATACCTTTAGAGGCATAGGTGGTTAAGTGTAGCTATTCATTTAGTGGCACTAGTCCAACTCACTCCCCCTCTCGATAATTTAGATAGGGAAATGCCCTATACTGTTAAATCAAAACATATGCCCCTTCCCCCTACTATTATTTAGAGTTAAGATTCTACCTTATTTCCTCTTATGAAAAGAGGTTATGCTTTCTTCCCCTACACTAAAAACAAGAATTCACCTACATGCCCTAAAGCCACTTTAGAGAGTGGGGGATTGATATTGTGTTGATTAATGGGGTAGGGCGAGTATTCCATTAGAAGGTTATGGTTAGTAGTAGTAGCTGCATTTATTTTCAAGAATCAAATCAAACATGATAATATAATGAATATGATGAATGCTTTGCAATGGGAATAATTAAACTTTCCTTTATTTTTTATTTTAAAAAAATCTTAATTTTTTAATTTTCATCTCCCCAAGAAAAGTTCCATATACCCTACCATCCCAGAAACACATTTCCTATCATCCCTAACCTAGAAGCACCATGGAACATAGACTTTCTCTACTCAAACTACAAAACACGAAGGCAAGGGTAAGTGCACTTGTAGATAATAGTTACTCAATGCAATTTGGTTTCAAGAGATGTTACAAGGTTTGGTTTAAAAACATATGATCATCCTCCCCCATATCCAATGGGTTGGGTAAAAACACATGCAAAATTTTAAGTTGCTAAGAAAATTTGGTATTAGTTCACAATATAATGGCAGAGTGGATGTAGATGTGATTCAACTTGATGCTTTTGACATAGTGCTTGGTAGCCCTTGTATGCTAGAGATGTAATTATTCTAAGGGCTAACAATGCAAATAGATCAAGGATGGAGCCAATACATCATAAGGAACACCAAAGCAAAGTCAAAGTTGCAATGACAAGTTTTGACCAAGCTATTAATAATTCAAGAGACCAAGTAATTTTGTTTACTTTTATTTAAGGATAAACAAGAGAGCCTAGATATTTCTATATTGTTTAATGCTAATGAGGAAATGAAGTTGGATGAAGTTTTGACATCTTTTCAGTAAATGTTTTATGAGCCAAGGACACTGCCACAAAGGGGGGTAGATAATGAGATTCAGTCGATTCCCAAATCTCCTTTACCTCATATTGGGTTGTATAGACAATCATTATTGGAAAGTGATTAAGTCAAAAAACAACTTCAAGAGTTACTAGAGCAAGAGGCTATTCAGCCTAGAACTTCATGTAGTTCACCCATGGGTGTGGGGTGAAAAGAATATGTTCGTTGGGAGGATGTGCATAGATTACAAAGCATTGAATAATATCACCATAAAGAATTGCTACCATCTCCCACTAAAAGATGGTCTATTGGACCAAACTCAACATGCCAAGTTTTTCACAAAGTTGGATCTCAAATCTAAGTATCACCAAATTCATATGAAGGAGGATGCATGGGAGACCACTTTCAAAAACAAAGTAGGTTCTATATAAATGGCTAGTTCTTTTGTTTAGTGTATGCAATGCTCCAACTAGTTTTATGAGATCTATGAATGATGTATTCAAAGATTTCATAAATACATGTGTAATAGTGTATCTATCCTAACTTTTAGTGCAAGGAAAGAGCATCTAATCCATTTGAAACAACTTTGGCAAGTTTTTAAGGAAAAAACAACTTCTATATAATATGCAAATATGTGAGCTTGTTCAATACATCAGTAGTTTATTTAGGACATGACGTTGGAGGAGGTGAGCTAAGAGTTGATCTCACCAAAGTGGAGGTCATCACCAATTCACCTAAACCAAGTGCCACGCAAACAAGAGGTTTTGTTGGTGTAGTAGTTTATATTTGCAAAAGTTTATTCTAGAATTTTCGTCTATAGTCATGTCTCTTCATGTGGTTGCAATCAAGGGAAAGGGTTTCCATTACAACAAAGAACATGATGAAACTTTTCGGGTGTTGAAATACAAAATTAAGCCTACTCTTATGTTTTCTCTTCCAAATTTGCATCAACCTTTGATGCATAGATTGATGTAAATGAATATATGGGTGTCATCATTTAATAAGGATGTCAACTTGTTTGTTACCATTTAGAGGATTTTACTTCAACAAATAGAAGTTGCTCAATTTAAGAAAGAATTATATGCACTAGTTCAAATGGTTAAGAAATGGAAACACTATTTATTGGGAAAAGAACCTATTATGCATATTAATCACCAACCTCTATAGTATTTGCAAGCTCAAAATAAATTGCAATAGGCAAGATAGTACAGATGGATGAGCTTTTTGCAACAATTTTTTTTAGTGATGAGATATAAGGAAATTATGAATATGATGTCAAATATGCTATCTAGGGCACTAATTTTAGCCTTGGCTGTGGTGACTCAACTTGAGCCTTTCACCAAAGAAGTCTATGTTGAGGAATATACCCAAGATGCAAATTTTAAGGAGTAGTTCAAACAATTGCAAATAAAGAGGTTAAAAGTGAAAAGGATGCTCAACTCAAAGATGGGTTGTTCTATTTGTTGCAAAGATTGTGTATGCCAAGAGCACAAAACCTACTAGTCATGAGTAAATCACATATCTTCAAAGTTGTGTGTCATTCTAGAGTTGGAAAAATATTAATCCATTTGTAAAGGTATTTGTATTAGCTCAAAATGTACCAAGTAGCCAGATTTATTGGAGGGAACAAGTTTTGTTGTACTACTAAATCTAAAGCAAGAAAAGAAGGATTGTATTTGTCTCCTATACCAACAAGAGCATGGGAAAGCAATTCTATGGATTTTGTAAGAAGTTTAACTATGAGTAGGTATGGATATTACTACTTTTGTGGTTGTGGACAAATTTAGCAAAATGTGTACTAATTCCATGCAAGAAAACTATTACATGAAATGAAGCAACTACAATGTTTTCAATAATGTGTGGGGGCACTTTGGGCTTCCTAAGTCCATTGTTTCATGTAGAAACACAAGGTTTTTAACGATTTTTGGTCTACTTTGTGAATTATGATGGATACTAGACTCAAAGAAGAGTATTTATTTTTATCCACAACAAACTTAACCACTCAATAAGACCTTGGTATAGCTCATTTGAGGTTCTAGCACCAAGTGTTCCACTATTTGGGATGAATCTTTACCCTATATTTAGCATTCCTATAATAGGACAATTCATTCTTCTACAAATTAATTGTCATTTGAGGCTTGTTTGGGGTATCTTCCTTCAAACCCACTTGCTATTGCACTAGAACAATAGAAAATACAAGATGGGCAATATTCAAAGCTAAAACAAGGCAATCAAATTCATTGAGTGGATCCAACAAATCTAACTCAAGGTAGAAGAGAAACTTGAGAGGCCTAAAGTAAATTATAAGAAGAAACATGATTAACACCAAAGGGAGCATAGGCTCAAGTTGGGATATAACACAGGTTGTCCCTAGGCAAAGAAAGGTTACAAGGACAAGCTTATAAGATAAAGCATCTAAGATATGGTCCATTTTGCATCTTGCAAGTGGTTGAACACAATTCAATTAGGCTTGACTTACCCCCATTCATAAGGATGAATTCAATGGTGATTTGTGAATATGTGCAACTCTGAGTCATCCATGTTGAGTGAAGAGGAGGAAGAGCAAGTTCTACCTTCATTGGAAGCCTTAATATTTGACAATCAAGCAATGCCTCTAAAAGGTGTGGTGCTATAGCTATAGACAATGGAGACCCAAAGTGGAGCCTAGGAGTCTTCAAGAATTGAGAGAACTCTTCCCAGAGAACTCTTCCCACACTTCATGTCTCAATAAGCTTTTGTAGGGATCATAAACCTCTCTTAGAATGAAGTGTAATCCATAAGGATTGTAAAAACAAATCTTTGACACAATGAAGTAAAGCAAAATCACCACTTCTGATAGGGGGCAGATTTGAAATTATTGCTTCCCCTATATAGGTGGTTACAAAATCATTAGTCAACTAAAAGAGACAATTTAATCTTCACCACACAAGTGGAATTTGAAAGGAACTATATGATATTGACTCTTCCAATTTCAAGCAAGAGCACCTTTCAATGCATGGTTAATATCCTCCAACATCTATAAGAAGACATGGAGATGACTATTCACATCAAAGTAGGCTTGTAGAAATGTTGTAGTGATCAAATCCTTAGTTGTTGATAATGAGCATAGGAATATTGAACTATTATATCTACTCCTTATATTTGTTTGTTTAGGATATAATAAGATCTAGTAGGTGATCAAATGCCACTAGCAACTGCTTTTTTCCCATTCCAAGGTTTTCCAAGCTAACAAATGATGTTTTATATTAAATCTTTTCTTATTTTCGCTTTTCTTAATTTTTGTTTACAAAAAATATACACTATTGATTGTCAATTGATTAATTCAAGTAGCACACTAGTTAATTGTTTGTGGTTTGATAGTTCCTACAAGTTAATCTAGGATATTATGGATCACAACCACCTTTCCTCCCTTCCCTTTTTTAGATTTATGTCATCAAGTAATAATTAATTAAATGAATTTATCATGTCCAACGGAATGTGTGAAATTATTGTTTTAGGAAGAAAAGAATTTACTAGAAATGAAATTATGAGAATATAGATCGAAAAAAAAAACAATTAGAAATTGATATTGAAGAAAATGGTCAAATAAGTAACCATGGTATGATGCCTTACGACATCTTCAACTTAGCTAGTTCACAGATCAACCCCTCTTTATTATCTCCCGCAAACATGGATGTTCACATGAATATTAGCATATACTGTCACTTCGCTTGGACTCAATGAATAACCTACTTTTGACTCTATCAATACGCAACCCATTGAGAAACGTCTCGTCGTCGATTTCACCAATGCTAATATTGTAGTTTCACATGTGCCATTACAGTGAAAGCAACGATCGCAAGCATCATTGCTTTTATGGAGAGAAAAGCGAAGCTCCAAATCCCTTACCATTCACAGAGAATGACCATAGCTTTATTTCAACAAATGTCCGAACATGTAGATGTGCAAATGTAGGTTTCTGACAGAAACACACTTTTGTGTTGAAGAAAACAATCAATCATATTAAAGATTTCATAAAGAGAAAGTGATTACACTTTTGAAAAAACTTTATCTTCATAGTAATTGATACCAATGCGCTCATAAGTAGAATAAAATCAAAGGTAAAGATGTCCAGGATGAATACACAACTTGCATAATTACAGATCTAGTCTCAGGCCCAATTTTGGCAACAAAATTATGTGGAATTGGTGATAGATTTAGGATTTATCCCTAAATTAATATTTTGAATATAGACATTATAATTGACACAAGATTGCTCAAAAGGTTGAATCTAGGTAATTAGAGTTAGCTTTACAAATGAATTCACTTGAGACCACTGAAACAAAAAATAAAAATAAAGAAAAAATATGATAGATTAAAACCAAAGCATCATAGTTGGACGACTAGGTGGTGAATAAATGGTAGTAGCATGAAGCATCCCTAAATGAGTGGATCTTAGATATGACTCCAGCGATGAACATGGGCAGGCAAACTCTAGTTACATGAAAATCATAAGACCTTAGCAATGTGAAACATCAAAAAGTATATATCAAATTTGAAATCTAAATGTGTACAGGTGCGTTGTGAAGCTGAAGTTGATAAGGAACTTATTAGGAAGACAACAAAGACTGTTGAGAAAGAATGTAGATAGAAGAAAATAGAGAGAGCGTACAAGCAATTGCAGGACCCCTGAACAAGCGTTGTTTCATTATCTATGTCAACTTCACATTCAGCCCAGACCAAGATCACAACTATTGCCATTTGTCATGATTCGTTGATCCAAAATGATCCATCCTTCCTATCCGGACACACTTTTACTGCCTAGTTGATATTGCATATGGATAAAACATAAATAAAGTATATATTTAACAAAAAGAATAATTATACTAAGAGCAAAGAACCTGTGACGCTTAATTTAGATTTGGGTTTGGTGTCAGTTAAGGTGAAGTTATGCGTGGCCTGTTAAGGTCACCAACATACCTACCATACTCCTTCCCTGATGTGTTGATGTTAATGGCAGCGTCGGTCATATTCTTCCAGCCTATCTCCTTTACTCATCATGATAAATTAAATAATAGCCTAAGGCTATTTAATTTATAGAGACATCAATGTGAAGAGGTGCTTCACATGGCAACATTGTAATTGTTATCTTGGCCGACCTTCCTTGTAACTTGCATTTTATTAATTGTATTTATATTTTTATGATGGCCGACCTTGCATGAAGAGGTGCGACCTCTCTCTCTCAAATTGTATAAATACAAGTTCATTCCATTCATTCTATCAATCAAGCAAGTTCGAAGTCTCTTCTCTTCTCTCAAGTGCGAATTACCAAGAGCAGATTGCGAAGTCATCAAGAGCAGATTGCGAACTCTTCAAGAGCAAATTTGAGTTGCAAGGAAGTGCAGATTATTTGCCTATCATTGCATCTTGTGAAGGTGCTGATTATTGGCCTTGAGATTGGCCTCATTGTAAAGAGACTTGTTGCCATTATTTTATATAATAGAGAGATCTTTGTTGCTGGGTTTTTCTCCCTCAAGAGGAGGGTTTTCCCAGGGTATCTGCTGTGTTATTGTGTCTGATTTTGAATTAATTTTCTGTGCATTACATCTGATCATAAAACTAACATGATGTACTTAATGGGTTGATAGATTCAGATTTATCCACCATGATTTCTATTTAGCACTTCTATGCAGATAAGGCTAAATAGGCTAGAGAGAGTATGAACATTATGGTGGTTATCAACGTGTGGTTCTGTTTTCTGATATAATGCTTGTCTATTTCTGTATATAATTGTTTCAGTTTTCAATTTTCATAGTGTAATTCATTGTGTAGTAATGAATTAGATGCTTTGCAGTTCAAATTTTTTATTCACTGTAGAATTAAGTGAATCAAAAAACATATATAGTTACTTAGAACTTATTCCCACATTTAAGATAACTTCTAAGGGATCGTACCAACTGTCACTTGTTCTGCAAACTCTGATCATCCTCAACAACTCAAATCATGTTTTTAGTAGGGCTTCAAAAGATTGTTAAGCCTTGAAATATTGTCAATAGGATTAATATAGTTTTCTAATTCTTTACAATTCTGCTTGTTTGTACATTTATTTGAATTTATCTAAACCAGAATACAGTATCATGTAGTCATTATAAAATGTTTTCAATATTGTCCTCATTTCTCATTTGTGCACAGATTTATAGGTCTTTGCCCAAAATTTTGACAGATATATTTTTCCCTAATTTTTAAGGCCAACGGTAGATTTGAGCAATAGATTGACCAAAATGAAACAGATATCTTCAAAATTGAAATGTCTACACACTTTACAAAATACATCTTCATAGTTGCAACGCAGCTATCAGCAAATAGCAGGAGAGGAATGCCATAGTATTCTTAGCATGTCCTCCGTAGTTTTGTGTAACTGATTAAATACCTGATATGAGTAATTTGCAATGGCTAGGCCTATAGTTAGCCAAGAATTATTGGTACAGAAATAGATTCATACCTAGGTCATCTGGTCAAGGATTGCTTTGTTCCACAAATGATTTGGATTCCGAAATTTGTTAGTGACAATGAGAAAGTAGGAGCTTGATTGCAAAAAAGGTTGTAGCTTGCTCTATGGTGTCCACCAATTGGAGATTCCTATAATACACTCAGAAAATTTTGAGGCCAAGATAAAGCTCATAAAAATTAATTTGCAGAGGAGTGATTCTTGGAAAGATATGATTCATAATAGATCTTGAATTTCACTGTATCTGCTGCAATGTTGTGAAACATATTTGAAGATGTCATGTAGAATCTTTGAAACCGAACTGAGTAAATTTCAAAAACTCCTTATGAAAGCCTTAACAACAGGACCTTATTTGCCTCACCACTGAGGATGATCTTCTTCTTGGGTTGCAGGGGGTCTTGGTTTCCAGCCAGGTTTCTCATCCCAGTACATGTCATACCATATATGACCTCGCTGTAACCCTTCAAGACAGCACCAAATTCCCACATATCTCTTGACCCTATTCCTGAACTTCATTTCTTTAGCCTATGAAAATAACAGAAAAATAAAAGCATTACAGGCAAGAAATAAGGAAATTATACTAAGAAAGACTTCAAAATATCAGCAAAGGTACATAAGCATCTGTCATACTTTATTTGAGAAAGCACCAAGTGAATTATTCATAGAAGAAAATTCTAAAACTTTTACGTCCTTATATGGCAACAATGCTGCTTTAACCTGCAATCACAACAACAAATTTTCAATAAAAAACTAGAAAACTTTGACCCACAGAATTCAAAAGTAAAACTTAATGCTCATGCAATTGGCAGCTAAAAAAAATGGGGCTTTATACAATTTTTTCTAAAGGAGAAGCAAGCAAACCCCTGGCTATGCTAAAACTATGCTTTACTTACTACTGAAAAATAACTAAAACTTCTGTTGAACTTGAATTCTGTATTGGAGGAAAATAAAACCTGTTTTTCTGACTTATTTCTGGGTAGCTTGACAACTTTGGTTTGTTCTTTAATGGTTGTCATAATGCATCCATCAATGCCCTCTTCATCACACATTTCAACTTTCAGCTTTGATTCCTTAACCTGTCGTATTGAGAAAAGAAAACTTCCCATAAATATTATAAACAAGGTGGTGTCAAAAACCATAGCATAACGCCAACATGGAGAAAATGAGATGAGTAAAAAAAGTTAAATACTTTATTTCTCAATTGGAAATTCCTCCCCTCAAAGAAATTGAAAGAAAAAGGGAAACTGACGAGGATAAATTAGGACAGTTTCATTGAGCAACAGGCAAGAGAATAAAATTTGTCTGGACATTTACTGTCCTCAACCTCTGCCATGTGTGTTTTTCATTAATCAAGTGATAAGATGGCTAAGCATTAAGCAGCTTGATTCAGCTACCTACATATCACACAAGTTATATCCTTTGTTGGATCAAGTAGTAAGGTTGCCAAGCATTGACCAGGTTGGTTCATATATGTACAAACTCAGCTTTATAAATCAATTTTGGTACCAGCAGAATGCTCGATTCCTCATCAAAACCTTAGAAAGTACTTCCTATTTATTTAAGGCCAAAATCCAACTTAAAGTCTGTTTGACGCCCTTAAAGAAGTTTCTGTTTGGTGACTCTGGAGTACATTCTGATGCACTTGCATGAAATAGATTTTTTACATCTTTGAAGGGAAGCAATAAGCAGCACATGTTGAATGAACATCTAGTAATTTCTAATATCCTTGAGGGAATTCAGAATCCTCAGTTCCAAACCTATTTTACGAATTAGGAGATCCTGAAAATTTGTCATATCTGTATCTAATACTGTGTACATTTCCATGGAACTCTGAGTTTATTTAGTGGTTAATTCAGCTCTTTCTATTGTTCACAGTGGCTATGTTGTCCTAGAAGATGGCATGGTTAGGAATGTTTATTGTTTGCTACTGATTCTACACTACCAGATTGCAGCAATATAAATAATAACAGTAGTAACAATGAACACAATAAATACCAACTAAGCAAGTGTATTCATATAAGTAGTCTTTACAATTGTTCAGTGCAGGGAGGTCCAAAATCAGCATACCTTCCCTAACATAAAGTTGCTTCTTAAATGACAATACAACTATCGACAACTGAACACAAGATAAAACATAATGTCGGCTACAACAAAACATTAGTAAATCAACAGTACACATTATTGTCTTTTTTAAGAAAAAACATAGTCCCTTCCAACGACATTAAGTTATTAACAACAAAAGAATTAACTCAGCAAGAAGTTGGAGGTGGAGTAGAAGACATCCTTATTCCTTAGAGCTCTGAGAGGTGGTGAACTGGTGACCCTCCATAGTGGAGGCAACTAAATTATAGATCAAATTCCTAGATGGTATCCAAAGTTCCCTCTCAATATGTGATACAACTGCAAGAGCAATAGCTTCATCTAGAAGTTGATTCATAAGCAAAGCAAGACTAGCTGCTGAATCCCAAGGCATTTCAGATGATGCAAACTGATTTGCATGCTCTCATACACACAGACATTCTCAATTGTCACCATCCTTTGCAATTCTTCCTCACATGGAATATAAAATTTCTACATAAGCAAAAACAATTCACCACTTAGTCCCGTCTAAATATCTGCATGAGTACTTAGCCAGTTCCTTGAAAAGACTTTGAATGATTTGGCTAATTCTCTGTGGCACAAAATTCACAGTATATGTGCACCAACAATTTATTTACTATATAACTTTGAACATTTGTAGATACTGGTAAAAGTATTTCAATATGAGGCTGGCAATGTTGATTACAGATTCAAAGAGTGCAACAGAGCATATGGTGTCAGTAATGGAGCTTATGGTTGTCAAAAGGTGACCATTTAACAAACGCTCTATCAAACCATGCAGGTCATACAACAAAGGAGTCATCAAGTTTTTGTACATTGATGCATTCTTTCTTTTTTTACTGTACAGTGATGTCAAAAGCAAAAATATTACCATATGGTACCCAACCTTGAGTAGAAACAGGTCATACAGTATAAGAACTAATAAAAGCCCTCTAAGCACACATTCCAAAGCATCAAAGATATGACCAGTAAATACAACACTTGCATCAAGTACAATGGCAGCACATTTACCAAGGTGTATAGCAGCAGCAACTTCGACACTGTTTTCTAAATGTCTATCACTATTTTCCTAATGTTCAATAGGGTGTATAATGCATTTTTCCATGTCGTGCATGGCTTCATCTAAAACTGCAAGATGTCTAGTGGGGTACAATATAATGATTTCTTAATTTGCAAACTATAAGCTAAAGCAAAATTTGAGTGCGTGACAAGTTCACAATTTGCATGTCATACAATGAATTGGCTGGTGGTGGGTTGGCTAATGGTGGGTTCTTGAAATCAGCTGCACAGTCGGTTGCTTGACGGTTGGTTGCATAATGGTGGCTTGCTTGGTGCTTGGTTGCTTGACAATAGGTTACCTAACAATGGGTTGCCCAACAATGGCTTGCTTGACAGTGTGTTACCCGGCAATGGGTTGCCTAATGGTTGGTTGCTTGATGACAACTTACTTGATAATGAGTAGTGATTTAAGATAACCTATTTTACATTCTTTATTAGTTTTAATTCATCTTCTAAAATAATTGTAGTACTTTATTAGTATGCTAATCTCCTGTGAAATGACCTGACTATTATGCTTCTAACATTGTGCAATTGATCGACCTTGCCCATCGTACTTGATCTAACTCCCACTTCCAACCATGTTCTAGCATCTATTATATCTTTGGTTTTGGTAATCGCTAAGTGACACTTGTAGACATGCTAGGAGATGCATTATTATTCTTCTACTTTATTGGGGTGGTAGGTGGTGTTGACGGTTCTCCTTGAACAAAGAGTACTAAGGCACTCTTATTTTTTAAATTGTATGGCCCAAGACTTGGCAAATTTCACAAAGAGTACTAAGGCACTCTTATTTTTTAAATTGTATGGCCCAAGACTTGGCAAATTTCACAAAACATCTTCAGAGATTGACTTTGGTATGACCTTTTAGTAGTCTATAAACCAAAGGTCTCTTCTTCTCTAGTGCCCTTTAGCTCTTTCATCATCCTAAGCATATTCCTTTGAATAGCTTAAACCAATCCTTCTTTGTTATCACTTGAATCAAAACCATCATCTTCACTTTTTCTCAAGAATGCTTGTTTCTACTTTCAATATGCATTGCATAGTTATATGCATCCTCATAAGATAAAGGTGGAACTACCTTCATCTTCCTTCGTAGGGAATATATCAACCCTTCAATGAACCCCTTCTTCAACCCATCAGCTGGTTCTGCTTCATAATTATTTAAGCCTCCTACTGTAGGTTCATATATTCTTATGACTACTCTATCAAGATTACAGATTTCTGCGACAATCTTATTGTCAACCTTTAAGAGAGTGAACTCCATCTCAAATGCCTCCCTAAGTTTATCCCATGCGGCTTTCTCAAGATTAGGGAATTAGTATACTAGTCAATTGTCACACCTTGAAGTGTGGCTGGAAAGCATCTCAATGAGTGTTGTTGGTCTATCTTCCCACTAGCAATCCATATGGTGATGTACATCCTACAATAACAGACTGAATCTTCAAATCCATTGCTAGTAAACTTTGGCAACTTTTGTTGTTCCTCTATCTCCCATATATTTGTTTCATAAGCAGCTTGTTCCTCTTTTGTGAAGGAATCAATGTTCAACTCTACTTCAAAGTTGAGAATAACCTTCAAAGGGAAGGGCTCTCAAGCCTTTTATGGAGTTCGTAGACTCTATCAAACTTGCCAACCTTATCCAATCTACAAGATCAACACTTCCTTGCTTTCAAAGGGCCAATTGTCATGCGATCTCCATCTAGTCAACACTTGTAGGTGGTCTATAGTGTTTTAGTATTGGCTAAACAGTTTTGGCTCCAACTCTGGCTACTACTCATGCTTCAAATTTAACTTTCACTTCCACTTCAGCTTCTACTAATGTCCCGTACTTGCGACCTTGACTTCCTATGGGATGTCATCTCTCATAACCCTTGTCTTCTTTCTTGTTATTTGAGCAATCTTATAGATGTCAAATAGTTCAATCCACTTCCTCACCTATTTGTCTCTTTTTTGTGCCTTTGTTTGGAACAATGGCATTTAATTTCTTGGGATTAATTTTGTGGAATACTTTTGATTTTTATTATTGAATCTAAGTTAGAGTCTCTTTTTTTGCTTTGGTTTTTAATTTTATGGCTGAGTGTGACTAATGGTGGAGACTCAACAACAAGACTCACCAAGTGCCCAAGTCTTAATTCTCCTAGCTTCATATGGATTAATCATTAAACTAACTTGGAACTTGCCAAGTCTAGGTGAATTTCTATTAGTTTTGTAAATCTGGTTGGTGTCATCATGATCTTTAGGTCTGCACATCTTTAGAGAAGCACAACAATGCTCCTTTTTGTGGGACAATCTCTAACAAAATGTATCAATCAATTGCACCTTTGTCATTGCACAATTAGACAAACTTTGGAATAATTGAATTTTCCTTCCACCTTCATCAATGGTATTCAAATATCTACTACTTTTTGGCTTTTCCCAAATGGTAGTGGCATTGATTGCACCCATTTAGTGAAGAGTAGTTGGGTACTCTTGTTCCTTACATATGGACAATCCTTAACAAAATGTTTTATTACTTGGAAAAACTCACAAAACATAATCTTTGGACAATTGACCTTGATGTGACCATCTACTTTGCAGCTAAAACACCAAAGGCCCTTGCCCTCTGTCTTGGTATCTTCTTTGACTTTCTTTACCATATAGAGATCTATTTTCAAAGTTTGCATTAACCCTAGTTCACCATCATCCCTAGATTTTGAATCATCAATTTTCACTTCTCCTCAAGTGTGTAGATATTTTGTTTTTACTCTCATTTTCTATGGCTCTACTATATACATTTTCATAACAAGAAAGTGGCACCATCTTCATCTTCCACCACAACAGGGATATGAGTCCCTGAATGAAACATTGCATTTTCAAGCCATTAAGTTCCTGTTTTGCTTTCCTCGACAATTCTTTTTACCTCTGATTATAGGCTTGGACACTTTTGTGTTTTGATTGCTGAATGTCATAAATCTTCACAATAATTTCATTGTCTTCACATAAAAACCTGAATTCTTTATTGAAAATTTTATGCAATTTATTGCAAGAAATTTTGTTAATTGGTAATGTATTGGTAAATTAATGAATAGCCACCCCTTTGAATGTGGCCAAGAATGACCAAAAACAATGGCATTCATTTGTTTCCCCATTTGTAGACCAAAAGGTAATTCAAGTTCTATAAGGCAACGCCAAGTCTTCCAACCCATAACAAGGTGCTGCCACATTACTGTGTCTCACTTTTGGGATGTGCTGATTTTTGCCTGAAATCACTGTTTATAGAAAAACTAATGATTTAAGTCTTGAGAGGCTCCATCTAAAAGGTTTTAATTGAAGAAGGATAGATAAGACCCCCTTAGATCAAACCCCCTTGGATAGAACCCCTATAGTATTAAATCATACCCACAATAGAGTCTCCTTCATAGCTATCAAAATGCTGGCAAAAAACCACTTTTTCTTTACCTTTTGAGGGATTAAATAACATCATTTAAAAATTATATTTTTCAAGACTGTAGCCCTTGAAACTAGCTTTCCAACAAGTATAGGTTTGATATATATATTTTTTAATCATGTATTTAATTTTCAATTTTTACTATACATAGGTTTTTCTCTGAACATCAAGCTCTTTGTTGTGCAGAGGTGGAAAAATAGTAAACCATAGTAAAAAAAATTCAAAAAATACCCATTCCCTAGATATTGATTTCCTTGTTTCACCCAAAAAAGAAAAATTGGATTTCGACATATACACAAAAAGTTAGGTTGTGCGACACACACATATGTCCAAATTATAGTTACAGTGACTTCAAAAATTAATTTTTAAAAAAATATGCAACAAAAAATTATGAAAAAATATCATTTCCCTAGATATTGATGTTGAGAATATATATTCCAAAAATTAGAATTTAATCCTTTATAGAAAAAAAGTTATGTTGTAAGACACAAGCGTTACTTTCTGAAAATGTTTTCTATCTAAAACCAGTTATTAAAGGATATGTTGAAAGATTCATGCTTTATTTCAAAAAATTTGAAAAAAAATATATTTAGAATCTACACAAAAATTTCCACAAATCACTAGTTCACATCATCTTCAAATTATTTATGGTTTGCTGTTATAGGTCGTAGAAGATGAAGATTCAATTAAAAATATTGATGTAAATGTCCATCTTGGGCAAAAAGTGAGACACAATATTGTGATTTCACCCAACAAGTAAATTTCAGCAATTTTTTAATCTCTCAATTTGGACTTAGTTGGGAAGTGACCATTCCCGATTGTCAAACTTGATGCCACTGTATTGATAGCCATAGGATCTGTTACACCCCGATTGTATAGCTACTATTGCATAGGCAACTGATTGTAGTGATTGAATCAATGTGATGAATAAAACATGGTGTTCTTGTTGTCAATATGAATGTGTCACCATTTAATGATTGTTTCATTTGATTGTTACTTCTATTGATGTAATCCTAGATGAATGTCGCATGTAAGATGTTGAATAATGTTTATTCTAACTTTTGTGATGTTTTATGTATACTGCCTTGTTGTGAGCATATGACTTCCATTGTTGTGTCATGGTGTGCAGGTAAGAGGACCATTCCTCCAGGCAGAGAAGAAATATCACTCGGGGAGGAGCTTGGTCAAGTAAATAGTAACGAGAACCAATTGAGCATACACACACATTCCTTAGGCTGAGTAAGCGTAGTCAGTTTGTGTGGGTAATAGATAAGTCATCTATAGGCTTATGTGTTTGCAATAGGAGTCGTGTTTACTTCTGTATGCATTTACGAGTGTTGTTTACCTGTGTATCTATTTATGATATTACATGATTGGTTAGGAGGTGGGCATGTATACATGTATATAGTATATACACGTATCCATAGGTATATTCATGTTGATACAAATGTATGAGGGCAAATGGATATGCTCGTACGAGTACATCAATATAATATACTTACGTATACATGTACATAGAGGAAAATATACAAACGTATATACATGTATATATATATACCCACAACCAACCTGATATATATATATATATATATAAGGATATTAATAATATTATTTTAGTATTGCCTTGGAATTACATATACACATATATACACACATACATAGATATGTATATTATGTATACGACCGGATCGCTAATATAATGTATTTATCAATTAAATATGTAAATGTGTATATATTTATATATGTAAAATGTATATATATATATTTAATATTACATAAATATATATATATATATATTATAGTTTTTACCAAAATATATATATATGTATATATAAGCATATTTAAATTATAAAATTTAAATATATATATATACATATATATTAAAGTAAAATAAGACTATAATATAAATATATAATTATATAATTAAATAGATATATATATATATATATATATAGATATTTATAATTTAATTGATTTGATTTTAAGTGGAGATTGATACATCTCATGGTAAAGTAAGACTTTATTTAAAATCAATTTATGAGATATCGATTTAGTGCACTATGGGGAAACCGATATAAATCAAAGGAAAAAAATATTTAAGTCTTTTATTTTAAATCGAACCTTTTGGACAAATCACGCCAAAGTTAAATATTTCTTTGTGAACTTTATGAAAACTTTGGAAGAGGAAATAAAATGAAAATAATGAAATTGTCGTGAGAAGTGACGCGCGACCTGGAGAACTCACACCATGACCAGGTTAGAAGAACTCTACTTAGCTGGGTATTTGGCAATCAAACCTTGTAAATTAGCAATATGGATTTCTTACAACCTTGACTGATTCTTCAGTGTTGATTCATCAAAACGATTTTTTGATTATGTGCGCCAAAAACAAGGGATGCCTATAGGTGTCATGATATGTAATGTCCCCATTTTAGCTATACGCCCTTCGGTGATTGATAGCCTATTTCTGGAAGCCCGTAGGCTCGTCAGAGGTAAAATTAGGGTTTCCTATTTTATAGGGGTTCTGATGCATTTCTGATGGCTTGTATGTTAGAGTTTTAGATGCATGTCTGGTGGAGTTTTTCTAGAAGCCAGAGAGCTTCACAATGACATAACATGCAAAGTGTGTTGAGTAGAACTCTTCTGTAATCTCTACTATTTTTAGTAAGTTCTATTTCTGGTAGTGCCATCTTGGGCAGTAGCATCAGTAGTTAGCTCAGTTTCCATTTCGAGCAGTGTAGTTTGGAGCATATTTGGCTTTTGGCTTTCAGCATTTTGAGGCTCATTTTGGGTAAAATGATTTATTCTAAGTCATTAATGTTATAATTTCTTGTTGGCCCCCTTGGCCTAGTATTAATGACTTAGTTGTTTTAAGAGGTGGCCTTTGAGGGTGGATGCCTCATTAAGAGATTATTTAAATATTTCTAAAGTAAATATTTCTCCTCAAGTCTTGGATGCCTAGAAAGGTGAATATAATGTTTTAAAAATTAAAATATTTCAAAAGTGAAATGGACACCCCTTTTGGAGGAAGATGGAAAACCAATAGTCACCTTCAATTCTATAAAAGAAGGCCTTTGCTCTCTCATTTCTTATCTTTGGTTTATGATATCGAAATGCTGCTAAATTGATTTCAGAACCCGGCTAAGGGGAAGCTTAGCTTTTCTACACCATTCTTTGGGCCTGAAACTATGGCGCCCTAGATGGTCAATTGGGAGTGTGCTTCACTCAGAAGTGCATACAGAGTTTCATCGTGGTGAATTTTGGTGATATTTTCCAGTTTATTACTTGCTGGTTTTCCAATGGCTGAAGTAGAATTTCAATTACAACTCTTTGAGAGAATTTTATATCATTATGGGTATTTGCTATAATGTTTTCTATGTTCAAGGCGCCCCTATTGGTAGAGTTTCAATTTTATCTTGCAGCCATTATTTTTCTATGGAGATCGCCCACTTCTAGGGCCGTACTTTCTTCATAAGTTGGTATTTGGGATCCGTGCTTCATTATATTGGAGTTTGGACAAGATTTCTCTCTTGTTGGGTATTTGCCTTGCTCCTAGTGATCAAATGCTTTCAATTTTGTGTGAGTTGGAGGAAATTGAAGTAGATATGAGCATTTTGTTGAAGCACAGTTGCTGGTCTGTATTTTTGTGAGTTGGAATTTTATATCAGACTTAATCCTTTCCAAAATTATGCATTATTTTATGGGAATCTATGCTGCTAATTCATGAGCAGTTCATTCAAGAAGACAAGAGCTTTTGGGGCAAAGATATAAACAAATTATTGATGGCCAATTGCTGGTAAGAAATCTCAGTTTGCTGGTTCTATATCAGATTCATCAGTATATCAGATTTTTGGCTTGTTCTTCAGTAGTTGAGAAGTTTTGGAGTTTAGAGATTATCTTTTTTCATTTGGCTTTAGTAATATTGTAATTGCACTTGTAATTTGCAGTTATTTGTCATTGTAAGACTGTAAACAGTAGTACTGTTCCAGTCATTTAATTTGCTGCATATTCTCGTGTATAATTTCACATATTTGTAACCCTTGGATGGTTTACCACCAGTGTGGAGAAAGAACCAATTAATCTCTCATTTGTTACCCATTGAAAAGTGGCAAATTCCCACTCTTGAGTGGATGCCCACGCAGTGGATGAATTAATTTTGCATTGTAATGTTTTTCTCCCCACTGTTCAAGTGTGTATGAAACTCTCATGGCTGGTTATCCCCTAAGTTCATTTTAGTTTGTAATAAGTACTCCCATATGTTAGCACCTTGCCTTCAAAAGGATCTTGTGTGCACATTCTTGGCGTTGAGTCTTATCATTTACTTTCAGTTGTATTCAGTTTCAGTTATTGAGTTATTTAGATCCTAGGGATCCTTTGACCATATGCCCGCCCCTCTTCCTTTAGTGGTTTTAGGGCACATTCTTGGTTAAAGTTTCTATTCTGCATCGTTTTGGTTTTGGAGCTAACTATAACAGGTGCGTGTTGCATTGTAACTGATATTAAAAATCAAGAAAAAAACTAAGAGGCATATTTCATGATACTGATTTTACCATGTGCAATGTTGAATTATTCTTTGATTGCTGTCACAGAAAGAGGTCGACTCACCTCTAAAACTTACCACATTTTGCAGTTGAAGCATTCAAAACATTGTCTGGCAATTTACATGCCAATAAAGAAGGAAAATGGTTGGGCAGGGGACTCTACATATAGCCGCCCTTCTCACTCTTTATCATCACTTTTCTAAATCGGAGTTCTTTCTTTTTAGAGTGCGAATTCTTCTATTTTCTGGAGAGCATTTCACCATTGGCTGAGAGTCATTTTTTGATCACTGTCATCACATTTTCTGAGTTCACAATGAGAAGCTGTGTTTACCCTTCAGCTGTATATATTTAGTAAGAGTTCAATTTCTAAGAAGAAGTTAGAGTATGGTTAGAGAGTTTGTTGGAGACCTAAAGTGCTACAAAAACAATCAAGTCCATCATCATTGGGAAAGGCTCAAACCAGGCATGGTGTTTCTTCTTTCATGTTCTAGAACGTATTTCTTGATATAAACTTGAAAGTGTAATTACTGAATGTGCATAGATAGGGAATTGCATTGAGTTCAATACTTTAGTTTGGATGAACAGAGAAGTAGTTCTATGTTGCACCATGTAAGTAATTTACTTTAAGGAAAGGTTATGCATGTTTTCTGAAGTGTATACCTATTTGCATTAGTGTGTGAATTGCATTAAGGTTAGAGATGCATTAATGTGTGAATTGCACTATATGTATGATCTCCATATAAGGAGTATATGTTTGAAGTAGTTGCTAAATACTAGGACGGAAATGAAGGCATTAAATTAAGCAATGATCATAGCTTAAGTTATTAGATTAACTTAGTTAAGCTTATGAAACTCCTAGGATGAAGGTGTCCAGAATAGGAGAGGACTTTGAATTTACTTGTTATGTTGTTTCATTTCTAGTAGGTTAGTATGATTGTAGGATGTCTCGGGTATGTAATATCCACTAAAGGACAAACCTATGCGTAGAGTAAGGAAGCCTTAAGGAAAATCGGCCCTGAGTAGTGTTTATGATAGACAACCTTCATTCGAAGCATTGAATGAGAATACTTTGGCCAAAGTAGTTAAATGTACGACATCCACTTAGGTGTGAGATAGTTGAGACTACACTGTTAGTTCATTGTGATCCTTGTACTAGTTCGAGATTGTGAAATAGCAAGGTTCTAGTTGTGTAGGACACAACACTATGCTCAGTTGGTAATTGTTAAAGGATACCCTACCAATCTCTTCTTCGAAGGGAGGGCCATCTATCTAACAATAGGTGTGCAGGGGACCACATTATAAGTCCATGGTTGGCGGAAAAGCGCCCGAGTGATGTTTCTCCTACACAACAAGCGGCCAATGTACCAAGATTTGAAAGGACGGACTCCTGGACCTTCTTACTTCTATTTGTTCAAAAGCTCTCAAGCTATGTATGTAATTGTATTACTTTTGTATTCTGATTTATATTTGCAATGAAAATGGAATTCATGTGGAAATATATTGTAACTTGTATGCATTTATCAATGAAGAAAGGATAAATTTTATTGTAATGTCTTTGTTACTTGTTACCTTTATATGTTTGGAGTAAAATTGGAAAAAAAATTAATTTACGCAAGGGATAGGGTGAAGTCGTTACAGGATCCTCTTTGTTAGGAAGGCCTTTTCTAGACATTTCTTTATTCTCTCAACACTGTCAAACACATCTAGATTCTCAACCCTTCCTATGGCCTAGGCAACTTATATGTTAGTTTTCTTTCTATCAAGTTCCTTTTGTAATGCCCCTAACAAGGTGTTAGCTCAAATTCACTAAATTTTTTTTACAATCACTCAAATCCTAGCTCTTTTTTATCACCAAGTTCCCAATGCAGGCAAGGTGAAAGCATACACAGTCTAGAATGAAGACAAAGAAATTAACCAAAAAGATATTGGTGGCTAGCCGACCAAATTGCATAAAATACAAATTCATAGAATCAATCAATGCCAAAATGGTAGATAATGATACACAAATTCCAATCAAGCCAAACTAGTTGATAACAAGTGAAAAAATACATCAAAGCCAAAATGGCAGACTTATCACTTGATTTCAATACACACCAAGCTGATAGACAATATACTAAAAATAAAGGGGTCCAACAGATAAATTAAACAAGACCTATTAAAATGAAAGCAGGGACAGAGCAGCGAACCATATAGGATCTTTAATAGAAATAAGCAAACTTCTGGCAGTCAACTATCCAATTATTATAAAATTGGATTCAAGAGAGAAAACTAAAACTACAATGATAATTTTGCAAAGCTAAATAATTGTAAAGCATTGTACTAGAATCATGAAATTAAATTGATACCTTTGATATGATGCTGGAGCCCAAATTGAATTGCTAAAGTATTGCTAAAAAGAGATATGGATGTTCTTGCAAGCTTCACGACATACTCTGAGAACATAACTAATAGAAATGTCTATTGTAGTGGACTGTATAGCAGGGATTTCATGCTGATATCAGCCAATAATAGGCTGTATTTCATTTCCAGATCTCACACCCTCTTTCCACATGGTGTATGGCCAGGGAAATAAAGTTGGTATGGCTCAACATAGTAGTATTGCCAACATAGTCATTATTAAAATCTAATCAGAAGCAAATATAGTTCATTCAATAGTTGGTAGTAGGTACAACCCTCCTAGATTTGTATAGCCTGCTAAAATTCCCTTAAAATTTACAATCATGTTTGGAAAACTGTATGTCTAGATTTGTTTGATGAAACTGGACTTGTATGGCCCTCTCAATCTGCAACAGAGAAAGCTAAATAGTATGGAGACAGTAAAAAATTAGTCATGCTAAAAATATTTTCGATTGACCCAAACGGATGGTATAGGCTAGCAGGTATGGTAATGGCCTCTTGGAAACTTGTGTGGTAGGGCTTGCAAACTAATGAGTCTCACTAGAAATACTGAAAAAATAATATCAATATTATCATATCATCATTCAACTGCAAATCATTGAAAACTACATACCAAAATCTGAAAATCCTTCACTGAAATCAATAACTAGATATTTAATTCCTTAATCAGCTGAAGCACAATGGCAATCCTTGTGTGTCATTGTCATGGCCCCGCAATTGTAATCCTAAGTCTTGGCCGACTACTATAGTGAAATTAATTAAATTAATAAAGTTAACTTAAATTCTCACAAGTGGCCGACCTTAGTCTATATACATATACGGCATAATCAAATTAGTGTCTAAAAGAAGAATAGTGCAGTGATCGAATGAGACAAGAAAACATATCAATAAGGAGCGATGGGTATCAGAAAAGTCGTGGTTATCATCAGTAACAAGTACAGCGAACAGGAGCAGTGATAAGAATTAGTTATATATAAACAGCCACCTTATATTAGTATGGGCTGACTTTACCTTATCATAAAGGCAGCGATTAGAATTAGTTTATACAAACAGCAATACTATGGGCCGACTTGAATATATGAACCAACTTTACAAAACAGCAATCAAGCTTATGTTAAATGATGGCAGCGATTAAACATACGATTAGATTTGAAGTACAATAGCAGCGCTCAACTTGTGAGGGACGTGTCCCTTAGCAATGGAAAGCTACAGTAGAAAAGCCATGCCTTTTCCCCTCCTCATGGATATAAAAGGAGACCCATTTAAAGTAGGGTATCATCAAATCATGGAAGAAGAAATAAATAAGAAGTCTGGAACATATTTTTGAGTGCAGCAGCAGACATAATCAGATAAGTTCATATATATATATCATAGTAATGGGACTCAGACTCGGCTAGGGTGACTTGACTCGAGGCTCAAGACTCGGCGCAGACTCGACAAAATGAAAAAAGTTGAAAAAACCCTAGAAATTTAGAGATTTTTAAGGATTTAAAACTTGTTTCAAGCACCCTTTATTGAATAAACCTTGAACACACAATAACATCATTAAATAGAAGCATATTTGATCACATACACAAGTATACAACACAAATTGTAGTTGAGCTGTTGAAGGAAATAGCATACTTAGATATATAAAATTATAAATATGGTCAAATGTATACAAAACTCATGGAATATGAAATCCATGACATCAAATGTTCCATATAAATATGAAATATCAAAAAAATAGCCACAAGTCTATGGCTTAGTGGAGCCAGCATCCTTCCTACGAAGGCTTCTAAGGGTCCTCGATGATGTAGTAGTTGCAGCCATAGTCTCTGCTTGTGTCTCCATGCCACTTTCACCAACAACAGTTGTGTCTCCTTGTGCTCTAGCCTCCTCCTCAACCATGGCTACAACCTCAACCTCTCTCTCTACCTGGTCCACCCAATCAAGGTCCTCGTCACTAAAGACTGCATCTATAGCCTCAATGATCCACTTAGACTGTGGATCAACCTCCTCTAGCCTGATCGGGGTGGAGTCGTGGTCAAAAATCTTCCTATATCTGAGCCAAAGGTTGTAATGAACATATACCAAATCATTCATCCTCTCCACTGACAATCTATTGCGCTTCTTGGAGTGTATGTGCTCAAACATACTCCAATTGCGCTCACAACCAGATGAACTACATAGCTGGCTCAATATACAAATGGCAACATTTTGAAGGTTCGGTGTATCAGAACCAAACATATGCCACCAACTATCTGAGATGAGATAAAGAAACAAAATCAATCTCATTTCAAGTTTCAAGTTCAACATTTAATAATAAATTATAATATAAAAAGATGAAAATTATGCCCTTAAATATATTTTTACCTGGTTGTAATGTCGTCCTACTCTCTTTGCACAAATGACGTGCAAAGAAGTCTCCTTGTGCCTTAGTGAAGGCATCTATCTCGTGCACTATCTGTGTAATAACAGCAGGCAACATCCGCTCTATCATCGAGTGGAGCCCACTAAGAATCTCTCTATCTGCATGGAAATCACGGCTGAATTGGAAGGCCGGATTTAGGAAACATGCGACTGCATGGATGGGCCTATGAAGTCGATTTTGCCATCTCCTATCAATGATCTCCTAAATGGGACGATACTTCTCCTCAACTCCACCATAGACGGATCTAATGGCCTCTTTGGCCCTATCCATGCCCTCATATATGTAGCCCATTGCGGGCTTCTCCCCATCAGCAACTCGTAGGAGAACTATCAAGGGCTCGATAAACTGCAAAGTGCAAACATTGTGAAACATTAACTTAAGTGTGAACGAAAATAAACAAATAAAAGTAAAATATGAATAAAAATTAAAAAATAATGAAGAATAAAATTTTACCTTCACAACCTCCTCCGCTGGTGTTCAAAACCCTAGCTCATAAAAAATGCAATCAGCCACAACAATCCCTGCAGTGCTTGTAGCATAGGATGAGGAAGACCACTCCTCACCAACAAACATGTGCCTTAAAGCTGCCTTTGACCGAATCAAGGATTGCAATGTGATAAAATTTGTTGCAAACCTAGTGATGCCAGGACGAGCCAACTCCCTCAACCCCGTGTATTGGCTCATAAGGTTAAGCACCCATGTGTGATTGTATACAAATTTGCAAATGTTTTTTGCAGCATCCTGTTGTGACCTTTTCACACATCGCTCCATCCAAGATGGGGACCCCTAATTTTTGCTTCGTTTCCGTCTTTTGGCTTGATTTTTGTTTGTTTTCCCGTTGTCTCTCTTTTCTACTGTCTGTCTTTTCGGGGATGTGCCCGTCTGCGAGCTTAAACGTAAAATTTTGGCCAAGTCTGAGGATTAGGGTTTGTACTTTCCTGGTCAGTTTGAGGTCAAACAAAGTGAATGAATTGAAATCTGAGGCTAACATTACTATCAGTGTACTTCCAGCAGGTTTCCATTGAAATTTCATTAGATTCTGACAACTTACTATTTTTTAGTAAGTGTGCAATTCCGGACATTCCTTCAGCATTTTCAAAGTTTTAACAGTCACGCGGCATCCAAAGCACATCAAGCTGCTCATTGGCAAATTTTGAGCCAGAACGGACAACTTGCTATTTTTAGCAGTTCAGCTTCGGGTGCAAATTTCAGGGCCTATATGCAGAGTTTTTCAATGCATGTCTAAGGATTCTTTCTGGGTTTTCTGAGACCTTCGCGACGATATAACATGCAAAGCGAGATGATGACTTTCAGAGTTCAGCCTTCGGAGGCTATTTTTAGGGTTTGCATGTCAGGATTTTCTTTGCATGTCTGCATATTCCTTGTGGGTTTTTCGAGAGCTTCGCGATGATATGACATGCAAAGCGAGATAATCACTCCTTCTGCAACTTACTATTTTTTAGCAAATTCGTTTCGGCAGTCGCCTCCCAGCACTTCAGAATCACAAACTGATCGCAATGCAATAGAAACAAGAACAAATGGAGGTCATTTGATATGCATGCAAGATGAATTAGGGTTTCCAGCTTCGGGACCCAAAAGGAGGGGTAAAAAGTCAGAATTTCCGAAAACCGATGTATACCACCGCGATCAGTATCTTTCAAGCTATCCGCTGGTAAAATTTGGAGGCAAATGGAGCACTTACTATTTATAGTAAGTCATTTCAGAAATTGGCTAAAAATAGAAAGTCAGCAGCATGCGTCGGTGTCAACAGGCAGGTCACGTGGTGAGGAGCGCATCATTCGAATTTCAAATCAAATGGAGTTGTGGAGATATCAGAAACAAGCAATTACTATAAATAGCAAACTACCTTCAGAAATATGCTATTTTTAGCAGGCCAGCTCAGAATAACAATGTCAATAGGCTGACAGAGTCATGAGGATCCAGTGTTCAAAATTTCAAATCGTTCTGAGCCTCTGAGGTATGAGAATCAAGGGACTTACAATTTATAGTAAGGCATGGAGAAGCTGGCGAAGACAAGGAAAAATGGCTAAGTGTTGTGTTCATCCTTCACCACCAGGAAAATGCGCCCATCTCAGCTAGAAGCCAGGAAAATCTTCAAATGTTTGAAATATCCCTCACCATGTATGAAATGCGCCCTCACCTCAAGCCAAGCATCAAGAAATTTTTCCAAGTATGAAGATTATCCTCCTGCTACCTCCAAATGCGCCCACTTCAAGGTAGTAGCCTGCAAAAGTTTCTAAGTGTTAAGTTTCATCCACCTCACCATAGAAAATGCGCTCAAGGTTAAATCCCTCTACACAAGCAAAATGCGCCCAAATGAGGGCATGTAGAGACAAAAAGAGGAAGCCCAAAGGTCACATGTTGGGCGTTGAAAATGCTTCATCCTTCATGACACCAAATATGCGCCCATCTTCTAGCAAGCTGAAATGCGCCCAAGGTTAGAAAGTCAAAAGGTCAAAATCTTTATCCTCCTCCCATGGTCAAATGCGCCCAAGTGAGAGCATGTAAAGACAAAATAAAACAAGTCAAGGCAAAAGATATCCTCCACCCCATGCAATATGCGCCAAAAATAAAGGCATGCAAGGTTAGAAAAGGACAAAAGTATACATGCAAAGATGCAAGATGAGGACAAATGAAAAGATTCTTGGACAAGACTTAAGTCTACCTTGATATCCAAATGTGCCCAAATCATTGAAAGTAAAGTGAAGGCATTGAAAGTGTAAAATTCTTCTATCTATGGGAAATGCGCCCAAGGTGAGGCAAGTGAAGACAAGGAGTTAAGGCGTTGAACAAAGTAAAGTTGGTAGAGGAAAGTTACCAAGGCGTGGCTAATATTCTTCATGACACATGAATTGCGCCCAAAGTCCATGGCATGAAGTAAAATGTGCTAGGCGTGGGAATTTTAAAATGAAAATGTCCCTCATAGAATATAAAATGCGCCTAAGGCATTCAAGAAGAAATTTTTTCTAAGTGAGTCGAAACAATAAAAAAATTTCTCACCACAGGAAGATGATTTGAAGATCAAATAAAAAATTTTCTAAGGCACAAGGAATTTCTCCCTTAGGAAAATCACGCCTGGACTTGGAGATGTGAAATTTTTCAGAAGCACGAATGAAGTTGCCAGTGGAAAAGTCAGTGAGTGCCTGCTTCACAAGGTGGATAAAATATTTTCAAGTCAAAGCAACAAGAAATGTTCACAGATGTAAAAAACGGGATTAAATTTGTTAAAAGTTATTTTTCCAAGGTTCAAAATTCAAGAAAATTAAATGAACCCGTTCGTTGTATACCCATGAATTCGACAAGTTCTGAAAGAAATTTTCTTCTGGGTATTGGAGATTGTCTATGAAGAATGGATTTTAAGGTCTTCCACAACTTGCCAAGGATTCCGAGGTGAAGATTTTAAATGGGCACCAGGTTGGTGAATTTCCTAGAGAAAATTTGAAAAAATTTCTAAGGCAAGGAATAAAATGTGTTTTCAAGATAAAATTTGCCTTGGCGGATGAATTTGAAGTTGGATGCCTAGATAATTTTTGATGAAAACATTTTGCTCGAGCTGGAGTTGGATGAAATATCAAAGTGAAGTACGCCCAGGCAAAATGCAAGATGGGTTGGAAATTTGGCTAAGGCATGAAGAATTTGAACGCAAAGTTGGCTAGTGAAGACGATGAACCCTTGGAAGTTAGAGCGTGAAAATCCTGGTAAGTAAGTTGAATTTATATTATGAAGTGTTCTAATGCTCTTCTCCTTGCTTGTTTTGTAGGAGAAACGTCGAGACCAAGCGGTGATGACTTAAGTAATCCAAGATGACATTTCAACCTCGAAGGAAGAAAAGTTGCAAAAAAATGGCTAAGTGTTGAGACTTAGTGACAGAGAAGAAATGTTTTCAAAACTCAAGATGGAGAAAAGAATGGAAGCTCAAGCAAAGTTGAAGAACAACGTCAAGAAGAAAATCAAGAACAATGTGAACGCATTTCAAGGCTGGAATCTTCTAGAAGGATGATGGACATTAATGGCTCATTTATTACCCCACTCCTCTTGGTGGCGGTTTTTAGGGTGAATCTTGTTTAGGGCTGAGGTGGCACAATCTGGGCCATCCAACCAATTGTAATCTGAGCCGTCCGTTGGATTTGGCCAACTATAAAAGGGGAAGTCCCCCTCATTTGTACTCATTAGATCAGAGTTAGGATAGGAGAGAAGGAGTAGAGAGAAATTGATAGAATAGGAAGTAGAGTAGTTTGATAGTATAGTTTAGATTGAAAAGGAAGGAAAGTCTTCCCTTTGAACACTTTGTAAGAAGTTGTCGTGAATGCTTTCATAATAAATGAATTTTTCATTGATGGTGATCTCTTCTTCGTTATGAGTAGTTCTCGAGGCTTCTTCATCCTTCCAATTCACGTAGCATCTTAAAGTAGCTTAAAGTAAAGTAGATTTCATTTCATGCAAGTACTTAGTAATTGTGGAATGTGGTGCTCGATTTGAACAAGACTTCGTTTGTCCATACCACTAGCGGGCTCGCTGACGGTGGGTTCGCCCTGCATGGTCAACTGGATTACTTTTCAAACTTAACTTCGATTGTGATTCACGTGTTTGTATGCATCGTCTTGATGGTACTTGCATGTTGAGTTATAATTTGAACACCTTTCGCTACTCCACTGAAGATTGCACCGGTTTTGTGGAAGCTGTCCGAAGCGAGACAAAGCAAGGCTCGGTTGAAGTCTGTGAGAATTGATTCCCATGTCCCGTCCTTAGATAGAACATAAACTTCTTAGGCCCTACACTCTTTTAAATTCAGTTAATTTCTAGTCAGAATTAGGAAACTTGTGCTCACTTGCCAAATCATCCAAATTACATGAAATCCCTTAATCCACTGTCTGTTGTCAGCTGTCGAACAATTGTGTAAGTCCCCTTGAAATACCAGCAAAATCACATCGAGCCAACTGAGGGTATTCTATTGCATGAAGGAACCTTGGAGTTAAATGTATGATCTATCTCACAATCTTAGCATGCAGGAAACTTTGTTCAAGAGAGGATAGAGTATCCGTTGGGAAACTTTATTCTGTGTTGATGCAATCGCGAAAATCACGTCAACACATCCACACATGTTTTGATCCATGGGAGCTTGCCAAGATCCTCCAATATGAGGTCAATGCAATGGGCGGCACATGGAGTCCAGAATATAGTAGGGTGCCTCTCCATCAATAATCTACCAGCAGCAACATGATTTGCTGCATTATCTGTCACCACTTGAACTACATTCTCTTCACCCACCTCAGCTATCACCTCCTCTATAGCCTCACAAAGGTATGTTGCATTTTTGAATTGGGCGGAAGCATCAATAGACTTGATGAAGACAGTGTCACCTGAAAAAATAAGCAAAACCAATTATTCAATAAATTAAAAAACATAAACCAGCCATATTAAATTATTAATCACTAAATCAAATTCAAATTTCAAATTAATCAATGCATTGATGGAAGTACAATTACCTCCGGAGGAAACTAGAAAATTAAGCAACGTCCTATTTCTCCTATCGATCCAACCATCAGTCATGATGGTGTAACCCAACCTCCTCCACTGCAAGCGTTGCTACTCTAATTGTGCTTTTACATCTGCCATCTTTTGAGTCAAAAGTGGGTCCTTTAATTCATCTTCAGTAGGGGCTTTGAACCCCGCCCCACATATGGTTATGGCATCAACCATGTTTTGCCAAAAAGGAGACCTAAAACATGTCATAAATAAATTAATAAGTTACTTAGATAAGTATTGTAAAATGAAAAGTTATAAGTTTTTAACTTTAAATTTGAATTCGATAATGAGATACATCTAGATTCTAAAATTTAAATATAGATTTTAAAACAATTAAATGAAAAAGAATTACCTGGCTACATAGAAGGGAATGGTGCAATAGTACCAGAAGTCTGCAATTGTTTTTTTTGTTGCATCATGTGCGTCCTTGTTCCAACCCATGCTCTCAAGCGACAGTTGGGAACCAGGGGTAGTGCGTGGTACAAAATATGAGTCCACCCTAGATTTACAAACTCTAGGGCCAATGCTAACACTCCCACTACCACTAGCAGTAGCAACGCCAACAACACTAACAGTATGCATAACTGGTGCAGAAGCAGAAGCACTAGCACTAGGACGGTATGGAGGCATAGAAGAAGCATCTCCAACAGCACCAAGTCCCTGTCCAACACTCGCCAACTCCTGCCTCTGTCTCTTTTTCATTTTTTTTTGCAATTCAAATGTTTCTAATTGCACTTACACTTCACGAACAGCCTCAGGAGGTGCTTCAATGTAGCCCACTACATCATGGATGGGTATGCGTGCTATATGATATTTAAATCTGTTTATGCCTCCATGATATATTGTTTTGCAATATTTACATTTTGCCTCTCTTTTTTCATTCCGACAAATATTTCAACTTGTTTCCAAGTAGGGTTTTTTCTGCCTGGGGTTTGAGACATTGTGAAAATATGGTTTGATTTGCAAATGAAAGTGGCTGCAATAACAAGTAGGGTTTCTAAAATTATTTAAGTTGCAAGTAGGGTTTGTAAAAAAAAAATGCAAACTCAAAAAAACAATGATTTTACAAATTATAATGAATTATTTGTTAAAAAAACACAAAAAAAGTTAAAACCAATTAAAATCAAACTTACCTCTTAAATCTAGCTTGGAATGAAATGCAAACTCCTCCCAATTGTTGGTAATGATCTCTCAATGCACCTCCTTGCTGGTATGAAGCTTCCCAAATGATTTAACAGCCTGGAATTGTCTTCAACAGCTTGCTAGTTGCCCTACAATGATCTCTTCATTTTCTTCACAGCTCTCTCTTCTCCTCCTATTGTCCCAAATGAATGAAAGGAGGTTGCCTTTAGGGTTGGGGAGATAATATAATTCAAAAAAAAAACAACATTGAACTTTAATTTTATGTTTCTTTTGGCCTTTTTGGCCTTTGCTGCATCGGTCGCGTCTAGGGCTCGGGTCTCTCCTGGACGCGGTGCGTTTGGGCTAGATGCGGAAGGACTTGGCCACGTCCCAGTCCGGGCTCCCAGGACTCGGCTAGGGTCACTTAGCTCGGGCCTCGCCGAGTCTTGGTGAGTCTGAGCAAGTCCCATTAGGATTCTACAATAATGATGCTTGCAGCAATTATTGAGCCTTATAAAGTAATTATAGTTCTTTAGTATGGATATGGATAATAGATTCTTATTCGTCTGATTTATATCTTTTGAATATTAAGAATAGATCGAACAGCGAGGCAATTGGAGCAAATCAAACATGATGATCTGCATTCAACAGACAAGGACAGAAGGCAGCATTTGCTAATATATTTGCATCTTAGAATATAGCAGTTTTATATCTTAGCAAGCAATGTGGTATGCTCTATCATGATTATTGTATGTAATTATATATTTTGTTATTTGTATTTATTTTACTCATCAAACAACCATGGGGAGGAGTGGGGGAGATACCAGTAGGTTGAGTAGATACTAGACTTCTTCCTAGGTACGCCACTCCATGATAGACTATGTGTGCCACTTGGAGCCAGGGAGGTGATATCCGCCCTTGGGCTTAGGGAGAGGATGTTTGCGGGCCTCCTATGGTAGCCTTTTTCCCCAACCCCTACATGGATTGGTTGTCAAGATGAACTTGAGGGATTTCAATCATAAGAGGGATGGATAAGGCAGCAAGGGTAGGGAATGTAGATACAAGTTGTCCACCAAGTATGCCACCCCATGTTGGATGACTGTGAGCCACTTGAGGGCCAAGAGGGATGGTATATCCACTCTTGGGCTTGGTATGGATAGCTTTGGGTAGACCTATCATGCTCCTCAACCTAGTCCCATTATGATCCAACTTCCAATGTGCATTATGATATTGTGTGACTTATATTATTTGAAATAGTTAGATATTTACATGATTTAGATAGATAAAACAATTATTATATATGTTTGATTATATGAATTATATTCCAATATTATCTAACATGATTGCAAGACTTAAACCAATATTTATCTAGCTTAAAGCATTTAATTGGTAAGTTGTAACCCTAATTGCATTAACTTGTATTTCTAGGGCAAGAATTAGGATTATCCCAAAAGGGGGCATTACAATCATGCCCTAATTTAAGCCCGAAAGGAAAAAACACAACCAACAAATTTTGTTCCCATAAAAGCCACTAAAGACATCCACCATGCATGACATGGTGACAAACTTGCGCACAGAAGGATGTTGCTAGTGCAATCTCATCCTAAGCACACCACCCGAGAGTGGGGTAATAGGATAAGTGCGAACAAGAGTGTGATCGCCTTCATGCACACCCTGTAACGATCTAAGTCACCAGGTTCGAATTCGAATTCGAGTTTGACAACATTGAAATTCGAATGAAATTCGACAAGGAAAAAATTCGAAAAGTATAAAATTCAGATTAAATTCGCCTTATGTATTTTTTTTATTTCTTTTATAAATATAAGTAATATCTCCATACAATTGTCTAAATAGTTTAACATTGATAAATAGATTTGAATCACTACAAAAAGATGACACATTTATAAAATATAAACCATAAGAAACATGTGAAATCACAATTGCGAAGATGTTCTTTTATCAAAATGGTACAATAACAATAAAGACTTTAGAACTTCAAAAAAGCTCCAAGTCATCAAGAGCATTTGGCTGAGATGCTAAATCATCATCATCTGTATCACTACTCAATTCATCATCTGCAAAGTCAGGCTCATCTACAACTAGCGTTGCTATGTCTTCAAGAATTTGTTGTGAGGAAGAGTCCTTTGCTGATTTGTTCATGAGCAATTTTAAATTGCTACTGCGAACATAGACAAGATCTCCCAACTTTCCAGACAACAATTTATTCCTCTTTTTGGAATGGATGTGGTCAAAGCAACTCCAGTTCCTCTCACAAGCTGATGAACTTGCTCCCTGACTCAAAACTCAAATAGCAAACCTTTGTAGCTCAAGAGTTTGTGCTCCACAGGTCATCCACCATGTATACCCAGGTACATGTGCCATGTCATATTTGGCTGCTGACATTCCAAACATCCCTTCTCCTCTCTTGTATACCCAAAATTGACTTCTGATAAGTGCTGAAATTGTTGGATTTGATTCATACTTTTCAACAGCTTCTAAAAGCCTGCCATAATTTCAATGTCACCTTCTCTATCAATAGAAAATAATTTAGGCTCCAAAAAGCAAGTTGTTGCATGTAAAGGTGTGTGCATCATTTTCCATCTGCAATCAACTACCTCCCATATCTCCATGTATTCTGCTTCTACATTATTGAGTGCTTTTTGAATAGCTTCCTTACAATGGTCCATGCTTTCATAAAGCATGCCAAGGCAAGGAGTGTCACCATCAACCATATGAAGCACATCAACAATTGGTTCACATATCAGCAAAACCTTTGCTGCACTTTCCCATAAATTGCTATTCAGAATGATTTGCTCTATGTTCTTCCCCTTAGGACCTTTAGAAAGCACTGAGTGTTCCCACTCATTGGAACAAATGACAAACCTCAAAGATGCTCTTTCTTCAACCACTCTTTTCAAAGTGATATAAAATGAAGCAAATCTTGTTTCAGAAGGCCTCAACAACTCCCTGGATGCATGCTGCCTATAAAGACTCAATGTGAGACGATGATTCCTTATGAAATTTGCAATTGCTCTCCCTCTGTGAATAGCTTCATGTACCCATGGGAATTTAGCCATGTCATGAAGCAACAAATCGAGACAATGGGCTGCACATGGGCTCCAACATATTTGTGGGTAGTTCTCTGCAATCAGCTTCCCAACTCCCACACAATTTGCTGCACTATCAGTTACCACTTGAACCACATTTTCCACCCCTACTTCAAGAATGGCTTCCTCTAATATTTGAAAAATGTACTCAAAAGTTTTCTTGTGGTTCATGGTATCAATCACTTTGAAGAACACAACACCCTCAGGACAAGCCACCAAAATATTAATCAATGGCCTTTGACATATATCTAACCATCCATCACTCAATATAGTGCAACCTGTTTTCCTCCAAGAGGCTTTGACAATAGCTAGTTTATCAGTCACTCTATCTTTTGACCTCTACAAAAGAGTTGTCCTGATAGCCTCTGAACTTGGGGGAGTGTACCCTTTGCCAAACTCTGCAATTTTGTGAACAGCATTACGAAAATGTGGACTTCTTGCAACATTGAATGGAATAGCACTTGTGTAAAACAAATCAGCTACTGCATCATCCACCTCCTGTTTCTCCACTGGTTTCCAAAAGCTTTTCAATGTTCCACTCTCTTTTGATACCCTCACTGGTTTGGATAAACCAGAAGAGGAAGACATAATAGATGCTGAGAATCTAGATTGAGACATATACTCTTCAATTCTCTGTTTTTTTTGTGCTTTCTTCATCTTTCCTACAATTGAAGAGGAATGTTCTTTCTCTAAAGCAGCTCTCATTTCTGGGGTAACTGCAGGACATGCTGTAACACCTCCTCCTGCACCATTTGTAATGCCAAGTAAATGGTCCATTGCCCTTGTCAAACCACCAGAAAAAGGTTTCAGACACTTGGTGCATTTGAGTTCAGTACCATTCTGAGTGATATATTTCCATGCCTCTGCAGTTGATTTCTGGGGAGCCATAATCTATATGTTTGAATGACAAAATAATATTTAATATTTAAAAGTTAAAACATCCACAAAATTATTTCAAATATTGAGACAATATATTGATTTCTTATTTTAAATCTAAAAAGCAAAATAAAAAATACTAAATTTTATTTTAATAAACTAACATATTTTTATTAACATAAAAAATAAAATGAAAACACTAAACTGGAAATCTATAATTTTATAAATATATTAATATAATTTACAGTCACCTAAAATCTATAAAATATTAAATAATAAAAATACTAAATATTAATAAGCCCTAAATATTAATAAAATTATAATCTGAAAGTATTATAATATAAATATATTAATATAATTTACATTTTACAGTAAAATGAACTGTACAGTAAACACAATATTAAATAATAAAAAATATTAAATACAAAATATTAAGTAAACAGAGTAATAATAATTATACACAATATTAAATAATAAAAATATTAATACAACATAAAACAATAAAATATTAAATACTAAATCAAATGAAAAATATTAACATTCCTATATTTTTCTAGAGGCGTATAATAAAAAAATTGAACCCTAAATTTTTTTTTTAAAAAAATGAACTTCCTACCTCTTTCGACGAAGAAGACTTCACGGGAGTTGCAGACGAAGAAGACTTCACGAGAGTTGCAGATGGAGACACCGTCCGTAGTTGATGTTGGAGACGTTGAAGACTTGAAGCAGAAATGAAGAATCGAAGCTGATATTAGGTGACGGCCGCAGGTGATGCTTCAGACACCGATGCCAGAGAGTGACAGCCGTAGGTGACGATTCAGACACCGACGCAAGTGACAACCAGTCCACAGTTGATAGTTGAGTCCAAAGCAAAGAGTGACACCGCCGGTCGCAGTGAGAGATGACACAAAGAAAAGTTGCAGAAGCCAGAGACGAGTTGCAAATGCCAGGACAAAGACAAGTTTCAGACGCCAGGGAAAAAACGAGTTTCAAACACCAGAAAAAGATGAGTTCGATATCAAACGGCGCCCTCAGTTATATAACGAAAAAACCCTAAAAAAACCCTAATAAAACAATCGCTTTATAAGATTTTTCATGGCCCATGTTTGATTGACGAATTTAAACAAATTTCAACCTTTTTCTTGAAATTCGACGAATTTCAAATTTCATGTTGAAATTCGGTCGAATATGGTGACTTAGGTAACAATGATGGGTTGATCTAGTTAGGTATAAGTGTCTACAAGAGAGACACCATCACGAGGACCCTACTCGTGGGTAAAACCCCCATCAAGTTTACTATGCAGAAGAGATGAAGTGGTGCCACATTAGCACCACCAAGGCCTAACACTAGCAACTTAAATAAATTTCATCTAAGCTCTAATATTTGTTTATTATATTCTAACTTTTATGGAAAGTAATAATTAACTAAAAGATACATTTAAAATTTAACACATAAACCCAACACATATCATCGTGCATTAAACAATAGTTTAGGAAACGAAAATTACTCTTAAATAACCCAAAACAATTTAATCTACAACCTTATGATAAATTCAAAACTTTACTAAATCAAATCTGACCCTTTGATTTAATTTCTAATTTAACAATAATATAAAGTTACCCGACATTCAACTTAATCAAGTTCAATATTTAATTAAACCCATTATTCCAATCTTTAGCTAAGATTTAAATTTTAAACTATCTTTCGAATGAAACATTTGTCTAAGGTTCTCCAAAAGAACCATTAAATAATCTTGTCCAAATAATTCACTAAGTTTCCTAAGGTTTAAGGAAATAATTAAATTTTCTAAAATTGAACTATACAATGAATCAATAATTAAATTAATTCAATTCTTCTAAAGTTTAAACAATACATTCAACAATAATTAAATTTAATCAAACTCTCTATAGTTTAAACCATAGCAGCAAAAATCATTTGGGGAAAAAATCGGCAAACCAAAAGTATAAGATTTTTTGAAAAAAAAGAGAAAAATTTGGATTTTAAAAAATGTAAAAAATTGTAGAAAAAGAGACAAAAATTATTTTTTTTGAAATTTAAGGGCATTTCCATAGCATAGAGATATGCAAAGCAAATAAAATAGAGAGTTTAACCAATGAATTGTAGAAAATAGGATTGCAAATATTCTCCAACTATTCTACACATGTAAAGCATTTTCCATTCCTTAAATTTTTTTCTTAGCCAATATAAGAGTGCAATTGAGGATAAATAAGAGAGTTATGTTTTGTCTGAACCTAATGCAAACTTATATTTATAAATGAATTGTTATAATTTCTCTCCAAATATCCTTCTTGTGCTCTATCTATCTTTCTTTCCTATTACTATATTTTTCCCATGCATCATTGAAATTCATGCTCTATCTTGTTAACAAGCCAATAGGAGCACTCCTATCAAAACTTTCTAGAAAACAAGCTTCAGATGAATTTTCCATAAAAATGATAACATGAAGCTAATATTGAAGTGCCAATTGCTGTATAGTGTATTATAATGCAAAATAAGTGCATTTGCTAAGTAAGAAAAAAGTGCACCATCCATCAATTCAAAATTTTACATTCTTGCCACTATTGAAATCTCCTGTTTAAATGGGACAAATCAGAAATTCTAAAAAATTGCAAACCTGCTTTGGAACTCGTGGATTCTCAAGGAATGAATACTCTCGAAAATCAATATTTGGACCAAAATCTTTTTCCGGGAAGCTTGTCAACATTAAATGTACCTGCAACATTGAACACTTGAAATTTAGTAATTTACAGCATGAAATTTTTCTGTCCTTGAGAAGGAATACATGTTATAACTTATAAATAAAAAACTTAAAAGAGGAAATGAAATTCAACCTTTAAAAGAATGTATCGAACCAGCTAAATTCAAGTAAACTTAAATTTGTGAAGAAATATGAATGAATTTGTTATATACCAATGCTCCACAAGGACCTGTCCCCCACAAAATAATGGGTTGTTTCAGGGGGGGGAACGTCCCTGAGACCCAAGGACTGGGACAAAACACCCCAACCACCCAACCACCACCACTGGTGGGGACATCCCCAAGACATCCCTGAACAAGCAAGGGACATCCTAGGCATGTCCACTACATGGGACATTGGGGAGCCTCCACTACATCCCCAGGGAAGCTAGGGGATGCCTAGATGTTCCTAGGGGATGTCTAGATGTTCCTTGACTGTCCGAGGAATGTTGGGGAGTCCCCACACTAGCCAAAATTTCTCTCTATCATGATAACAATTTTGATTCATGTCAAACCTTTGAACAAACAAACAATACGATGACATGTACAAATGGTGACCTCAGAAGAATGAAGGAATATTTACACATTGTTGGAGGTAACATAGACTATTAAAAGAATTCTTTTTATTTTGGTTACTTAGATGCATGCTCTCTTATCCTAACTTCAGGAATTTGGTGACCAAACGTTTCTTGATTCATACATCACAGACTCAGGCTTAGTAGAGAGTGGAGGAAGCATTGAGGGTGGTATGGTGATGAATGTTATCAAGTTTTCACAAATGTTTCTGATTCTAAAAAAAGAGAAGAAAATAAATTAAAAAGACTCAAGAATGACGATATTCCTATCTCCAACTATGCAGCCCTCATCATTCAGACTAGTCAGATTCCCCAGCTTCACTATTAGTTCTCTAAAGGATGAAGATTTGGTCAGAAATGATGAGAACCTAGTGTCAGAGAAAACAAGAATTGCAAGAAAGACATATATTTGTAACAATATAATATATTTATTATTAATTAGTTTAATTAATATATATAACAGACGTGATATTTCCACAATTTAGGAAAATGAAATATAGAATGTTTCTAGTGAAAACTATGTGTAATGTCCCCTCCAAGTTAGACATCAGTTTCAGTAGATTATTCTATCATTTTGACCCTCGTAGGCTAATGAAAGTGGTTAGAGGGTCTTCTGAGGATTGCATCATCTCCAATGTTCAGTAATTTTCAGTTTTGGCTTTCATTTGAGGCTTCCAGGACTCCGTATGCTCTACTTACTATTTATAGTAAGTCAGAAGTTGATAGAGAGGGGCCCTTACTATTTTTAGTAAGGCATGTGGTTGTATGGAGATTCATCAGCTTAGCCCCCAGTTCAAATGGCGTGATGAGATATGGTGTACTTAAGGAGTTATTGATGATTATTTGGCTCAAATAATATTAATTAATTAAAAGGTGACATTATTAAGTTATAACTTAACTTAATAATTGAGGGTCTAGTCGTCATAAGGAGGGGGCCAGTGGAGTCAATTAAATATTGGGCGCCAACTCCAAAGTATTTTATTAAATATTAAAAGATGCAAAAAAATAACATTTTAATGTTATTAAATGTGTCTTTTGGAGAAATTCGACTTTCTCATGAGGGCTTATATATTTTACTTGGGAGTCTTTTGCCATTCATTCTATTGAGCATTGATTTGAGTGAAATTTGTCTGAGAGGAAGAAGCCAAGGGTTTTAGCCTTTTCGAGCCATTGGAGAATGATCATTTTTCAGTGTTGCAGCCTTTTGAAGTAGTGAAATATCTACTGAATTTGGCATTTGGAGAGCTTCAATCAGAGGTTCTATTTGTGCAAATTGGTGAGAACAATCTGAGAGTTTGATTGCATCATTATTCAGAGGTTTTCAGAGTTGAAAGAGAAGCAAAGCAGATTTCCATTTTCATCAGCTAATATCAAATCCCAAGAGAGGTATGGCCTTGGCTTTTCAGCTAGTACTTCAGCAGCTAGGGTGATTGGAGACTATGGGCGATTTCAGCTAAGGAGTTGTTGTGACCATTTCACACATCGCCCCATTGCAAATGGGGACCCCCTGTTTTCACTTTTTGCCTCGGTGTTGCAGTTGCATGTCACTTGTCTTTTTACAATGAGGTCATCATTTTGAGGGTTCCAAGTCAGTCAGTCTGCCGAGAGTCATCTGAGCCAAGTCAAGAATCCATGCTTGAATCAGCGCGTAAACGTCACCATCGTGCTTAGAGGGCCTGGGAGACGAAGATCGACTGTCGTTTCAGTCAAATCCGACACTTCCAAATTTTTAGGGTTTCTCACCTCGGGCCCCCTATTTTTTAGGACCTACTTTTTTGGCACTTTTGGGCAATTTTGGGATCCCTATTTTTTTAGGGTCTATTTTTGGAAAATTTCTATTTTTAGAAAGGTCACGAGTTTCAAAAATCCACTCAGAAGTTCGAAAAGATCAACGAAACTCTCAGAAAATCGAATTCGAATTTTTTTTGAAATTTTGGTAAAATTCTGGAAAATCACATAAAAAGTTCAAAAAATCTGGAAAATTTGCTCAAGAATGGTGAAAAATCTGGTAAAAATCACAGAAAATCTTTCGAAGAAGGTTGAAAATTTGAAGAACCAGTCAAGAAATCTGAACATTCATGAAAAAAATCTGAGAAACTCATGAGAAATCTGAGGTAAAGACTGAACATTCATGGAAAATCTGGAAATTCGTAAAGAATCTGAAGCATTCATGGCGATCTGATCATGGTGAAGGTAGGATATGCCTGAACAATCATGTAGGAAACTGAGATATTCGCCTAAGTATGGAGGACCTTCAGCTCACAAGATAATGGTGAACACCTTCAGCCATAAGCAATGCAATGGCAATGAATCTGAGCAAGTCCGCCCCTGTCAAAGCATCAAATGGACAGACACAAGCTGAAGTCCGCCTTGGGAGAAAGCTAAAGTGGCTAAGCATAATCCAAAGTCTGCCTGGTCAAAGATGGAAATGGCTACTAACAGGCTGATGTCCACCTTGTCCAATGGCCTAGCATGTGATGAAGTCCGCCCTCCAACCAAGACTTATGGCAACCAAAGTAAGTAAGTCCGCCATATGCAAAGAGGGAAAGTCTGAAAAAGTCTTTAAGTCCGCCAGCCTTGAGGGAGCATATCCTAGGACCTTCCAAAGTCCGCCATGCATGTCCTAAGACCTTCCAAAGTCCGCCATTCACAAGAAGGAGGTGCCAAAAGGTTCTGAAGTCCGCCCAGCAGCAAAGGTGCATATCCTAAGGTCATTCAAAGTCCGCCCAACTCATCCTTGACCCCTCTAAAGTCCGCCCAGCATAAGAGGCATGTCCAAAAGACTTGGAAAGTCCGCCTAGGCATGTAAAATGAAGAAAAATCAAAATTTTTACTAAGTGTTGAGGCCCAGCAAGGGGAATTTCGAAAATCTGCTAAGTGTGAGGGCCTAAAAAGGTGGAAAGTTGATCTTTGGCTAAATATTATGACATTTCCAAGAGGCAAAATGTTGAGACAAATGCTAAAAGCTTCAAAGTCCGCCCTAGAAAAGAGGGACGTCCAAGATGCATATCCAAAGAGGAAGGAAAATCCGCCATACACTTGAAGAGGTTGGCAAGATGTCAAGGAAGTCCGCCATGCTTGTCCAAGGTGCTAAGGAAGTCCGCCTAGGCATGTGGAAGATTAAAATTTGAAATTTTCACTAAGTATTGGTGCCTAGTCAAAAGAAAGTTCGAATATTTGCCTAAGTATAGAGGCTAAAGGATGAAAAGTTGAGATTTTTGGCTAAGTGTCCTGACACTTTCAAGAGGATAAGTGCCAAGTTTGAAAGGACAAATGCTAAACAAGATTGGGATTTGGCAAGAAATAAAACGAAGTATGCCTAACACAAAAGTGGAAGAGAAGCTAAATTTTGCCTAAGTATGGGGAAAATGCGAAGAAATTGTCAACTTTGGCCGAAGAAAAATGCACAAGGCAAGGAGAAAGGTAAGATTGCCTTTGCCCAGAAGGAAAGGGAATTTGCCAACCGTCCAAGAAATTTGCCCAACGAAGACATCCAGACAAGGATTTTGCCTAGAAAAAATTCGACTGAGCAAGGAAATATTTGACTTTGGCAGAACAAATTAGGCTCAGTGCAAAGGAAAATCTCGCCTCGGCAAAGCAAAATAAGGATCTGGCAATGAAATTTTCGACGGAATGGCTTAAATTTTGGTTTGGCTAGACGAAATTGAGGATAAAATTGGAAGATACACTCTTAGCCAAGAAAAATAAAAGGAAAATCGAAATAGCCATGGGTCGAAGACGAACGGGTTGGAATAAATTAAAATATTTTAATATTTTATTTTCAATGCCTTGGACAAAATGAAGTTTGCCAGAGATGTTTTGGAGGAAAATAATTTGTGCCGGCCAGAGATAAAATCCGAAGGGAAAAATTAAATTCACCATGGCTTCAGGAGAAAGAATGGTAAAAATTTAGGAGAGAGAAAATCTGAATTTGTTTATTTTATTTCTTGCAGGTGGATGACGACGCGAGGTGAGTCTTCAAAGAAGAAGCAAAGGCATGGAATGGAGGCAAGTCTGCTTCAAGCCAGATAGAGTGAAGGAAAAAGATGGCACAAGCACGAGAAAGTCTGACTTTGCCCAAGCTCAACATGTCCAAACCTTTTCCGACTTTGCTTGGAGAAGGTATGTCCAGACATCCATAAGATCCGCCAAGTACAACGGCAAACATGATGCAAAGTCCGACCGAGACCAAGAAAAGAAATGTCAAAGTGTTGAGAAGGTTCGCCTAGCATAAAGAAAAGATGGTGAAACCACTAGCAAATCCGACTTTGCTCAACTGAGAAATGGCACAAGCATGATAAAGTTCGACTTCTCCCTAGACATGTTTGTCCAAAGTGGCCTGAAGTCCGACTTAGGCTAAGAGAGAAAACATACAAGCTCATGTGAAGTCCGCCCAAGGAGAGGATGAGAAAATTGGCTAAAACTCAAAAAATTCACTAAGTGTTGATACCTTGGGCTGAAGGGAAAATAAAGAGGAAGTGGATAAAATCCTTGTCTAAGGATGGAATTTGTCCTACAGAGTACAAGCCAAATCCAAAATTGAAGAAAAATACACAGGCAAAGTTCATCCAAAACCTTGGTTAAATGTTGAATAGTCCGTGTGAAGGTGGTACAAAATGAACTTGAATAGCCAAAATTTGGCTAAGTATGGGAAATACTTCACAGAGAAAATTCCAATTCCTCTATCATGGCGAAGGCACAGGGGCATTCTTCTCCAAATTCAAGACACTTGAACGGATATCCAGACATCTTGGAAGGATTTCATCTACAATCCCAGACCTATTGAAGCAATCCGGACAACTTGATTTCATCTCCTGAGGAATTAAAAACAAGCTTCCAATCAGAATCAGATCGTTACAAGAAGAGAGTTCCAAACAGATCTCCATACTTAGACAATTTCTCGACACAAATTGGAGAATTCAAAGGGGAAATCCAAAGGAATAACATCAACCCAGTTCAAGCAGGAGGAAGTTCAAAGCAACCAACTCCAAGTCCAGACACCTGCTCCAAGGGGAGACGTCCAGACCTCAAAGATTCCAGTACAGGTAAGAAGAAGAAATCAAAGTCTCAAAAGGAATCCAAGATCAAAGCTAGGAAGGAACAAGTGCAAAGGACAGAGTCATCGGCAAGGAAAATATTCTAAGGCAAGCACGTGGAAGAAAAACGAAGCAATCAAGGAAGGCATCCAGCATGCTGAGGTGGCGCCTTGTCATCTTCCAACCAATCAAATTGTTCCAAATCGACATGCAACAACTTTCTATTTTATTGTTGGTTTATATTTAGCAAAAAGGACAAGTGTCCTCAAATGAAATTTTCTCATTGGTCGAAAGTGACAAACCCTAATTAGGGTTTTACTTTGTAATCTCGACCGTTGATTTGAAATCAATCTTGGCCATTGAATTGTAATTGGGGAGCCTATAAATTGAGCTGGCCCCCTCATTTGTAAAGTGTGGAGACAGATTATGTATATTGTCGCATTGAGACTATTTTGAATGATAAAAGCTCTTGAGCATGATTTGCCTTGAATCACTTCTTATTGTTGAATAGTAAGCGAGGTTACATATTGCCTTCCGCCATAGATTAGAGTTAAAGTTAGATTAGGTAGAATTTGCTTTGAAAAGTTGTTAATTGAATGAGAGATTGATCGTATTGATTCAATGGTGAAGTGTAGCTCATACTTTTTTCGAATGGATGATTTGCATTCGATTTGTAAAGTTAGCCTGAGCTCTTAAACGTGGAAGCTTAACTTCAACCTCATTCGAGGTTTGAAAATTATTCTCACAAACCCCTTGAAGATTGCACCCATTTTGCGTATGTTGTCCTACAGGAGGCGAAACAAAGTGTGGTTTATTTCTCTTCACCGAGTCCTTACTGTCTCTTGAGTTCTTAGGCTTAGACTAGATTTCCTAAACCCTATTCTTTTGCCATTTTTTTTGAGATCCATAATTGAAAGTCCTAATTGAGAGCCTTAAATGATAAATTTCCTAAGTCCTGAACTTGCAAAGATTTTGCGTAAGTCCCCTTGTTCATTACCAGCAAATCACAACGGCCATTGAGCTTATCCACACGTCGAGACCCGACTAAAGAAACCTTGGAATCGCCATATGATCTTCTCGCAATCTTAGCATACGCGGTGGTTATTCAAGAGAGGATAAAGTGTCTCTGGACATTTTTATTCTGATGTTTGGTGTGTCATAAAACACGCATCAATAGGAGTCATCAAAAAAATCCAATAAAATTTGAGGTGGAGCACCTAGCATATTGGAGGATATCTGCAGCGTTTTTGAGGAGAAAGAATCCATATCCAAGCTGAATCGAAATTCCTAGGGAAGTGCTTTTTAGCTGCCATTCATAGCAGCCATTGTTATTCTTCATTTCTCGGGTATGGCTCATGTATTCGAAGCTTGATTTAAATAATAGAAACCTATTCCTATCATTTGCAGCAGTAGTTGTTTATATATATATATATATATATTCTTTATGTTTGGTTTCATTCCTTTATCTACAATGAAAACCAAAAAAAGCATAAAACCGTGAAAAAAACAAAAAAACTTGCAAAACAACAAAACAAAAGAGACAGTCTTTAGAAGGTGAACACAGAAGGGTTCCTACATTGGTATCAAAGCCTGAATCCTACTATCTTGGAAGGTCAGAGATTCACATGAAAAGTCACCATAGATATTATACACGCAGAAAAGCAGAGGCAGAAGAGAATTGGCAAGAGGATAATCCATTTGCAGAGGTACCATTGGCAAAGATGGGTGATAGGATAGAAGAGATTCCACAGAGGAATGAAAGAAGGAATGAGGATAGGGGTGAAGAGCTTCTTGAAAGAATGGCCAATGCGTTTGAGGAATTTATAGCCACCATGCAATAGCAGATACAGCAGAACAGGGTTACTAAGGAAAATAGGATGAGATACAACAGGGATCAAGATGATGATAGGAGTGTAGCTAGGTCACGGAGAGTGCAGAGAGTGCCTTCCCGTACTGCAGATAGGCCTACTCGATCCACGTTTTTGAGAGAAGAGCCAGTTGAGGAGAATGTTGAAGAAGCTGAAGACCCAACATATGCTGATGCAGTTATGGCAGCCAACGATGAGTGGCAATTATTGACACCACAAGTGTGTGAGTGCATGCATTTTGACCAATTTGTGCAATCAAGGGTTGAATACTACAGGTCTCAACAAGGAAATAGGCCTTGAACCCAAAACAGAGACTTGAAGCATGCCACTAGCAAAATCACATTACCAAATTTTGATGGCAGTGGTAAGGTGACGGCCCAGTCTTGGATCCATAAGTTAGACACTTTCTTGTCACTTAGACCCATGTCCGAAGAAGAAGCAATCAAATATGTCACATTATATTTAGAGGGAGCAGCCCATGATTGGTGGTATCACGGGATGGTGACGCTACAGTATGATCGCATCACCACCTACCAGAAGTTCGTGGATAGATTGGTTGATCGTTTTGATAAAAAGGATCCAGAGGTTTATTTCAAAGACTTGGCATAGCTTAGGCAAATTGGCAGCTTGGAGAGTTATATCAATGATTTTCAGAAGTTGTCTATATTTCAAAGAGGAGACTAGTTGTGCTTTTCATAGAGGGTTTGTTGGAGCCATTACAAAGGTGGATTAAGGCTTTCGATCCACCGACACTGCAGGAAGCAATGAAGAAAGCAAGAAGTATGGAACTTGCAGCCCCATCAAGCAAGTTCGGGTCATCAAGTAAGTACGGATCAAAGGGCTCTTCTTCATTTAGAGACCATAAGACATTTCCCAAGAACAAAAAAAAAATCAGATTTTAAAGGGGATCAAAAGGGAAAATCAGCAACTCCATTTGATCGCGAAACACTAAATGATTTGCGCAAAAAGAAGCTATATTTGTACTGCAAAGGTCCATATGATGCAAATCATGATTGCCCCTTAAGACCTAAGGGCAAAGCTAACCGAGTTATGTGGGCATTTTATGAAGATTCAGAATCTGAAAATTCCGATCTGCAAGCTAGACAAGAAGAATCAAAGGATGAAAAGTCGGAAAAGGAAGAGGAAAAGGAAGTAGAAATCAACCTTCAGGAGGGATGGCTTACTAGTATCCAGCAGGAAGGTTCATTTAGACTACATGGTGTCCTAGCTGGTCAAAAGGTCATCACTCTTTTGGATATAGGTGCCACCCATAATTTTATAGATGCACGCTTTGTGGAGAAGCATGGGCTCATAACTGAGGAGTTTGAAGGCATAAGGGTGAAGGTAGTGTTGTGACCTTTTCACACATCCCCCCATTGCAAATGGGGACCCCCTAATTTTTGCTTCGTTTCGAGTCTTTTGGCTTTGCTTTTGGGTCGTTTTGTCGTTGTCTCTCTTTCTTTTGTCTATCTTTCCGAGGATGTGCCCTCCTGGATTGAAATTTTGGCCAAGTCTATAGAATTAGGGTTTGCATTTCTCACGTCAGTTTGAGGTCAAATCAAGTTTGGCTATTGAAATATGAGATTAACATTGTTGTCAAGAGGGCTACAAACAAGTTTCCACTGAATTTTCACCAAGTTCCGGCAACTTACTATTTTTAGTAAGTACTTGATTTGGGGCATTTTCTCAGCACAATTGAAATTCTAACCGATACACTGCATTCTAAGCACCTTGAGCTATCTGCCTGCAAATTTTGAGCTAGAACGGACGACTTGCTATTTTTAGCAGTTTGGGCTTCAGAAGCAGATTTTAGGGTTTATATGCAAAGTTCTTCAATGCATGTCTGGAGATTCTTTCTGGGTTTTCTGAAACCTACGCAGCAATATAACATGCAAAATGAGATGATGACTTTCAGTATTCAGCCTTTGGAGGCTATTTTTAGGGTTTGCATGTTGAAGTTTTCGGCACATGTCAGCATTTTCCTTGTGGGTTTTTCGAGGGCTTCACAATGGTATAACTGCAAACTAGGATCATGACTTTTTCAGGAGTCGTCTTCAGAGGTTATTTTTAGGGTTTGCATGTCAGAGTTTTTAACGCATGTTTGGATATTCTTTATGGGTTTTTCAAGCGCTACGCAGTGACATGACATGCAAACAAAGATGATCACTTTTTCAGCAACTTACTATTTTTAGTAGATCCACTCTGGCAGCCCCCTCCCAGCACTTCAGAATCACAAACTGATCGGCATGCAACAAAAACGAGGTCAAAAGGAGGTCATTTGACTGACATGCAAGTCAAATTAGGGTTTCCAACTTTGGGACCCAAAATGAGGGGTAAAATGCCAAATTTTTCGAAAATCGGTGTATCCCACTGCGATCAACATCTTTCAAGCTATCCACCGGTAAAATTTGAAGGCAATCGGAGCACTTACTATTTATAGTAAGGCATTCAAAAAATAGACTAAAAATAGTAAATCAGCAACAAGCGCCAGTGTGAATGGGCAAGTCTACCGATGAGGGTCACATCATTCAAATTTCAAGTCAAACGGAGTTGTGGAGGTCTCAAAATCAAGCAGTTGCTATACATAGTAAACCACCTTCAGAAACATGCCATAAATAGCAGGTCGGCTCGGGATGGCAGTGTGAACAGACTAACTAGGTCATCAGGATCCTGTGGTTAAAATTTCAAATCAATCTGAGCTTCAGAAGAATGAAAACCAAGAACTTACTAAATATAGCAAGGCATGAGCGAGCAGCTGAGAAAAGTTCTAAGTCTGACAAAAAAATCCTGCTCCACCCTGAAAATGCGCCCACTTCAAGTAAGCTTGATGAAAATTCTAAGTGATGAATCTTATCCTCCAGCCTACCTCAAATGCGCCCTCATCAAGTTGGCAGTTGACAAAAAATGCTAAGTGTTGAAGTTCATCCTTCACCACCCTCAAAATGCGCCCTCATCCTCAGCTGGTTGGCAGATGAAATTTTTTCTAAGTATGGAAGTTTATCCTGCTCCACATGCAAAATGCGCCCTCAAGGAGAAATAAAGTGATGGAAGCCATAAATTCTCTAAGGCATGAAGTTTGTCCACCTCCCTATGCCAAATGCACCCACTTCAAGTCAAGATGTTTAAAAAAGTTTCTAAGTGTTGAGTTAAATCCTCCTCATACATCAAAATGCGCCCAAGCTTGTGAAGGGGCATGAAAAATTTCTAAGTATGCAAAAATGGAAGCTCCACTAGCAAAATGCGCCCTCATCAAGGAAGTGGTGTGGAAAATGTTTTAAGTGTGAAACTTCCTACTCACCCTCCTAAATGTGCCCAGCCTTGAGGAGATAGCATGAGGAATTTACTAAGTATTTCAAATTTGAAGCACATCCCCTTGAATGCGCCTAGGATGGGAGATAGAGTTGAACATTTTTCTAAGTATGTAAAACTTGAAGTATGACCCCTTGTATGCACCCAAGAACTTGAGGAGGGGTAAGAAAAGTTTCCAAGTCTTGAAAACTTGAAGCTCACCCATGGAAAATGCGCCCTTGGAAGGTTGGAAGGCTGAAAAGTTTCTAAGTGTTGTAAATTTGAAGCTCGGTACCCCAAATGTGCCTAAGCTGGCGGTTGAAGTCAGAAAACTTTCTAAGGCATAGAAACTAGAAGTAGCACATGTCAAATGCGCTCTTGAACTCGAAGTTGGCTGAAAATATTCTAAGTGTTTAAACTTGAAGTATGATACCCCATATGCGCCCAAGAAGTTTTAAAGGCAAGAAAATATTTTAAGGCAGGAAAATTTGAAAGAGGCACCTCTATATGCGCCTTAACCCAAGAGCAAGTGTGGAGAATTTTCTAAGGTAAACAAACTCACAGCTTGAAGGGTGAGATGCACCTTCACTTGGAGAGAGGGTTGGAAATCTTCCAAGTGTTTGAAGTTGGAAGCTCCCATTCCCAAATGCGCCCTTGAGAGAGAATGAAAGGTAAGCTGATGTGAAAATTTCTAAGTGATGGAAAATGGAACCTCAAGGTGGTGAATGCGCCTACACTTGAAGAAGCATTGGAAAATATTCTAAGTATATGAAATTTGAAGGGGAGAAGGTCAAGTGCGCCTAGGTTGAGGAAGTTGATTGAAAATTTGTTTAAGTGTTCAAAACTTGAAGTAAGACCCCTTGTTTGTGCCCAAGAGGATTTTGATGTGGGAAATTTTGCTAAGGCATCTAAACTCAAAGCATAAAGGCTTAAATGCGCCTAGACCAAGAAGGAAGACGTGTTAAGATTATTTTGGCTAGGTGATGAAAATTGAAAGTTAGACCCTTGATTGCACCTGAAGGATAAAATGGAAATTTTCTATGGAGCAAGGAAATACACCCAGAGATAAAGAATGAAGATAAATTTGATGGCAATATATTTTTCTAAGGTTAAAATTCAAAAAAATTAAATGAACCCCTTCGTTCATAGACACATGAATTTGATGCTTTCTGAAGGGAATTTTCTTCTGGGTATCGGACATCTTTGATGAGGAATTGATTTTAAAGTCTTCCACAGTTTGCCGAAGCCTTCAAGATGGATAATTTTGATGGGCACTTAAATAATGAATTTTCTAAGGGAAAAATTTAAAAAAATTCTTAAGGCAGGGAATAAATGATGGCTAGATGATTTTTGATCAGGTTCCTGATGAAAACAGTTAGCCAGAGTTAGATGAAATATCAGAGTGAACGCCTCAGCCAGTGAAATGAAAAGGAAGCAATTAAATTAATATTTTCACAAGGTGATTTCAAAATGCTAAAGTGAAGTACGCCCAAGCAGAATACGAGATGGGTTGGAAATTTGGCTAAGGCATGAAGTTTGTTAGAAGAAAAATGATAAACTCCATCAGATCCAGAGATCACTCAGACCTTGGGAGTCAAAGTGTAACAACCTTCCCAGACTACAGTTTAAAATTTTCAACTGACAACTAACTTTTAGTTGAACTGCAACTAACTTGTTTTCGAAACTAGGGTTTCCAAAATTGATCCAACTAACTCAAACATGCAATTATCTTTTTAATTTTCAGTTTCAGCTCACATGAATCGTTCAACAGTTTTCCGCCAACTGTTCATGGCAGATCAATAACTAAATAACTGCCAAACTAGGGTTTCATTTGCAGCTAGACGGAAAAGAGAATTCAATTCAGATGTCGTTACATTATACACTTCATCAACTAAATTTTAATTTCATTTTCAGCTGAAAATAAACTATTAACTATAAACATCTAACAGGAAATTGCAGAAGAATAATAATTACTTTTCTTTGCTTCCAGAAGATAACGAATAATTACTACAGCTATGAAACAATATAACAGCTGAATAAATTCAAGTAACTATCTCACTAAGTATCTGAGAATCTTACAATGTTCATTAACATAAAGAATAGCATTCATGGCATAGATGAAATAGAAATTCAATTACCATTGCATGTACCTGGATTTACGAGAGAGGAAGAAATCCATTTGACATCATCTCCATACTATCATACTTGGAAATCTTTATCGAGGGAAAGAGAATTATCATCAGGGGCTTTACCGCCCAACCAAGACCTACTGGTCTCCCGAGTTTCTTCAACTAAGAACCCGCCCTTCACGAGGGTAATCAACATGGATCAATTTATCATCATGCCTCTGAGCCTGGTGTCAAGGACCTATACCTCCTGATCGACCTAACTAAGGGTACCTCCCAACTAGAAAGGCCACTCTGATCAGTGGTATATCCGATACTTGATAGCTGACAGATGCTTAATCTAGCATCGTACTTTGGCCAAGGATTTTCTTAATATTACTGGCACTCCTGTGCTGATATCTCTGGCACTACTGTGCCGTCAGCACTCTCACCCTTGCTCGACATGATAATACTTGGATTAAGGTCTAATTTTACATTAGCAAGATTGATTAACTTTTCTTTTTGATTCGAGGTTATATCTTACCTTAGGATTTAGTAACGCAATAAACTATTAAGAATTCCCCTCTTTTTTTTTCTTAAGACTAAGTTGTTTCCCTAACTCATTAAGAGAGGAATTGGGTTCATAATTAATTCACCTCTTTGGTAGCAAACTGCTTTACCATCAAGGATAGCTTAACACTTGATATCCGCTGAGAAGGATATACCCTCAGTCCCTTAGCTAGGTAAGTCATAAGATGAACATAGCTGAGGAGAAGTTACTCTTGTTACCACAATTTGATTTAGAATCTTTTCTCTTAGATCGGGTCAAATCTTGACCTTAGGAATTATATGTTCCCTGTCATGTCTTCAATTCTTCCTTATTGGTTCAAGGTTCAATAATTTATATAAGATTAAGTTATGATCTTGCAAAAACAGGTTTGGTTGTCATTCTTCTAGATCAGGGTTATACTTAACCCAAGAAGTGTGTTTATTTTCAATTCCCCAAGCAAAGACTCTTGTTTACTTTCAGTTTAGGGTTCTATTCTAACTTATACTCCCTTATTTGTTGATATCCAAGTGATCTCACCTATAGAGAAGATATAATTATAGATACAAAGAGAGAGAGAGAGAGAGAGTAGAATAGGATGTTTTATTATAAGATCCACCCAGTCATAACGTTTGAAAACCAGACAAAGATCTTGTTGTGGCAGGGTATTTACCTTATATCACATCAATAATATATAAAGAAAGTGGTCTCCTAAAACCAGAAGGATTATTGTAACCAGAATTTTCATGGGACCAGTCCTAGTCACCAATTCAGAAAAAAGATAGAGTGTACCGGCTCCATTCCAATTATCTCCACAGTTGAATAACAAGCGAAACTATTAATTAAGGCATCAATGAGACAGAGACAAGAATTTTGTTCCAATTACTTCAGGAGCGAAGGATTCCATAGTTGTAGTATAAATATTCAAAAGAACTAGTTCAAGATTCAGTCGATTCTAATTGAGGTGATAAAACTCATCTCACTTTTCTTTCAGACAGACGTATAATAAAATTGGAGAGTTTTCTTTTCAATAAGAGATTATACAGGGGAATTCATCGATGCATAAATATTCAATTAATATCTTTCTTTTCTGCATAACTTGCCTGACTTAGAGATTGAATTCAGAACTAGGAGGATCTTGACTATTACTCCGCAGCTTCAGCATCCAAACGTCTACTCTTCCAGCTGAGAGCTAAAATAGGGACGGAACACTACTTCACACCATGCGGACAGAAGAGAAAGGTGAGAATCTCAATTCTCCTTCACACGGCTCCAGACAGATTGATTCCCAGATAACAGTTTGGAGAACGACATCAGAGAGATAAATGACGGAAAGAGAAATGAGCCCGCAATATAAGGACGAATAGAATTGGAAAAGCATGCCGGACATTAGAACGAAAGTTTTACAGAGGTGAGGAAAAGTTATGGCCAAACAAGTAGAGCCAATTAGCCACCGAATAAGTGATAGAAATTTTAGAGAAGGGCGCGACTAGCAGAGCAAGAGATTAGGAGAGAATTTGAGAGACCCTCCCCTGAAAGAAAGATAACACTTTTATTAAAGAAGCTCGAGCCCTCCCAGCCGTTACAAGAAACCATTCATCTGCCCCTACCTTGGGCGTTTCTCCAACACAATGATGAGCAGCCTTGAGTTCCGCCATAAGGCCCGACGTCAACCCTTACCAAAAATATTTCGATGATTTACATTCCAAATTGTTAGTCTTTGGTTTATATCGTTCTAATATTAATTAAATGATCAATTTTCACTTGCGAGATTAATATATATATTTAACAAGAATCGTTTCACTCCAATTTAAAAGGATATAGTAAATTTTCAATTATATATATTTTATTTATTTAATACTTGATTAATCATTTGAAATTCCTTCAAAGTTGATTAAAGATTTATACATTTTAAATTATCTTACAAAGTATATAAGTATCATAAATTAATTATGGCCAAGTTACGACGTCGATTCACTGACTTATACTGACTCGAGGTTGATGATAAAATTTGATCCATTGTTAATCACGTCCTCTCCCTGACGATATTTCCCTTTTTCCTCGCAACGTCGGCAATCCTGCATCCACTGACAAGGATTATGGATTAGATCGTTCTTAACGGCTTAATAATATGCATTTAAATTTGTTCTCATGATCTCATTCAACTTCTCATGAACAATAAATTCACTGGCAAAATAAAAAAGTTCGTTAACATTACAACTACGATAGAAGAACAACTATTCATTCCCAATGTCATAATTACATGAAAGCAATTATTTGCAACTAACATTGCATTTGAAATTCATAACCAAACATAGTCTCAATGTAAGGGATGTGACACAAAGCATGAAAATCAGGTGAGTGAAGTGAATTTGTATTATGAAGTGTTCTGATGCTCCTCTCCTTGCTTGCTTTGCAGAGTGAACACCAAGGCCAAGGCACGGTGATTTGAAGTAATGAAGCAAATAGTCCAAGATGATAAAATCATGAAGGAAGAAAAGTTGCAAGAAATGACTAAGTGTTGAGACCTAGTATGTGCCCTACTACTCAAGTGGCAAAGAGGAAATGTTTTCAAAGCTCAGGATGGAGGGAAAAATGGAACCCAAGCGTTAATGGTCACCATCAAGTACTTCAAATTTGGAGAATAACATCAAAGAGGAAAATCATCATCAAGCAGAAGAATGAGGTTGCAGTCTTGGAATTTCAAAATGAGAACGTGCTTGCCATGCCAGAAGTTGAAGCTGTTTGATCAAGTTTGCAGTCAAGAGGAGGAACAAGAACAGTGTGAACACGTTTCCAAACGGGAATCTTCTAGAGGATGGTGGACATTAATTGTTCATTTATTACTCCATTCCTCTTTTTAGGGTTAGGGCTGAGGTGGCACAATCTGAGCCATCCATCTGATTGTAATCTAAGCCGTCCCTTGGACTTGGCCAGCTATATAAAGGGGCATCCCCCCCTCATTTGAACTAATTAGACAGTAGAGATTAGAATAGAGAGACAGCTAGGTGATAACTTAGAGGTAGCTTAGTATAGATTGATAGGATAGTTTGAAGAAGAGGGAAAGTTTTCCCTTTGAAAACTTTGTAAGAAATTGTTGTGAACACTCTCTCAATAAAAAGAGTTTTCATTGATGGTGAATTTCGTCTTTTGTTGTGAGTAGCTAGCAAAGTTTCTTCGTCCTTCTGATTCAAATAGTAGCTTAAAGTAGAGTAAATTTCATTTCATGCAAGTAGATAGTAATAATGGAATGTGGTGTTTGATCTAAGCAAGCTTCGCTTATCCATACCACTAGCGGGCTCACTGACGGTGTGTTCGCCTTGTGTGGTCAACTGGAAACATTGTGGGCCTAACTTCAATCACAGTTTGAATGATGGTATGCGTCGTTGTGATGGTATCTTCATGTCAAGTGGTGGTTTGAATATCTTTAGTCACCTCCCTTGAAGATTGCACCGACTCCGTGGAAGCTGTCCGACGCGAGAAAAAGCGAAGTCCAGTTGAAGTTTGTTGAAGTTGAGCTCCATATACCGCACTTAGAATAGATTTAGACTCTCTAAACCCTGCAACCACTTTAAATTCAGTACGTTCTGGTTAGAATAGGAAACTCGTGCTTCATTGATAAATCTGTCGAATTGTGAAAACCCCTTCCTCTGTTGTTGAACAATTCTATAAGTCCCCTTGAAATACCAACAAATCACATCAAACCAACTGAGACTATTCGCACCGAAGGAACCTTGGAGTTGAACGCACAAACTCTCTCGCAATCTTAACGTGCTGGATACTTTGATCAAGAGAGAATAGGGTGGTCGTTGGCGACTTTATTCTGTGTTGGTGCGGTCACGAAAAACACATCAACAGGTAGCTGATGGATACACCCTTAAGTGTGACAGGATGATTAAGGATCTCCCTATGCACCTAAATAACTACAACTTCAAGGCTGATTACTATGTGGTAAACATGGGGGACATAGATGTAGTCCTGGGAATGAAATGGCTACATGCTATTGAGAAATTCACTCTCGACCTTCATGAGATGGAGATGAGTTTTGAGGTAGATGGAAAAACTCATATACTGAAAGCCATTAGAGATAGCAGTTTCAGGATGTTATCACTCAGACGGATGGAGAGACTCATGCAGCATAATATGGTTGAATGGGCAGCCGAGTGTGTAATGATGCCATTGCAGGAGGGGCAGCAGAAGTCAGAGTATCATCCGGATATATAGGAGATGAGAATTAAGCACGGGAAGGTCTTCAGTGACATCCCACTAGGTAGACCACTTGATAGGGGTATTGAGGATATCATAGAACTGGAAGAGGGGGATAAACCAGTGATGATCACCCCATATAGGAACCCGAAACGACTAAAGGATGAAATAGAGAAAACTATTAAAGAGCTACTCGCCATGGGTCACATCAAACCTAGCAAATTACCATTTTCCTTGTTAGCAGTCCTGCTTAAGAAAAAAGATGGCACCCTACGCATGTGCATTGACTACAGGATGTCAAACAAGAGGACCATCAAAAACAAGTATCCTATCCCACGGATTGATGAGCTGATCAACGAGCTTCATGGCGCCTGTCATTTCTCAAAAATTGATTTGAGGTCTAGCTATCATCAGATTCGGGTCCAAGAGCAGGATATAGAGACGATGGCATTTCGGTGCCACTACGGACACTTCGAGTTTGTGGTTATGCCATTTGGGCTAACCAATGCGCTAGCAACTTTTCAGGCCACCATGAACAAAATCTTCCAACCACAGTTGAGGAAGTTTGTACTTGTCTTTTTTGATGGCATCCTAGTGTACAGTAGAACATGGGAAGAGCATCTCACTCATTTGGATACAATATTGGGAATTCTGGATAGGGAGCCTCTGTATGCAAAGGAGTCACAGTGCAAGCTTGGCATGACATAACTGTTATATTTAGGCCATATCATTAATGCAGAGGGTGTGCAGATGGATCCTGACAAGATTTGTGCTATCATAGATTGGCCAACTCCAGAGAATCTTACACAGTTGCACGAATTCTTGGGTCTTTGTGGTTTCTACCGCCGATTTGTCAGCGGTTACTCAATTCATGTAGCACCACTCACTGATCTGATGAAGAAAGGTGCTTTTATCTGGACTCATGAGGCACAGGAGTGCTTTATGAGGTTCAAACAAATTATGACTACATGTCTCGTTCTCGCTTTGCCTGACTTCACGAAGCCGTTTGAGCTTTAGTGTGACGCTTCTGGAGAGGGGATTGGAGTTGTGCTTATGCAAGATAAGCACCCAATTGCATTTGAGAGCAGGAAGCTCAGAGGACTAGAGAGGGGTTATAGTATTTATGATAAGGAGATGTTGGCCATAATGCACGCTTTGGCCAAATTCAAACAATATCTCATTGGCAGCAATTTTTGTATAAAAACTGACCATAATAGTTTGAGACACTTCTTGGGGCAGCGTGACCTTAATGACCATCAACAAAAATGGGTCAGTAAACTCCAATCATATGACTTTGATATTACATACTTCAAGGGTACCCAAAATGTTGTCGTTGATGCTTTATCACGCCGACCACACTTAAACACTATGGGTTAGCTTTCAGAGGACTGGAGGCATTTGATAGTGGCGGAGTACGCTAAAGACACATGGGCATTGGGAATTATTGAGGGAACAATTTAGGACAGCAAATATACAGTTGTAAATGAGCTCATCATTTACAAGGGCAAGGTTTATTTGATTCTAGGGGCAAAGATGAAGAGCATTATATTGCGGACTTTCCATGATGTGCCCACTACAAGACACTCGGGGTATTTCAAGAATTATAGGCAGATTAAGGAGAGGTTTACTTGGAAAGGGTTGAAGGCAGATGTTCTTCAATATGTTAGAGAGTGTCCCATTTGTTAGCAGAACAAACAGGAGCACACCTACCCAGTAGGCCTACTATAGCCACTTCCGATTCCTGATAGGAAGTGGAAATGCATGTCCATGGACTTCATTACGGGCTTGCCTAAAGCCCAGGGGAGAGATTGTATATATGTAGTGGTGGATCGGTTAACAAAATACGCCCATTTCTTTCCGATTGCAGCTACATACACGGCTACACAAGTGGAAAATTTGTTTTTCCGAGAGGTGTTCAGGCTACATGGGTTACCTTGGAGTATAGTCAGCGATAGGGACAGCTGGTTCATGAGTCACTTTGGGCAGGATATATTCAAACTCTATGGGACTGAACTCACTCCGAGCACCAGCTACCACCCATAGACCGACGGCCAAACTAAGATAGTCAATAAATGGGTAGAAGGTTACCTCAGGAACTACATAGCCGAGCAACAAAGGGCTTGGTTTAAGTGGATTCACCTGTGTGAGTATTGCTATAACTCCACTTATCGCATGTCAATACAGATGTCACCATTCTTGGCATTATATGGATATGAGGCCCCGAGTTTCCTCGATTTACTGTTGGGCGAAAGTAGAGTGCCTAGTGCTAGAGATTTGTTGCAGAAGAGCCAGGACATCATGAAGGCTCTCAAGGAGAATATTGCTAAGGCACAAAATCAGCAGAAATAGTATGCCGATCAGAGGAGGACTGAGAGATCTTTCGAGGTTGGGGGCATGGTATACCTGATGTTGCAGCAGTACTGCCAGTCCACACTTACGAAGAGTGGTGCCGAAAAACTGAAACCACGCTACTATGGGCCATTTCGGGTTGTCAAATGAGTTGGTGAAGTAGCATATGAGCTAGATCTTCTGGCTGATAGCAAAGTACACAATGTTTTCCATGTATCACGCCTCAAAAAGGCGTTGGGACATCATGTGACTTCGTCAACAGTGTTGCCACCCTTGGATGATGAGGGGAAGTTGATTCTTGTGCCAGAGGCTATACTGGATTTCAGAGAGAGGCAGTTGCGCAGGCAGACTATCAGGGAATACTTGATCAAATGGAAGGATCTACCGGTAGAGGATGCCACCTGGGAGGGTGAGGAGATCTTGCAGCACCTGAAGTTGAGATTGCTTGGGGACAAGCAATTTCAGGGAGGGCGGACTGTAAAGTCCCCTCCAAGTTAGACATCAGTTTCAGTAGATTATTCTATCATTTTGACCCTTGTAGGCTAATGAAGGTGGTTAGAGGGTCTTCTGAGGATTGCATCATCTCTAGTGTTCAATAATTTTCAGTTTTGGATTTCAATTGAGGCTTCCAGGACTTCGTATGCTCTACTCACTATTTATAGTAAGTCAAAAGTTGATAGAGAGGGACCCTTACTATTTTTAGTAAGGCATGTGGTTGTATGGAGATTCATCAGCTTAGCCCCCAGTTCAGATGGCATGATGAGATATGGTGTACTTAAGGAGTTATTGATGATTATTTGGCTCAAATAATATTAATTAATTAAAAGGTGACATTATTAAGTTATAACTTAACTTAATAATTGAGGGTCTAGTCATCATAAGGAGGGGGCCAGTGGAGTCAATTAAATATTGGGCGCCAACTCCAAAGTATTTTATGAAATATTAAAAGATGCAAGAAAATAACATTTTAATGTTATTATATGTGCCTTTTGGAGAAATTCGACTTTCTTATGAGGACTTATATATCTTACTTTGGAGTCCTTTTCCATTCATTCTATTGAGCATTGATTTGGGTGAAATTTGTCTGAGAGGAAGAAGCCAAGGGTTTCAGCCTTTTTGAGCCATTGGAGAACGATCATTCTTCAGTGTTGCAGCCTTTTGAAGTAGTGAAATATCTACTGAATTTGGCATTTGGAGAGCTTCAATCAAAGGTTCTATTTGTGCAAATTGGTGAGAACAATCTGAAAGTTTGATTGCATCATTATTCAGAGGTTTTCAGAGTTGGAAGAGAAGCAAAGAAGATTTCCATTTTCATCAGCTAATATCAAATCCAAAGATAGGTACGGCCTTGCCTTTTTAGCCAGTACTTCAGCAGCTAGGGCGATTGGAGACTATGGGCGATTTCAGCTAAGGAGTCATCAAAAAAATCCAATAAAATTTGAGGTGGAGCGCCTAGCATATTGGAGGATATCTGCAGCGTTTTTGAGGAGAAAGAATCCATATCCAAGCTGTATTGAAATTCCTAGAGAAGTGCTTTTCAGCAGCCATTGTTATTCTTCATTTCTCGGGTATGGCTCATGTATTTGAAGCTTGATTTAAATAATAGAAACCTATTCCTATCATTTGCAGCAGTAGTTGTTTATATATATATATATATATATATTTTCTTTATGTTTGGTTTCATTCCTTTATCTGCATAAAAAACCAAAATAAGCATAAAATCGTGAAAAAAACAAAAAAACAACAAAACAAAAGAGACAGTCTTCAGAAGGTGAACACAGAAGGGTTCCTACACTATGTAAGAGATTTTGCATAACCTTTCAGATTACACTCCTTGCTCAATATATATATATATATATATATATTATCACACACATATGGTCCCTACGGGTCAGCTTGACTGGTTTGGCTGCCTGCTCTAAGTGTGGTATGTCAACCAACCCGAGTTGTTGGAATTAATAATACATCATAGTTAGATAGAAAATAATAAATAATATATTAACATGTAAGGTTAGCTTATAAATAAATGTTAGGTTAGTTAATAGTTACAAATAAATGTTAGTTAATATTAAGTTAGAATAATTTTTTTGGGAGTTACTTTCCTATCAGAAGTTTGGGCAGTTAGTAAGGAAAATAAAGGCTTTATAAAGCCATATTGAGTAACATATAAATCAAGTTGAATATATGAAATCTCATATCAATTATTTGTTGTTGCAGTCATGGTTTAAATTTTATAGAAATTTGTTTTTTCACCATTTCAATATGGTATCTATAGCGTCGTAAATTTTCACCCTTGACAATTTTACACTAGGTTTAGCTCCCCCTTATGTGCCTGAACCCAATTATGCATTTAATTTGCCTATTTTATAATAATCTTTGAAAAATCAGCAGTTGAATTGGGATTAAGGAATTAATGTTTATTTACCAATGCTCAAAGCCCCAAAATAAGTCTGGATTAGGGCGCTAGCACCCCTATCCAGCCTATTTTGGCCCCAATTCAAATATGTCGATGTCGGCATTTTAACATTTAGAAATTCAAAATCATTTGTCGGCTATACCTGTAGGTCTTGATTGTCATGATTTGCATCTCAGCATAAACAGATTTGGCTTTCTGTATAGTTGGGATAGTATATCTGTCGATTGTCAGTGGGAACTTGAATCCACGCTTGTGGTTACTTCTTCGTTCTTTATGCACTGAAATCAGCTGTCTGCACATTTCCATGAGAACCCACTTGTCCGAAGGATATTGTGGCAGCATGTAAGGGCAGCCAGTGTAGCACCCTACTCTCAAATAAGTAAATGTTGGGAATTGTAGAAATAAGCATCCAACTTTACTTACCGCCTTATAGGCCTCATCATATACCCTTCTCCTCGAGAGTTGGATCAAAATTGAAAAGCAAAGGTGCGAAGAAAGCATCAATAACCCGCTTGAAATGATGGAAACTTTCCTTCAATTCCAGTTGATAGAAGAATTTATACACAGGTACCAGCATCCGATTCCCTTTTGTGGATAGACCTGGAAATTGCCTCATTACAGCTGTTGTGTACACCAGGTAAGAAGTCATATAGAATTTCAATGTGGAAGGCGCATTGATCAGTTGCTCATGTATTTCATCACTGATCTATTTGCCCCAGTCAATGTGCACTTTTTGTCTTCTTATAATCCTGATGTATTCATACATCCAATCATGAAAAGTGGATGATTCAGGCAAGCCTTTTACTCTACCTAAAAATGTGATCATATCTTTGACATCATCTTTGAAATCACTTCGCAAGAGTCCCTTTGGCCATCTGGAAACAAATTGTCTAGGCTTCTTCAACCATTGGGTATTTATTAGGTTTTTAGCCTTGTTGGGATCAGCGTCAAAGACTTCTTGTGCTTTTTGTATAGAGATGTCAATGTACTTCTCCATTTGAGGAACTTTAAACACAATATCAAAGAAGTCAGGGTCGAGTCTTAAAATCTCGTGCCCAGAAGAATCAATCACACTTCTGCTTTCCCTGATGTAGTGAAATGCCACTTGCAGGATAAATTCCATATTGTGTGCAGCAGTAGGGAACATAGCTACCAAATGCAGGTTACTGTGTACAATTGCTCTCATCGGATCAGGAAGAGGCTTCTTCTCAGTTTGCTATGCAAAATCAACCAAGTCTTGATGGCCAACCTCTGTGTCTTTTATTTCTTCCACCTTGGAGACCACTACAGTTGGCGGATAGACACCTTAATATTTATATTTCATTTTTCCTTTTGCTTTTGAAGAAGACGGAGGTTTACTGGCAGTCATCTGAGAGCAACTGAAACTTTGATCAATCAACTTTGAAGATCTTGAAAAGAGACTGCAAGATGTGGAGTCAGAACAAACGTTAGTCGTTAAACAGCATGGGAATGCGTGAGGTGAGCGACGACGATGAGCAAGCGTGGAGCGGATGACAAGGCACGCAAAACGATGCACAAAGTGGAAGGAGCGAGGTTCAAGACGAAACTTGGTAAGTTGAAGTGTTTCAGGGAAAAAATTGTGAAAAGTGTAAGGGCACTGATACATTTTGAAGGAAACTGGCTTTGATGCAGGGGCGCTGAAAAACAGCACTCCTGCATCTCAGTGTTAGAATAAATTTCAAAATGTCAGGGCGCACTTTTTTAGCCCCTCTACACTTTTAGCAATGATTTTGGAAATAAGATGCAATGATGTCTGAGAACGACGCTTTGCCAATTTGGAAGTATTGAAAGGATTAAAATCAACACTTGAGAATGCATATTAAAGTGCATCAAATCTTCACTTATTGCCATGGTTTTCATGAAAAGCATAGTGCAATCTTACTCACAAAACGTGAGTTTCTTTCATTGTCATTTCAAAGTATTGGCTAAGAATCATGTGGGGAGATCAAAAACACACGGGTAAGATCGACTAAAACAAAAGAAGAGAAAACGCGTATATGCAAGAAAGCCACGCCAAAACAAACGATGGAAGCTTAAATGCGTGATGATGTTCCAAAACGCAACTAGGGTACGAGGAAAAATGTGCTCATGAATTAACAAGACTCCACATCAATGGCGAAATAAAGAAAACGCGTGGGTAGAAGAAAAATGTGTGAAGAAATCAGGAAAAACGCATTTACAAACCATTAAAATGTACTTGAAACAAAGTTAAAAACGAATGGAAAAGAGGGAGGTAAGAAAAACGACTTACCAAAAAGAGAGGCAAAAACTTGGTTGAAGAGGAACTTCAGATTTCTCCAAAAACGTGTTTTGCAGCTTGAGAAGATTTCGCCCAGCAAGAAGGAAGTTTGAAGATCACAAACAATGAAAATGAAACAATAAAACACTTTTAAGTGAATGGGAAACACAAAAACCTAACTCAAGTCACCCAATTAATTGAGGCACAAAAAGTGGAACAATAAGCGAAAAATGCAAAATGCATGAAGAAACGCGCCCATGCCAAAAATGGCTAAGTCTGGACACAAAGTGTAATAGCGCACTTTTTCAGCGCTCTTACATTTTTTGCTAAAATCACTTTTATGCAGGGGCGCTGATTTTCAGCGCCCCTGCACTTTCAACACTTAGCCAATTTTTGGCTTGTGAGCAGGAGCGCACTTTTTTAGTGCAATTGCATTTTTCACAATTTAACTAAGTATGAACAATGAGACTTCGCGAAGGAGCTCGTTTCGAAGGTCTTCGCGAGGCGAACATAGGGGGATGCTCAAACTGACTGTTTGAGGCTTTGGAACGCATTTTGAGGTGGCTTGAAAATCACCTCGTTTTGCGTGCTTGAACTTCACGAACCTAGGAAAACAGACAAGTTTCGTAGGGGGTTATCCGTGGAATGAGCGCTGCTAGATTCCGTGATAACACAGTGATTATATTAGAAAGAAAATGCATCGAATATCATTAAGGAAAGGAGGCAGCGATTACTTTATGAGAAGGCAGCGATTCATAACAAGAGGATAGCAATTCATTAAGAACAATAATTAAGATATATATATGGGCAGCAATTGAGAAAAGATACCCAGCATTAAAGGCAGAAATTGATATAGTTTCAAAAGACAGAGATTAGCATAACCAAGAGTTATGTCTTCTCAAAGGGTTATCCCTTTTCAAAAAGATCCCTCTTTTCATGAAGATATAAGATGTGAGTGAGGAATAAGGGATTGGGAAAAAAAAAAGAAAGGTAGGCATTGAAATCTGATCTGGACAAGAATGCAGTAAGAAATTAGAATTATAAAGCAGTGATAATTTGAATTATAAGGCAGTAAGATACAGAAAACTTTATATTTCTGCAGTAGTTGGTATATCACATTTGAATCCAATATTTATTAGCTTGTGAATTTAGTAAAGAACATATTTATTTATTTAATTAACTTGCTAATTCATCAAGGATCTTAGGATTAGTAATTATTCATTGGATTTTTCATAAAGCAATCATATTAGGAATTGGCAAGGAAACATAATAGGGGGGTGCAAGGGTACGTGTTCCCTCAATTAAGTAGACACCCATTGAGTTGGATTGCTTGTGGGCCAGGGGGTCAGATTGACTTGTTTGGTTGTTTGGCGCTCTTGAGCTTAGTTGTGGAGGACTGTCTCCTAGAGCCCCATTGTGCTTTTCCCCTCAAATTCCTAATATGGTTGGCGATAGTGTGCATGTTACATCATCATTTTGTTTGATAGTTATTTTCCTAAATTCAATTGCTATTGTGTAATTTAGTGAAAGAATACTCTTGTAAATAAATTGTATTATTGGATTTATTAACTTTGGGCAAAAATCAGGTACTCCCTCAACAAGGGACATTACACATGATGTTTACTAATGATCTAAGTTACCGGGTCCTTCTGTTTTGGCCCCTATACCCAACTGGTTCTGGTCCTGGTCCAGGTCCTTTACTCGTCCAGCCCTAAGTACACCCATTGTCCTTCCTGGGGTGCCCGGGAAGGACCTTGGGCGAAAGGACCTTGGGCGAACCTGGGCCAAACCCAGCAGAACCCAAGACCCAAGGGTTCCCCCTCCCCCACCCCAGAAAAGAAAAAAATAAAAAAGTTTATTTTTTAAAACATTTTTTATGTCAGTTAACAAAAAACATGTAGGTAATTGGTGCAGTAACAGGAAATGCCAGCTTTTTGAAGACATTGGGTATGGTTTTCTGTTAAATGTATATGCATATGTATGTATATATGTATGTATATATGTATATGTATGTGTTTATGTATGTATATATGTTACGTGTATGTATATATACATACATGATACATACATACATAAACAGGTAGGTAATTAGTGCAGGAACAGGAAATACCAGCTTTTTGGATGGTTTGTTGTTAAATGTATATGCATATGTATGTATTTATTTATGTATGTGTATGTATATATGTATATGTATGTATTTGTGTATGTATATATGTTATATGTGATAAAAAAATTGTTGTATCGCTGTACCCGTACCCATACCTGTATTTGTATCCGTACCCAAACCGGTAACTTAGCTAATGATTACTAATATGTGTGTTTTCATGACTTATGATTTAAGGTCAATTTCTAGTGACTAATATTTGTATGCAAGACCTAAAACAGAATTTATATCTTATAAAGGGCATTTCAATTGGTAAATTTACAATCTTAAATGTATTATGTTTCTCATTTTGATTGAACTGTGCTTTTAGGGCAAAACTTAGGAATATCCCAAGTAGGGGACATTACAAATTGCATATAAATACAAGTATTTTTCATCATTTGAAAGCCTAGCAACTTTGAAAAAGAAATCCTATCATTTTGAATTGAGCAATTGAGCAATCAAGAGCAGAATTTGCAAAATTATAGCAGCATTATTTCAGTCAAACATCATGTTAGCAATGCATCATGTTTTTATGGGAGTTTGTTTATGTTTCATGTTTATTTGTTTTGTGAGTATTAACACTTGCAGGACTTCAAATCAAGCATCCAATTCTCCTTAAAGGTGATGACTATAATGACTTCAGTCCATCAAGGAATGCAGATCTGAGTGGTGAGTTGCAGCAATTGTCAATTTGTCACTTATTTATCATTTAGCCTTTGCCCGACTGAGAGTAAGATCTCTTTTACATCATCATAGCCGTTGTGAAGGTAGAAATACCAAAATGGGGTTTGACTTAGGCAAGCTCCTATACGGCACAACCCTTTCCCCTCTTTCTTGTGTGCAAGTTATAGATTTGAAGCGAATTGGGAGAGGATTGAAGACCTAATTGCTCATTTAAGCATTCAAGTTCTACAAGTCAACAAATTAGGGAAAGTGGATTTTATCAACGACAAACGAAGTTCCAACAATGAGTTCTGAAGAGGAGAGCCTACAAACAAACCAACAGGAAACTAAAATCTGATTCTGAGTATCTACATTTCCAAGTTTAGGGCGCCAACGCCCCTTTCCAGTTAGATCAAGCTAAAATTTACATGCCAAGTTCCTTTGTGTCTGACTCTGCACTCTTTTGTGTTAAATTTTGTTTTTGTCTCTCTATCCTGTATTTTCCAGAAATCATAACAATTCACTGCATTTTCGTAGTTAACCTAGGTGCATCTTTGCATTATCAAATTAGATCAATTAATCATCAATTAATCATCATCATCACACACACATCAAAAATCCAAAAGGACTGAAACCCTAATCCACCATTCTACCTCTTCCATTGAGATTAGTAGCCAAGTGGGTGTTTGAGATCAATTTTAGTCCTTTTCCTTTGTGATGTTGGAAGAAGTGTGATCTAGACCCTCCCTTTTTCCCAAATCACATTTTGGTGAACTTGACATTTGTGCACTTTAAAACCTTCTATAATCTTAATTAGGCTATGTTAAAATCTGAATACAACTTGCAAAACTTTGAATTTGTGGTTTATACATGAAAATTGTGATAAAAATCATTGGCAAGCCACAAAATAGAAATTTGCATAGTATTTTCAATTCAAAACATAAAAAATTGTTAATTTCAGTTGTTGCAAAACAGATCTAGTCAATAATTGCACTGAAAAATCTTAATAAGGTCATGCTAAGGTTTGGAAACAATCTAAAAGTGTTTGAATTTATGATTTATGCATGTATATATTTTTGAAAAAGTAAAGATTTACATTGTGTTTCTCATTTTGAAAGATAGAAAATTTCAATTTCCGGATTTATCAAACTCAATTCAGTTGATTACTACATTTTACAATCTGAAAATTGGCTTTGGATACATTGCATCATTTCAAAAATCTAAAATTGCATGCATACTTGTGCTTTAGACATAGCAAGTTTGAGATTTTGTGCATTTTTGGAATTCTACCTGTTGGCAGGCCTAAACATCTGTAGATTATGATCCTCAAACATTGTAGCACATTTCCAAATTTTGAAGTTAACAAAAATTAACCTCACTGGTCTAGGGCGCCAACACCCTTGTCCAGTCAGTTTTGGCCAAAATTTGGATCACAGTTTTGTCTCTATGATTCTTGTGCAGTTATGGGTTCTGTGTTTGCAAATTATTTCAATTTCTATGACTGTGATGTGTTCTCCCTTATGGCATCTCGTGCTGCAATCACAACCAGAGTTGAGCCTGAGTCTTATAACTCTTTCACTCGAGGTATTGCATCTACCCAATCCATCTTTGATTATCTTCCTAATCCTACGTTGCCCATGTCTTCGTCACAACCTAACATTTATGTGGACTTAGCGGATGTTGTTTCCCATGTCCCTAATGATAAACTGAAACAATTGGATAAAGACCTAGAAGGACTTCAACAATTCTTAAGCATTGAACCTTCGACTAGAGAAACAGTTCCTCTTTTGGATAACCTTAGGAAGTTGGTAAACAATTCACAAGGGATAGAAGTGTTTCGTAGCCTAGCTCATATAGTGGACGCTAATATTCCTACAGCAACTAGTTGCAATCAAGCTTTGACTAACGGTCAAAACCAATTAGGAAAACAAGTTTCCTCTCCTACAACAATTCCTTCCATTCATATGTTTACCCCTCTAGTCCTAGCATCAACAATACAATATAGCAATGGTTTAAACTCAAACTTAGGGCTTTCTAATGGAAATCCTTACAGTTTTGTCCCTTCACCTATAACACCTTCATTTTCATCACCCCTCATAAATGTGCAAAACAATAGTCCACCAGTCATCCATACTAGTTTTCCATACTCAACAAACTCTCAAAACATGTCACCTAATGATCCTATGATAAATTGGCTTTTGCAAAACATGACATCGTTACAACAAATTTCAAATTTAAGCCAAAATCAAACTAATGGTAAACCTCCAACATACCTCACACATAGCCCATTGTCATTTGCTATCTTAAAGACACCTATACCACAAAACATTGAAATACCTCGCTTTGAAAAGTACAACAGTAAAGGAGATCCTAATAACTATGTGTCAGCTTTTACTGCCTTGTGTAGCGACTTCCTTTCTGAGGATTCACTCCTAGAAAAACTCTTTCCTAGATCATTGAAAGATATGGCCTTGGATTGGTTTTGTTCATTGCCAAACAACTCAACCTCCTTTACACAATTCGTTAGTGAGTTCCTCCAACACTTCCAAGCAAACATTGGACCTCAAGTTATGTTAATGGATTTAGTTCATTGTAAACAAGGTCCCAAAGAGAAAATAAGAGACTTTATAGGACGATACCAATCGCTTTATTCGCAAATTTCCTATAGTCTTTCATATGCTGACATTCAAAGGGTGTTCATAGGGAACTTACAACCTAATATTTGAGATAAGATATTATTAATGAAATATCCATCCTTCACACATTTGTGTATGGCCCTTCGTGATTATCAAATATCGATTAGTCAATATAAAGGTACACCTTCATCGGCTCCTATTGGTCAATCTGAAGTTGAACCTCAAAACAACTATCAATCATTTAAAAAGAAAAACAAAAATTGCATCAAGATAAACAACCCTCAAACAGCCAATAACATTGAAACACAAATAGCTGCCACAAACACAACACCATATCAATTTAGGCCAAGAGATAGGCAATTTTCACAATTGCCCAATTCTCTCCATGCGATCATGTTGCAATTTGAAATATGCTAACCAATTTTTTCGAAGGAATAACACAAAATAACCAGCAATAGATGATATGATTAGCGTTAGCCTCAAATTAAAATCTGAACTTGAATGGAAGATGCTGAAGCTTGAACTGAAGAAACTGAACTTGAATAGAAGAACTACTCAACGTCAAGAATGTGCACTCAAGATCCCACTGAGGGCGAGGTGCTAACATATGACGGAGTTTAAGAAATTGAAATTATGAACTAATTAGGCGGATAACCAGCCATGAGAGAACAATTCCACGCTACCACCAAACAGTGGGGGGAAAAGATTACAAAATAAGCAATTCATCCGCTGCGGCGGGCATCCACAGAACTGTGGGGATTCACCACTTAAGTGGGTACAAGATTTACAAACAATTTAACCACACTGGCGGTAAACCATCCAGGGGACTTTAATGAGAAACAAATCAAATAGTTGCAGCAATAAAAATGGTTAGATTAGTACTACTAATCAAAACCTTACAATTTCAACATGACTGCAATTAGATGAGTTACAATGATAGAGAAGTGAAATATTGATATAAGAATGAATTATAACAATGTTCTTTGCTTTCCAATGACTGAAATGGTGATTAAACTGGAAACTGATAAATCTGATGCAAATTCCTGAGTTCTGGAAATTTAGAACAGCAAACTGGAAAACAGAAAAACACTCATAACTCACTTATTTCTTCTCCGAATGGCGTGAAACGAATTGCAAAAGCACCTTACAAGTCTGGCGCCCAAGATAGAATCCAGAAACAGCAATCAAAGTCTCTACTTTATTTGGCACGAATCCCAAGACAGCATTAAATGGTACGGCCCTTGAGGAAAATCGACTTTGCAATATAAAATTGAATACTTGGAAATTAATTCTCAAATTTTGTGAAAGATGGCGCCTTCAGTTGACTAATGCATGGCCAAAGTACCCAGAACAGAATTAAATTCGCTTTAGAAGTTATGAACAAAACTCAGCTTCAGCTATGTAAAAACCAGGAACTTCAAAACTGTAGAATTCACCAAAATTCTCAATCTTTAATGCTCAATCTGCTAGTCTGTTGTGAGAAGCAGCAATATTCCAACTAGGTGCTATATTTCAAACACGAAATTGGGAAGGGGCTAGGAGGTAGCATCCTCGAAGCAATAGCAAAATGTCCATAGTCATTTTGACAGCATAACAATAAGGTAATTGATGGATATCAAATGCTGGAGTCATGTCTTCATTTTATAAGAAATGAGAAACTCTTCAACTTCCTCAATTGGCACGCCAAAAGACAACCATTTGAATTCTCCTTATTTTCAAATTTCATAAAAATATATTCCTCATAAAGTGGCGTCCACTTTCCTCCAAGCATAAATTCAAAAATATAAAATATTAATATCACCTTATGACAAGGCGTACCCTTCAAGTCCCCTTTTTAAAACAACTTGCAAGTTGTATCCTTAGGCCAAGGGGGTCAATTGAAAAATATAACACTTATGCCAATACTTAGTAAATTTCAACAATTAAGGCTTGAGAGGAAGATATTGAAACAACCAATAATATGCTCACTGAAGAGAAGACTGAAGACAACCAACTGCATACTGCCACAACCATCATTTACTAAAAATAGTAAATAAAATGAAATGCTACAAAAGCCAAGCCCATGAAACCCTAATTTCCACCTCATTCCAGTCTACGGGTTCCGGAATAGACTGAAGAATGCCAATGCTGATCACTGATGAGAAGGGGACATTACAGTCCGCCCTCCTCGAAATTGCTTGTCCCCAAGCAACTGCAAAGATGGATGCAACAAAATCTGTTCACCTTCCCACGTAGCATCTTCAATAGGCAAATTCCTCCATCTCACCAAATATTCTTTGATTGTCCTTCTTCTCAAAGAACGTTCTCTAGTGTCAAGGATCTCTTCTGGAATCAACACTAAATGACCTTCCTCATCCAATGGAGGTAATTCTGATGTAGCCACCACATTGTGTCCAATTGCCTTCTTGAGGCGAGACACATGAAAAACATTATGTATTTTGCTTTCAGCTGGAAGTTCCAACTCATAAGCAACTTCACCAATCCTTTTGGTGATTTTGAAAGGACCATAAAAGCGTGGCTTCAACTTTTCTGCACCACTCTTCTTGAGAGAAGATTGTCTATATGGCTGAAGCCTCAAATAGACCATGTCCCCAACTTCAAAAGACCTTTCCACACGCTGCTGATCAGCGTATAACTTCTGCTGATTTTGAGCTTGTTGCAGATTTTCCTTAAGAGTCTTCAAGATGTCCTGGCTTTGTTGCAACATATCCAAAGCTTGTGGGGCTCTACTATCACCAAACACTAGATCAACAAAGTTAGTAGCCTCATAACCATAAAGAGCCTTAAAAGGAGACATCTTAATTGACATGTGATAAGAAGAGTTGTAACAATACTCTCCTAAATGAAGCCATTTAATCCAAGCTCGCTGCTGTCCTGAAACATAGTTCCTTAGGTAGCCCTCTAACCACTTGTTAACAATTTCTGATTGCCCATCTGTTTGTGGGTGATAACTTGTGCTTGGAGTAAGCACTGTCCCACTCAATCTGAAGATCTCCTGCCAAAAAACACTTAGGAACTTGCTGTCCCTATCACTGACAATTGTTTTAGGCAACCCATGCAAACGGAACACCTCTCTAAAAAACAACTCAGCCACTTGAGCTGCTGTAAATGAAGTGGTAACAGCAAAGAAATGAGCAAATTTCGTTAGTCTATCAACCACAACAAATATACAGTCACGTCCTTGCACCTTGGGCAACCCCGTGATAAAATCCATGGCAATACTTTCCCACTTCTGATTTGGAATAGGCAAGGGCTGAAGTAAACCAGCAGGAAAAGAGTGTTCATTTTTATTCCTTTGACAAGTAGGACACTCTCTAATGTAATTCAAGACTTCATCTTTCAAACCTTTCCAAGTGAATCGTTCACGAATCTGCTTGTAAGTCTTGAAAATCCCTTGATGACCAGCAAGGGGAACATCATGAAAAGCTTGTAGAATCTTTTTCTTAAGCTTAGATTCTTGTACTAAAAAGATTCTATCTTTATAATAAATTAATCCATCAACCAACTTATACCTTCCATCAACCAATTGACCTTCTAACAAGCTGGTTGCAAACTGATTTTTAACATAATCAGCAGCAATTAATTCTTTCCAATCTGCTGATAACTCACAAATTGACTGCAAATGAGGCCTTCTAGAAAGTGCATCAGCAACTATATTATTTTTTCCTTTGACATATTCAATGTCAAAGTCATATGCTTGGAGTTTACTTACCCATTTTTGCTGCCTTTCATTCAATTCCTTTTGGCGCATGAAATGTTTAAGACTGTTGTGATCAGTCTTAACAACAAATTTACTTCCCACCAAGTATTGACGGAATTTAGACAAAGCATGCATGATGGCAAGCATCTCTTTGTCATAAATAGAGTAAGTTTTTTCTGCCCCTCTCAACTTTCTACTCTCGAAGACAATAGGATGTTTGTCTTGCATTAGGACAGCTCCAACTCCTTCTCCTGAAGCATCACATTGTAATTCAAAAGGTTTTGAGAAATCCGGAAGTGCCAATACTGGACACGAACTCATGATTTGTTTAAACTTATCAAAAACCTCTTGTGCTTGCTTAGTCCAAAGAAAAGCTCCTTTCTTTGTAAGATCTGTCAAAGGTGCAGCTTGATGAGAATAACCTTTTACAAATCTTCTATAGAATCCACATAACCCTAAAAAACCTCTCAAATGAGAAATAGTCTTAGGAGTTGGCCAATCAAGAATGGCCCTTATCTTTTCTGGATCCACTTTCACACCCTTTGAGCTGATAATGTGGCCAAGGTATAAAAGTTCTTCCATCCCAAACTCACACTTTGACTCTTTGGCGAATAGACATTCCGCCTCTAAAATGGTAAGCACTTCTTCCAAATGCTTAAGGTGCTCTTCCCAAGACTTACTGAATATGAGAATATCGTCGAAGAAGATGAGCACAAACTTCCTCAACTGCTGTCTAAAAATCTTGTTCATACAAGATTGGAATGTGGCTGGAGCATTTGTCAAACCAAAGGCATGACAAGAAATTCAAAATGCCCAAAGTGGCATCTAAATGCTGTCTTTTCTATATCCTCCTCCCTCATTCTGATTTGGTGATATCCTGAACGAAGATCAATCTTTGAGAAGAACATTGCCCCATGGAGCTCATCAATGAGCTCATCAATCCTAGGGATAGGATATCTATTCTTGATGGTTTTCTGATTTAATGCGCGATAGTCAACACACATACGCATTGTACCATCTTTCTTTTTGACCAGCACTACTGCTGAGGCAAATGGACTCTTGCTTGGTCTAATAAAACCACTTTCCAACAGCTCCTTGATGGCCTTTTCAATTTCATCTTTCTGCCTCTTTGGATAGCGGTAAGGTGTAGTAATGACTGGTTTTGCTCCTTCTTCTAATTCAATCACATGTTCAGAACCTCTTTCAGGAGGTCTTCCAGGAGGTAAGCTTCCAAAGACTTTACTTTTCTTTGAAAGTAAGGCTTGAATATCAGGATGATATTGCCTTTTTTCCTCAACCGGATCAGCTGGTAAAACCATACATTCAGCAGCCCATTCAACTTGATCATGGCGGATCAGCCTTTCCATCCTTTTCAACGAAACAATTCGAGGGCCTCCATTTGACATCCCTCTTAAAACAACCTTCCTTCCATTAGACTGAAATTTCAGCTCCATGGTTTGCAAATTCAATGTGATCTCACCAAGAGATCGCAGCCATTGTATGCCCAACACAACATCAGTGTCTCCTATACCCACCACATAAAAATCATCCTTAATTTCATGATTCCCTAATTGCAAAGATAGATTAGGAATTCTCCTTGTGCAAGACATAGTGAAACCATCCGCAACCATTACTTTGAAACCATCAAAATTTTCAGTCTTTAAACCTTTTCTAGCAACTAGCCCTTCATCAATAAAATTGTGAGTTGCTCCAGTATCAATTAGGGCAACTATCCTTTGTGAATTTACAACTCCATGAACCCTAAAAGATTCATTCTTTTGAAAACTGGATAGTTGTGCAAAAGCACTACTATCTCCAACCTCTTCGGACTTGTCTTCTTGAACTTCTTCACCTTCACTGCTTGCTGATTCGTATTGCTGATCAGACGAATCAGATTCTGATCCATAATCAGAATAGCCCTCCATTTGAACTACTTTGCCTCTTCCATAGCAACGGTGGCCTTTCACCCAAGGCTCACGACAAGTGAAGCAAACTCCATCCTTTCTAAGCTGTTCTTTGAGCTCTTCGGACAGCCTTGGTGGAAACTTCTTGGGCAGATTTGAAGATGGCTTTTTATCCTTCTTATGGCTGAATGTTTTTGAGTGAAATTTAGGTCTTGGGGCTGCCAATTCCATGCTCCTAGCTTTCTTGATAGCTTCATCCAATGTTGGAGGATCAAATGCTTTGACCCAACCCTTCAATGGCTCCATTAAACCTTCAGCAAAAAGGACTACAAGTCTTCTTTCAGTAATGTTGGGCACCATTACTGACAACCTCTGAAAATCAGCCACATAACTTTCTAAAGATCCTTGCTGTTTCAACTGTGCCAATTCTCTAAACTTCAATTCCGGATCTTTGGTGTCAAATCTCTCAATCAGTTTATTTGTAAACTCTCCATAAGTGCGAATAAGGTTGTGGCCAAGAGTGACCAAACCGTGAGTCCACCATTCATGAGCTATGCCATCTAAGTGCAAGGTAGCAAATTTGATAGCATCTTCTTCCGGCATAGGTCTAAGGGAGAGGTAGTTATCTAACTTTTGCACCCATGACCTGGCTGTACACTTGTTACCACCATCAAAATGTTCCATAGTGATCTTTCCCAATGCTTGGTAAAAATCATTTCTAGGGCCTGCAGGAGGACGTTGATCATTCCTACCACCATTTCTCCGACTCCTTTGATTCATGAATTGATCAAAGGTCCATGCTCCTCTCAAGTCAAGAGGTAAAGAAACATACTCCATATAGGCTTGACGAGCATCATCAGCAAAGTTTGGAGTAGCCTCAACTGGTTGTTGCTCTTCCCTTGGTGTGAAAACAGGAAAGAGGGGTCTAGAGGATGACCCACTATGAATTGTAGTATGCTGACCTACAATTCTGTCCCTAGTATTCACCTCAGGACTGCCACTGTTATTATTTCCATTCACTCCACTATTTTCTCCAGCTGAGTTATTTTGGGGCTGAATAATACTCTGAGCTGCTTGCTGATCCAACTTGGATAACAAACGGGACATCATATCTATCATCCCGTCAAACTTCTTCTCCACTCTATCCCTTTCTTCATTATCTTTTCTTACTGAATCTGACATTATGACAGTTGTGTGATCAACCACTTCCACTGAATTATCTGAACCTTCCACTGTTTTACCAAGGTCTCTTAGAACTTCTGAGAAGGTATCTGCCTCTGGAACGGGCGGAAACTGATGCTGATTTCTGGCCTGACTTCTAGTGTATGGCCTAGTGTCTTTTTCACTCATCAGTTAACTACTGCAATTTGCCACAGGATGGCAGGGTCTTCTGCTCTGATACCACTGAAATATGCTAACCAATTTTTTCGAAGGAATAACACAAAATAACCAGCAATAGATGATATGATTAGCGTTAGCCTCAAATTAAAATCTGAACTTGAATGGAAGATGCTGAAGCTTGAACTGAAGAAACTGAACTTGAATAGAAGAACTACTCAACGTCAAGAATGTGCACTCAAGATCCCACTGAGGGCGAGGTGCTAACATATGACGGAGTTTAAGAAATTGAAATTATGAACTAATTAGGCGGATAACCAGCCATGAGAGAACAATTCCACGCTACCACCAAACAGTGGGGGGAAAAGATTACAAAATAAGCAATTCATCCGCTACGGCGGGCATCCACAGAACTGTGGGGATTCACCACTTAAGTGGGTACAAGATTTACAAACAATTTAACCACACTGGTGGTAAACCATCCAGGGGACTTTAATGAGAAACAAATCAAATAGTTGCAGCAATAAAAATGGTTAGATTAGTACTACTAATCAAAACCTTACAATTTCAACATGACTGCAATTAGATGAGTTACAATGATAGAGAAGTGAAATATTGATATAAGAATGAATTATAACAATGTTCTTTGCTTTCCAATGACTGAAATGGTGATTAAACTGGAAACTGATAAATCTGATGCAAATTCCTGAGTTCTGGAAATTTAGAACAGCAAACTGGAAAACAGAAAAACACTCATAACTCACTTATTTCTTCTCCGAATGGCGTGAAACGAATTGCAAAAGCACCTTACAAGTCTGGCGCCCAAGATAGAATCCAGAAACAGCAATCAAAGTCTCTACTTTATTTGGCACGAATCCCAAGACAGCATTAAATGGTACGGCCCTTGAGGAAAATCGACTTTGCAATATAAAATTGAATACTTGGAAATTAATTCTCAAATTTTGTGAAAGATGGCGCCTTCAGTTGACTAATGCATGGCCAAAGTACCCAGAACAGAATTAAATTCGCTTTAGAAGTTATGAACAAAACTCAGCTTCAGCTATGTAAAAACCAGGAACTTCAAAACTGTAGAATTCACCAAAATTCTCAATCTTTAATGCTCAATCTGCTAGTCTGTTGTGAGAAGCAGCAATATTCCAACTAGGTGCTATATTTCAAACACGAAATTGGGAAGGGGCTAGGAGGTAGCATCCTCGAAGCAATAGCAAAATGTCCATAGTCATTTTGACAGCATAACAATAAGGTAATTGATGGATATCAAATGCTGGAGTCATGTCTTCATTTTATAAGAAATGAGAAACTCTTCAACTTCCTCAATTGGCACGCCAAAAGACAACCATTTGAATTCTCCTTATTTTCAAATTTCATAAAAATATATTCCTCATAAAGTGGCGTCCACTTTCCTCCAAGCATAAATTCAAAAATATAAAATATTAATATCACCTTATGACAAGGCGTACCCTTCAAGTCCCCTTTTTAAAACAACTTGCAAGTTGTATCCTTAGGCCAAGGGGGTCAATTGAAAAATATAACACTTATGCCAATACTTAGTAAATTTCAACAATTAAGGCTTGAGAGGAAGATATTGAAACAACCAATAATATGCTCACTGAAGAGAAGACTGAAGACAACCAACTGCATACTGCCACAACCATCATTTACTAAAAATAGTAAATAAAATGAAATGCTACAAAAGCCAAGCCCATGAAACCCTAATTTCCACCTCATTCCAGTCTACGGGTTCCGGAATAGACTGAAGAATGCCAATGCTGATTACTGATGAGAAGGGGACATTACACAATTGTTAAACAAGAATATGATTCATCTTCCTCCAATTAGGTCTATTGACACAACTAAACCTTTACCACCGAACTTTAACGCAAAAGCCTTTTGTCAATATAATTGTACACTTGGACACAATATGAAAAGAAGTATGCATCTTAAGCACCAAGTGCAAGACCTCATCAGCTCTAATCAAATCCAGTTGGCTGGTGTTAACAACAAAAGAAATAAATCAGTTTCACCACCTAATCAAAACATGCAAATATTCACAAACCCATTGCCACACCATTGTACAAACTTTGTTCAATATAGTGATAATGAAGAAGATGATAATGATCTATCCAATGTAGTCAACACGATTGAAGTTCAGCCTCGTAAGGGTCAAACCAATATTTTGCCTAACATTGCTTTCACACATATTGATGCCTCTATAACCGCACCTGATGGTCCTCTTTATATCACCGGTAGAATTAATGATAAACCCACAAGGGGGATACTCATTGATCCCGTGTGTGTAGTGAATGTGATCACTGAAGAGTTCTTATATGTGCATTAACTTTATAAAGATGATTATGAACAATCGAAAGCATGGTTAAAGACTTATGATGATCTTGTTCACCCTACGATTGGTTCGATAACTCTCCCAGTAAATGTTGGACCTAAAACAGTTGGATGTTTCATTTACCATAATTCCGACGTTGGACCAATTTCGTGTGAAGTTAGGTCATCCATGGCTAAGCTCCATGAATGTGGTCCCATCAGTTATTCATAAATGTCTTAAATTCCCATTTGAAGAAAAAATACATACTATTTACCATAGTGGATTTAGGCCTTTGGCCCCTCGTGAAATTTTTTTGCTAGATTACTTTTGGCCTCAACCAGCCCAACTTGTTAAAACCCGTGAGGATTTTTTATTTGTGTCATATAAAAAGTTTAAAGCTAGCGTAGAGCCGAATTATCCTTTAGTAATATTCCACCTAAGGCTCCTCAGTCTTCAGTGACTTCAATGGTTCTCCCTCCTAATAGCAGCCAAAACCAAGCAATTACTTTCTTGGCTAGGAAAATGTGGCAGAGCAGATGAATGTGCTTTGCTCTATCCAATAGTTTACTCATCTTTATACTTGTGAAATGTTTCACATTGAAAGACCTCTCTATGACTTGGTTCAGTTTGTCCAGGAACTCTCTTATTACATCAATGTGGATGCTGTTGCGACACAGCAATGCCTATTGCATAATTTCATTTGCAGATCAGGCACTTGATTACCGCTGATCCAATAACAGGACCCACCTATTGAAAAGCATTAGAAACCCACTTGACAAAGCACATCAACACAAACCCAAAAATACACATGACAGGAGCAGCCAGTAGAGAGGACCTACTGTACAAGATGTACATTGGCATATCAAAAGTTTCTAAACGTCAATGTTGGGAAAAGCTTGGAAACCACGTCAAAATAGAAAATGGCAGAAAACCCTTGGTTCTTTTAAGAGTAAATACTAATGTAGTGTTTAACATACATCTGAGGTATTAAACTCAAAAAAATTGTGATTACACGGAAAAATTGAGATAAATTGGGGAAAATGGGTCAAAACAGAACAATTTTGATAGAAAATTGCAAATTTTTTTGGGTAAAAATCAGGAATTTCTCGATTAATCCCGATTTTGGCAAGTTTTTCCTGATTTAAAAAGGCTATCCACTATTGGCGAGGGCATAACAAGGCTTAATAAGGATAATTTAGGTCGTTGTAGAGGCTTGTTTCACCTGGACTGGCCCATTCAAGCATTCTAATGATCTTTTGATCTTTTCAGGATAGAATTAGCTCCCTAGCATGAATTTTTTAAATTATAATGCTTTGACTAGTAAACTTATCACTCTTACAGGACATTAATCAAGATGATAAGATTCACGTTACGAATGTTGGGGCAGAATACTTTAATCAAAAAGATTTGCCTACATTATTTTCCTACAAACAAGATATATTAAGAAAAGAAACTACAGATCTGACTATGCAGTGTGAAGATTATTCACAAAGATAAACCTGCTTTACTTAAAAATACCTCAAATACATGATCCAAAGGACATAAAAAAGGTTGCCGTGTTAGAGTTCCCAGCAATATCCCTGGATGTCCATACCACATTCTGTCAAACCTGCACCACAGGGGAGGCATGACCTGCACAGAAGATAGCATGTCAGAAGGGTGGAAGCAAGTATACAATATTATGAAAATAAATCAGTCAGTCTTTAACAAAACTAAATACTAGACTAACGTAGCATGTACAACACAGTTCAAAAAACTGCAATCAGGAAACTGAACACATACCAATGTTCTATTCAGTATATATGCAAGAGCAAGTGCACTCCGTATTTGCTTTAACTGCAACAAGACAATAATAAAAATGGATAGAAAATTAAATGACCAAATGTCTTCATGATATTGATAGAAACAGTTGGAAAATGTAACTCTGAAAAAAATTGATATATTTTAATATTCAATGGCTATCAAAAAAGTATTCCATACTTGATAGTTAACCAGAGCAAAATGTGATTCAACTGAATGTTCTCCTCCGGTCAGTAACTCCTCAGGTATAGAAGAATTGAATGACAAGAAACCCCCTGGAAATAAAAACTAGATTAGAAGTTTCAAGAACAACTTACAAAAGAAGAAATCAAAAGTTTAAAATGTGCATCTACTTGGGACCCAAGATCTCACTCTTAAACTAGGCTGTTGTACAAATCAATCTCTCATAGAACACCACCCTCTAAATACATTTAAAATTTATATTGCTAAGATATTTTCCAAGTATGAAATGCTTATCTCTATTGCCCAGATTTATCCACATAAAATTACTAATTAAGTGTTTGCATTACAAATACAACTGGACAGAAGCAAGCACATCCAGTGTCTCGTGTCAACCTAGAAATAGGTGAACCCTATTTGACACTCGAAAATTCAACTGACCATAAATAAATTTTCTAGAGTTTATCATAGCATGCAATGCTCCATAACAATATCTTTACTCTGAATATGGAATTTGTTACATAATCAGATGGAGATACACACTTTTATAATAGTGAAAACAAAGGTGAGATACTAACAATCTAAGATCTAAGAAACCCTGTGACACACACCTATACATCTTTCTGGATTGACCATCACTTTTACAGACTATGAGCTGGGGAGTTATATCATCTATGTCAGAATTCATTCTGGCGGGAAAATTCTGAGCCTATCTGGTGTTCTCATTTGTCAAAAAATGGGACAGAAATTATCTAGAGCTACAATACATCAAATAAAGTTCTCTCAAGTCTCAGGGATTAGCACTGTCATTTGCCAGACAGTAAACCTCCAACTAGGGCTGCAGAAATATTTCCTTAAAATTTATGGATTCAAAATTAAGGCCATTGCATTTTCAGCTGTTGATTTGATGATGGAACGTGTGTAATATCCCCAATTAGGGATATGGTATATTTCTATTGATTTAACTCCATGGAACACCAATGACAGAATCTTAATTCAAATCAAATCTAGTACAAAAGGTAATATACTTAACAGAATATGCAGAAATGAATTATAACTCTTGCAAAATGAACAGTCAACACAACTCGCAATAACTGATTACTTCTCTTATTACAACAGAAATTGCACTTACAGTCAATTCAGTTTGCCAGACTTTCAGGAGCAACAACAGCAATATTATTATCAGAAAATATAATGAATCTAGAGCCAATTGTGCTACAGGAGCCACCTCAAAATTACAAACCCTAGGCATTAAGAAAGCCACCTAAAACTCAGACAAACAGGCATTGTAGGAGCCACCCGACAGCAATTCAGTGAAGCTCAATTACAATCCCTGTGTGGAATTGCCCGTGACTGGTTAAGGGATTTCCGATTTTCATCCACTAACCAGCTATGGAAATTAGGGGGTTTCCATCCTCCAATCTCCAGTGATAAATGAACAAGGTGTCCAATCTATTCGAGTAAAATTAATAGATAAAGCAGAATACTACTCTCGGTCCCAGGCTTTGATTAAATAGGTAACTTTGAAATGTTTTCTTTTTCCCTCCAAAATAAACCCACACACAAACCTTTTTCCCAACACCACTTTAAAATTATAAACTTTATTGCATAATACTCATTGCCCCATAACCTGGGCGCTCAGAACATACTTAAATATTATAAAGCCATTTCCCTATATTGTTTCCCTAAGCCCCACAGGAAATCAAAAATGTCCTTTTGGGCCATCATGGAATTTTATTGGAAAAGGGGACATTACAATGTGAGGCTTGCCCCTCATGGTAAAAATTTTCCTTATTTGCTGCTGGTTGAAATAGTATGAGTTCAACTCATGAGACTCACACATTGTATGAATTTTCATCAGTGTCTTTGCTACTCTTCAGTTGCTCTATGTTGGCGTAACAACTAGCACCTCTGGAGTAAGAGTTGGTACGGACAGCTATGCACACTATGCAATGAGTGCTCTTCAAATTAGGAGGGGAAGCTCCCTCGTTGTGCTTGACAAAAGTGCTTTGAAAAGGAAAGTAAACTAAACTAAATCCTGTCTTTTTGTTTCAGCTGTAGAGGTACAAGGCTTTCTCGAAAACTATATACGTTGCAGCTGAGTATTTTCTGGTTTCGCAAACTACTAACTACAACTATGCCAATTACTTAAAATCTATCTAGTTTCCTCAAGAAAAACAAAGCATGAGGAAATGGAGCAAGGTTTGACTATCAGACGATAAACGAGTATAGATTCTCAACTTGAAGGCAAGGTGGCACATCTATCAGCTCAATCTAAACACGTTTATTGGTAACAACATCACACGATAAACTGAATACGGATTCTCAACTTGAAGGCAAGGTGGCACAACTACCAGCTCAATCCGAACAAGTTTATTGTTCACAACAACACACGATAACCAAGCGCAGATTCTCTACTTGAAGGCAAGGTGGCGCAACTATCATCTCAATCTGAACAAGTTTATTGAACACAAAAACAGATTTGATCTAACTAAGGAAAGAATTCACCATCACAATTGCATGAAACCCTATGTGGCATAACAATTCATTATAACAGCAAAAGCGCATGAACAAATACAGAATGAGCAATATTGAAGGCAAGGTAGGCACAACATATATTCCTCTCTCGTGCAAAAGTTAAGTACAAATGAGCAAAAGCTCTTATTTATAGACATCAAAAGGTGTAGGGAACCCTAAAATCACCTTGAGTCAACTACAGTCTTGCAATGCATGTAAGATTTATTATTAAACCCTAATAAAGCAAACTATATAGTTAACTGGAAAGCTACCATCAGTTAACCGGTACATCTAACCTAAATGTACAATGTGCAAGCATGCACGTCCTTATTTAAAGCAAAGTTAAATGGACACTACCCTCAGTTAACTGGAAACCCTAACCCTAACTCCTATGAAGATAATTCCAAGGAAGAGATAAGCATGTGTGAAGTCAGCAAGTGAACTCAAGACTGAAAGTCGAGTTAACTGCTGCTCATAACTCAACCCTCGAAACTAACTGCAGGTTCCAACTGGCAGATCACTCCATGTCATCTCGGTCTAACACTTCGACCAAGAACTCGTCAATCTCTCTGTCTTCAGGCACTTTGATGCTATCCAAAACAACAGTCTGTTTCTTCAATTCTCTGCCACTTTCCATGACTGTATGCATGCCTTCTTTAACATCTTCAGTCGCCTTTTTGAAACTAACTGAAATAACTGAAATATTCTCTAATTTAGCCACCATAGGATCTCCCTCAAGGTTATCACGAATCAATTTTTCGAATTCAGCTTGTACTTTGTCCAATTCAATATACGTGCCATCCTCAAGAAGATAATGACATGGAATCTGAACAACAAAACCACTGACAAGCACAAGTGCTCCAACCACATCATCTTTCAGTGAAAACAACTTGGTAGAGATCTTTTCACATATCTCCATTTTGAAAAGGTGCTGCTCTCTCCAAGTAAAAACTTTTTCTTGATCTTCATCAACCTCCAAGGCATCATATGCAACAGACAACTGGGACACAAGAACTCGATCCTTGGCTAAACTCTCTGCAACTGAAACCTCGAGCAACTGAATACCTTGACGAAATTTATGTGCATCACTCCTCAACTGATACAAATCTGCAAGAAGACGTTGACCTGTAGCAACTAAACTTTCAATCCAGTTGTCCAAAAGACTGCCATGACTGACTAACTGATCTAGCTTTCGTTGTTCTGCAGGTGTATTCTGAGGAAGAATAGGCGCTCTACTCGAATTTCCATGAACAAGATCAGAAATATATTGACGAAGTTGACTATTTTCAGCCTTAAGCAATGCCTTATCCTCTCCATCCTTCGTGATGCGTTCTTCAAGATTATTGGCGACAATCTTAAAAAGAGTCACGTCTGTCTCTCGAGTGGTCCTGCCAAGATTTGCCTTAGTGATAGTAAAGTCACCAACTTCGACTTCATCTAGGCTCTTACCCTCTGGAGGAACAGCAACTTCTATAACAATCTCTGATTTTGGAGTCTTCTCAATATGCACCTGTTTCTTGATTTTCTTGTTCGACCTTCTCTGATAAGGCTCACCGAAGTCAGATAAATCAAGGTTATACGAAGGTTCTCGCCTCTGTCTCCCCAAAGACCTCTCGAGCCAACAAGACTGAACAATATCATCAATTCGAGGAGAGACTGTCCCTGATGTATCCACCTGTGGCGGTTCAATTGTCTCTGATCCAACTCGAATTGGTATCTCAGGCTCTGAATCTATGTCAATAGGTTGCATATGCGGCGAACTAGGAGGTGAAACGTGAGGTTCAACCTGAATGACTGTCTCTACTGGAATCTCAGGTACATTCTCAACTTGCTTCTACTTCCTCTTACCAGTAGCTCTCTTTCTCGTGTTTCCACTGAGTTTAACTCCTTCAGGAGGTATCACAATAGCCTTGACCCGAGGTCTTGACCTAGAAGTAGAAGGCAATGAAGAAAACTTCTCTGGCGGCTCTGTCACAGGAACTGACTTTCGCTTCCGTTTACTCTCCAAGAACTGCTTGCTGGTCTTGATAACCGATCTAGAAACCTCCTCAATAGAAGTATTCTCCTTAGCATACCAATCTGGTGAACGAAGTGGCTGCCGAGCAATTTGATCTCTGACATATGAATTGAGAAGAACTTCTCCATCATCATCTGATAGACCATCAACATCCTCTGATAGATAATCAGAGAGCTGAGTGATAGTGAGTCTACAATAGTGATGACGACGAACCTCGAATTCATCCTCACAATTAGCCCAGAAATCTTCAAGTGTTGGCTTATGTGCAATCCCTCGCTCTAACCTGGTTGCATAATGACCCAAAGGATCATAGGAACGCCTCTCGGTATAAGTTTTAAGCTTGAATCTTTCTATCTCGGTTGACATAAGCTTGGCATCTGTTGCCGCACTGCATGTGAAAATCCCTAATGCAAATGGAAAAGTAGCCGCGGTCTTATGACGATTGCGAAGAAAGAAATGAACATGTTGCATCTACCTAAGAAACTCCATGAAGATGATCTTGTTCGAAGGATACCTCAGCAACATCAAAGGCTCTCCAACATATCCATAAACCCGGATGTATGTGAAAGTAGGGAATTGGATAAACCAATCCGCCCAAGTCTCCATCGCTGATTTTGCCTCGGTAGAAATACGAATGTGCATTTCGTTGTCAAGATCTCTAACTGTCCTCATAGAAAAGTGATCATTCATTGCTCAGAAGTCTTGTTCAAACTTAGAAAACTCCAACTGAGGATAATACTCGTGAACACGTTGAACACCGAGAGTGCCATTAGTTTTTAGATGCTTGTAGCTGCCTTGGAATGCAACTAAGTAAACCAAGTAAGATATCATATGAAACTCATGAAACTTGAGAAAATTAGTAATCTGCTGATGTAGGCAATCACTAATCAACATAGCCCAGTTAAAATGTTTTGTGCCATCAAGAATTCTAGAAATAAGGTAAAACATCCATGATTGGAAAGTGCTAGCATCCTCTTGACCTATAACTCGATTGAGCAAAGTTATCAAAACAGCAACTTCATCCTTGAATTCACCACGACCAATCTTTTTAGGCATGTTAGTCTTCTAAACTTTCAGCCATCTTTGAGCCACCTTTCTCTGTGAACGTTCTTGATCTCCATCCCATATCTTCTCACAAGCCTCAATAACCACAGGAAAGTTATCTGAACGCGGAGGAATAGCAAAAAATTTCTCTATATCTTTCGGTTTGAGACTGTAGACAACCCTCCCATCAACTGATCTGATTTGTCATGAAGATGAGTCATAATGCTTGATACAAGCAGGAACGAAATCGAGATCAAAAGTGGTAACAGGAATAGATGTCGCTGCCAGCAATCCGGAACGCTCAAGATTCCTCAATGAATTGCTGCTAACACCCTCCAGACTGTTCAGATTAAGCACTAGATAAACATGATTTAGGTCTGTATCTGAAGTTTTAACAAAATTATGCATAAGGGCCGATTTTGTCTTATAATCAATGAGATTGAACTGCATTTTGAAAATAAAGACTTTTGACTGTAAAGTCGAATATACTTGAACAACTTTCTGGAAAAACTAAAAACCTCTGGACAAGGCTAAAAATAGCCTAAGGCAGGAGAAATTTTTGAAATTTTTTTTTGAAACGTGGGTTTTGTGCAGAATCAAATTCTAAGACAACCCAAATAGTTTGATTCTCGAAAAAATGTGTTTCAGGCCCACATGCAAAGAAATTCTCGGGAAAAAAAACATAGAGCTTTAGAACGAAGACTACGGGGCAATTTTCTCGAAAAAATCTAAGACGTGAGTTTTGCTGCAAATACTGAAGTGTGCGAATCCAAATGATCAAACTCTGAAAATATGCTGAATTTCTTTGACATGCGAAGAAAGTACCTAAGATGAGAAATAGAAGAAATAAGACAGAAGATAGAAAGTTTTGTTTGCTCTGCTTCTGTAGAATTCGCCAATCTCTTTTTGGAACTTGATGAAACCTACATGCAAAGTGAAAACAAAGTCTTGAATCTTCTTCCTCTGAACAATCTGAATCCGTTGCTATGAAGAACGCTGAATTCTGACACTGTAGCACCTTTAAATTGCTGCTCGCTCAAGAAGAATGTATATTTCGAAGCTTGTGATGAAGAAATAATGGACGCCAATGCTTGAATAAATAGATTTTCATCATTGAAATTCGCACAAAAGCATTAAACCTTGAAAAATGCGCTTGGCTTATGATTGGACCCCAATTTTAGTTAACTAAAGCAAAAAAGAGCTAAATAAGGCATCATGCTTTAGTCGCCTTACCAAGACTTCAGTTGCAAATTTATTTAAAGCATCATGCAAATTTGACTTCAGTTGACAATCCTTATTGAATTCGCCATACTTCAAAATTCACTAAATTCACAACTAAGAATTAAAGTGTCCCTTTTCAGAACTGAAGTTGACAAAGTGAATTCGCCATACTTCATGCTCATGCTTTAAATCTTAAAAATTCTAAATAAGGCGTCCCTTTTGAAAACTTCAGTTAACAATCTAAGGTAAATTCGCCATACTTAACAAAGTCTTCACAATTTCAACCAATTACACCATGCATGCAAACTCAAGTTGATTTTCAAGCATAAACTTCAGTTAAGTGAACATGCAAACAAGTTAACTCAACATGCAAAGTTGTTAACTGGACATGCAAACTAGTTAACTCGACATGCGAACTGAAAGATCACTCGACATGCCAATATATGAACTAGAGATGACAACCCAAAAATTGTTCAGTCTAACTGAAGTCAGAACTCAAGTTAAGGCGCACCAGTCAACTTCTTTCGAAAAATCAACTTTGACCTCTTAAGGCGAATTCCAAACTTAGCCAATTTTCATGAAAATTTAGACTTAAACCTCTTTCGAGACCTCTATTCATCCTCTGACCCTGGCTGACTGACTCCACCGATTGGCTGGCTGACAGGTGCATCGCAGAGCAAGACAAAAACTGATCAAAAGGTACCTTGAGACTGAACATCATAAAACTAACATCTGAAGGCTCAAAAATCCAAGCGCCCTTTTCAAGAACTGCTCTTTTTCTCAGACTTAGTCAAATTTTGACATCTGCATCTCGTACGAAGGGAAAAACAAATCCTTCATAACTTCTGATTAACCAATTTTCAGGACTGGATCACAGGTTCACTGCAGAGCTGACTTCATTATGCATGACAGCTGCAAAGGCACATTTCTCCAGAAAACATCATCTGAGGGGTGAAAATCAAGGGCGCCATTTTGAAAAGTTGCTCTTTTGCTTCCAAAGACAACCATTTCTGGAACTGACCAAAATAATACTAAAACTCTGACTGCAAGCTGCTGAGTCATCTTCTGATCTGACGGAGACAAGCAACGGAAAGCTGAACGTAACACGGACAAATTGGATATCTGAGATCATCAAAAAGAAAGCATTAAAGGCTTGAAAAGCTCAGGCGCCTTTCTGAAAAAGTGCTCTTTTGTTCATTCCTTGATATTTTAACCAAGATTTGACCCTATGTTTGACCTCTGGTTTAGGCACTTCTGCAACTCAGATTCACCCACTGACGGATGCGTCGCGAAGCTTGAACAAATGTGAGACAAACATCTAAGGTGGCATTTAGTCAAAAACCTTCATTTGACACCTCAAAAAGATGGGCGCCTTTTTCAAAAGCTGCTCTTTTTTCCAGTGTTAGCCAATTTTGGCTCTCCTCTCGTTTTGCGCTATATCTTTCGTAACTTGCACGAAACAGGTCCGTTTGACAGGCTTAATAGCCCATTGCGAAGCTGACATGATGCCGGACAAATGTCTGCTGGAGGTGAAAAACCCTAAAAACAAGATCTGAGCCCCTAAACGATAGGGCGCCCTTTTGAAAATGTGCTCCCCTCTCCAGAGATAGAAAATTTTGATGATTTTCCTTCAAATTTTCACTTTTCTTAAATTTCTTCAGTAACAGACTGACATGACACTAACACCAACTCCATATTTAAAAACCCCAAAAACGACCTTCTAACATCACTTTAACAAGATTAAGACTCAATTAAGCAAAATGCCTTAGTGAAGCAAAAATTTTGGTTTTGGGTACAACACTCTAACAGGGATTTAATGCAATCTCTCAGCCATTGGAGCTCTTAATCACATTTTATAGGACTCCCCCTTTCTTGCTTCCATGGCATGGGGATCGTGTGGAAAAGGAGCTCCAATCATCAGGGCCTCCATGGCAAGATGGATTACATGGCCTCTGTAAGGAAGCCACTGGATACTCTCATGCATGTCCGGGCTGAAGCTACATAGAGGAATTTAACCATGAATTACAGGATGGGGAAAATCATTTCAGGGTTACTTTCTAAAATTGTGACCACTTGAGTGCCGCCTTTGTCTCTGGGGAAAGATCAAGGTAAACTTTCTAGAAGTTGCAGCATCGTCTTAATGTCCGGCATTATATCAAGCAGATTTTTATTTGCAATTTTGAGCGTTGCAAGTCCTCTCCGTAGGCCGTCGTTGTCTTTATTTGGGATTTGTGCTTCCTAGAAACTGGAGATAATACAAGAGGTTCCCTCATCATCATATCTTTGGTTTATGGCCTGCATCTAGAGCTTTGCATTTGAATACATGTTTCATCTTCACTCTACATCTGTCAGGGCTCCCAACTCAAGGTGATGTTTGATAGGTTTCCTGAGACAGATCCACACTTCTCCTGCACCATGATTTGTTTTTTCTTTAAGAAGGAAGTCTGTCAATTTTTGGAACATGAGATATCTTGATAACTTCAAAAAATCTCACAAATTGATTTACATTTTTAATAAAAATGTGGAGTCTCCACAAGATGTATGTATGCAGGGGAAGGTGTGGGGAGAGCAAGGTGAGATTTAAGGATTAATTAAACTCGAGTTCCCCTCTGACATTAGTGGGGATACTTACATCCCCAGCAATTAGAGGCCATTAAAAAAAGGAAAATGCTTCAAATGCATTGGAGGATGCATGTTCTACATTTGATTGGTATGTGGCCATTTAGGTTCCCTTGGTGGTCCAATATTAGTCCCATAATACTCCTTTCCCTTAGGTTGTGCCAACTTGCACTGTTAAATTGATCTTTAAGTATGCATATGGTAGAACTGTCCATTGGATTTTGGGAATGAAGGTGAAATTAGGTGTTCTATACTTGGATGGGAATCACCATAGATTATGTAATGTGAGGTCAAGCATATTAGTTATAAATGAAGTGAACCTCATTACAAACTAAGGACAAAAATCTAGAGTTATAACAGACAACTTTGAGGGATGCTTCTGGAGGCTTGCTATTGCCAACACAAATTATCTGATTTCACTCATGTTGAATGTTCCAGCACACAAAGAACAAGATCATTTGATCATGGAATTTGATGTAAACAAATGTGGATTTAATGTTGGCCAGACATTAAATAGGTCAATTGCATCATTCAATGATCTTTGTTTTATGAAAATCCATTCCCTAATACTGCTGAAACAACACTACCAACTAGACAATGCAGGGCCATGTGATTGATGATTTTTCAATGCTTTGACAATTAGGAAATATGGAGGGCCTCACTGAACACTTTTTAGCAGAGCTGGCTATCATTATCTTTCTGGAAATACTAACCACATGAATACTCATATTTAGGCTAGGTTTTCTTCCTCCACAACAATTGTAAAATGTCTTTCCTATGGTTTAGTGGTACATCTAACATCCATAAGTGTTATGCCGAGTCAGCAGTGCATTTGCAATTAAATCTTAAACCCCATCAAATTACATATTTCTTGTTATCAGGGTCTCCATCATTGAGCCTCCATGAGTAGTTGATCAACATTTCTTATGTAAATGAGTTTGAATTGGTTAATGAGATTACTGTTTCGGTATCCAACAAATAAAAAAATTGAATTTAATCTTTAACTTGGAAGCACCTAGAATTCCTAAAACTCAGTCAAGATCTTTTTAAGATCGATTTTTTCTTAAACAAAGAAAACCCATTGACATGGCAGAAGCTGCCAGTGGTTCCCATCATTTACCTGTCAAAAAAGCCTTGGTTTGAACCACTTGAGGATCTCCTATGTCTCAATATCAAGGAAACTTGAACCATATACCTATGAAGATATTTTGTCTTCACATTTTGTGTCATGTCCCCGAAATTGTAAGATATAAAGCATTGAAATGCAAATAAATAAATAAAATAAATAAAAAATATAATATAATAATAAAAATATACATATGAAACTAATATAAAAATAATATGTTATAATAAGCAGCAGCGAATATACATAACTAATAAATATATTAACATATAATATATTTATATAAAATATATAAACATACATGGAACAGCAATCATATGCAGTGAATAATATTGCTTATATTGATTATAAACAAGAAGATAAAGCACAGTGATTCCATGTTAAGGCAAGATGAGATAACAATTGAATGATTATAGAGCAGTGATATGATGCAATACTAATAATCCTGTGATTATGTTAAATAACATAAACATACAACAAAGATCTGATGCGACTTCATAATAATCACTAATGGTGCGATCTCTTAATAGTAGCACTTGGTGTTTATTATAAATAAAGCATAATATTGGCACTTGTTTGGTGTTTTATTAACAAAGTTAATAAAGGACGATCCTTTTGTAAAAGTCACCTCTTTTGAAGGAGGTGTATATGTATGAAACATTGTGTCTTTCAAAATGAATCACATTTTCTTGGAAGGCATAAATAGAGAGTGAAAAATGAAGGATATAGCATTGAAAAATAAATAATAATCTGCACTCATAAAAAGTAACAGAATGGAATGTAATCAGATTTAAGACACAGATATATAAACAGTGAATGAGGACAGAAATAGGAGTATTACCTAAGTATAGCAGCAGACATAATCAGACAAGTACATTATTGCAAGAATATATAATTATAAATCTCTCTCTCTCTCTCTCTCTCTCTCTCTCTCTCTCTCTCTCTCTCTCTCTCTCTCTCTCTCTCTATATATATATATATATATATATATAGTCTATGATCATGCAATTATTAATCCTTATTAGTCATTATTCAATTGAAACTAATCTGTTTGTTTCTCTTTAAGCAATATCTTCTGAATATTGAGAACAGATTGACGAAAGAAAAGGAAGATCAGATCAGCAATCACAAAGGAACCCGTCCAGTCCATCACAAGAAGTTGTTATTATCAAATATATATATATTCAGGGGTATATTCTGCCAATCAATGTTTTACATATGTATACATATTGCTGATAGAGAATACAGAATGCTTAATATATATGTTCTTATGATAGAATATGTGATATGCTTGATTGTTTGAAACCCACCTTGTAGGAAGGGCCTGGGGTGGAGAGGTAAACTAGGCTAAGTAAGTAGGCCATTCTAGGGTTGAACGTAATGGCTCCTAGGACTAGAGGGCACTTACACAAGGAGCAAAGTAACCTACTTACGACCCCCACCCAATTCCACAAGATGGCAAGTGTCTTCGGGGAGTTGAAGCATTGATGGGGAAAGTAGGTACAAACCGCCAAGGGAAAGGGTTGTGGCAGACACCCTCTTAGAAATGGCTTCAGGTGGACCCATCATGTCCCTTCTCCCAAAATCCTAATATGCTTGCATTATTGATAATCTATGGATGTGATGTAATTGCCCAACTCTAATAAGTAAGCATATATATATGTATATATATATATATATATATATATACACACACACACACATTTTGCATATATTGTTCATGTGGTGATTGTAGAATTCAAACCCAGGATTGCATCATTAAAGAGATATTTATTCGTTAAGACAAACTCCTAACCCCAATTTGCTACAATTTGTGAACAGTAGGCAAATTCTTGGGCAAATCAGGGGAGGGACATTACAATTGGTATCAAAGCATGTTCCTACCAGCCTATGTACAAACCAACTCTAATTAGAATTAGCTATTCAATCTTCTTCTTAAGTAGGCCAATAATGCATTTCTATATGTGTGTGCCTTCCATGTGTGTACTTTGTATTTATGCATATACTCCATTACTCACATACATGCTTCATGTATTCACGTGTATGCTTCTTGCTTTGTGTCTCATGTGTATTCATGTGTATAACCACGTGTATGCTTCATGCTACATGTCTTGCATATACTTAGTGTATTACGTGTATGCCTCATGCTTCACATGTATACTTTATGTATTATGTGTATTCATGTGAATACTTTGCAACTTACATGAATTGATGTATACTTTGTGACTTGCATGTCTTCATGTGAATACTTTGTGACTTATGTGTATCCGTATGTATACTTCATGACTTATGTGTATTCATGACAATAATTTGTGGCAACACGTGTATCCATGAGTGTGCTTTGTGACTTATGTGTATCCAAGTGTATACTTGGTGACTTACATATATTCATGTGTATACTGCGACTATGTGTATACCTTTCATATACTTTGTGACTTACATATATTCATGTGTATACTGTGACTGTGTATACCTTTCATACACTTTGTGACTTCAAGTGTATACTTTGCAAATTACAGACTTCAAGTGTATACTTTGCAAATTACATACTTTGTGACTTGCATGTACTCATGTGTATACGTGTATTCATGCAACTTACGTATTCAAGTGTATACTTTGCAACTTACATGTATTCATATGTATGCTTTGTGACTTCATGTATTCATGCATATACTTCATGTATTACGTGTATTCACATTTATGCTTCATGCGTCTTGTGTATACTCTATGTATTACGCGTATTCGAGTGTATGCTTCATGTTTCGCATTTATACTTCCTGTATTACGTGTATCTATGTGTTGCTTCATGTATCTTCAACAAGATTTATCTTTATGATTACTTTATGCTTAAAATTTATGGAAGTGTAAAAAACTTGTTTGTCAAAATGCTCCTTGAGTGAGAAGCACTAACAAATTAACTTATCTAAAACTGAATTATTATTATTATCCAAATGCAATAAAGAAGAGTTGTAACTATTGAAGTGAAAAGATGTGACTCCCTCAAATTTGTGATACAAAAGGGAGAGCATTTCATCCATGCCATCAATTGAGGGATCCAATTAAGAATAGAACCTTAAGTAATATTGCAAGAGACTTAAATTAGGTTCTCCAAGATAGTGAAAATGTGTGAAAATGTGAAAAGCTGTGTAATGTCCCCTTCTCAGACCTGATCTTTCCAATGTCCGTTGGCCTTTTTTTTTGGAAACCCGAAGGCTAGTCGGAAGGTAAAATTAGGGTTTCCTATTTTTGAGGATGTCTTTGCTCGGAGCTGGTGGATTCAATGGCGGATTCTTTATGGGTTTTCAGAGAGCTTCGCAGTGGTATGTTCGTCTTGGCATTCTGAGCAATTTCTGAAATTTACTATTTTTAGTAAATTCTATTTTTGGCAGTTTTTCAGTTGGGTTTAGCTTGGTTGACTTCCTACTTCAGTTTGGTCAGTTGACTTGATCATTAATGGCTTCAGGGCACAATTGGAGAGATAAGTTGATATTTTTAATTAAAAGTCACATTTTAATCTTATATTCGAACGTTGACCCCTTGGCCTAGTCTATTGACTTTATGTTGTTTTGAAAAGTGGGCCTTTTGAGGGTGGCGCTTCATTAAAGATTAATTTATTATTTGCCAAAGTCAAAACGAGTATAAGGTGGGCGCATTTATCAAAGTAATGATTTTTATTTAAAATATTAATATTGAGCTTAAAAGGAAAAGGACGCCATCTTGGAGAAAGAGCTAGGGTTTTGACATTGAAGTGGATTTTAGGGTTTCGAGAAGTCAACAGGAAGTTATAAAAGGAAGGCTTTGAGCATCATTTCACATCTTTGGTCTACAGTACTGTTATGCTGCCAGTTTGGCTCTGGGTTTGCTTCGAGGAATGAAGGCCTCCTAGCTCGGGCATCGCTTCTTGTTTGCAAGACAACAACTAGTGGTGATTCAGTCTATTTGTGAGTTGCATTTAGTTCGTGCATTGTTTTCAGCTTATTGCATTCTTAGATCTGATTTGGCATAGTAGTGGTTTCAGCATATTGCATTGTTTTAGACAGCAGATTCATGTTTTTAGTCATAAATAAAAAAAGATAAAAATATTGCATCTGGGTATTAACCCATTCTCTTTGTTAGACCTAGGCGCCATACTTCCCAAGTCTGCAGAATTTTTAGTGAAAGCATTAATTTTTAATAGCAGATCGCCCTTTTCAGCTGGGGCCGTACTTTTTAGATGCCTTGGGATTCGTGCATTAATCATTAGTTGCATTTTGAGTCTGTTTCTGGGTGTTAGTTTGGGCGCCATCATAAGAAGAGTATTGTGCATCAGAAATCACGCCATTTGAGCAAGTAATTAGTGATATATGAGCATATGAGCATTTCCATAGACTGCTGTTTATTCCTTTTAAAAGCAGATTTGTAACAGAAATCAGAATTAGTGAATTGTTCCTTGAAGGTGTTATTGTTTTGGGCATTCCTATTCAAGATAAGGGTAGTTCTCTATGATGTAATGCTAATCATTCAAATTCTTAAGATATTGGCAGGCGAACGATCCTTAATTTGTAAACTGACAGTAGTACTGGCAGTCATGATTCATTATTGCTCAATTCTGATATGTAACGCTCTCTTTCATTGAAGTTGTTTTGTAATAGATTTATCTCCGCCCTATGGTAGCTACTTCCCATTCTGGGTTAGCAAGCACATTCTAGGTGTTGAGTAGTTTCAGCTTTCAGCATTTCTTTTCAAGCATTGTCATTTGTAATCACTCCGCCATATGGTCGCCCCTCACTCCACTCTGGATTGGGTAGCACATACTTGGTGTCGAGTTCCCTTTAAGCAACTAGAGTAGAAGATCCTCTGACCATATGCTCGCCATCATCGGCGCCATTCTTGGTTAGAGTTGCTTCCTGTATAAGCATTTTGTTTTAGATCCTCTAACCAATGCTCACACCTTGCCCACATCGGGATCCTGGTGTACATTCTAGTTAGAGTTGCTTCAGCACGTTTTGGTTTATCCTCTAACCTTAACGGGTGCATTTGTTGTAATCTGAAAATTGAAAAAAAGGAAAAAATTTGGCTCGGAATATTTCAAGCTGTGACCCTTCAAATATGAAAAACTATGACTCCCTCAACAATAAAATATAAGAAGGGGGAATCACTTCCCTGTAAAGAAACCATCAACAAGAAATGAATCTAACAATCAACTTGGAAGTAAAGTATGGTTGTCAAAGGAAGTCATGAAGAGTGGTGACTCCTTCAAGAAATGAATATGAGGGATAAATCAATTCATTGACATTCAATAAGCAATCGTCACCCATCAAAAAATCAAACAATACTTTTCCAAGATATGAAAATGGAGATATGTCGAACAGGAATGATAACCTTCAATTAATTTGGGAGGCTAGAATATGAATTGGAAAATAGGATAAACTATAAATTTAAGTCCTATTGCTTGCTAGAAATGCTAAACTATTATACATATTTTTTGGTTGACTTGATCAATCCTATAAACTTGTACTTAAGTATTAATTACTTATGGGAATGATAGATGTTTCAATAAAACACTATAAGCTCCTTATTAGAAACAAACTTGCCTCAAACCTTGTTTCAATGTTTACACAAAATGAAACATACTTTATCTAAGGGAAAATTATCATTCAAACATCTAGGTCCTTTACACAAATGCAAAAGTGATTTGGCACAAAGGAGTGGATCTTGATATTCACAACATTCCCGCAATCCATCATGACTTTAGATTTCAACAAAGGGAAATAAAAAGTTTGTATCCTTGCCTAGGATCCTTGAGGTGATGAAATGAGAGAAAATTTAAGTAACAAGTCTTGCCAATTTCCAACTCTTGGCTTTGTCGATTGGGAAGTGTTGATGTGTTTTTCGTGACCGCACCAAACAGCAGAACAAAAATAGTTTAGGGCTACTCTGTTCTCTCTTGATCAAAGTATTCCGTGTGCTAAGATTGCGAGATAGATCACACGTTCAACTCCAAGGTTCCTTAAGTACGAATAGACCCAGTTTGGTTGATGTGTATTGCTGTGTTCTTACGAGGGGACTTACATAATTGTTCAGATTTCTTGCAGTTAGCAGCTAATGTATGATTTTGAAGAGGATTCTTGCGTGTATGATTTGGCAATGGAGCTTGTTATCTAAAACTAATCAGAAATGTGCGGAAAGTAAAAGAATTTAGGGCCTAAGAAACTTATATTCTATTCTAAATGCAGGATATGTGGGGCTTCGTTTTGGCAGACTTCAACCAAATTTCACCTAGCCTCACGTCGGACAGCTTCAGCGAAATCAGTGCAATCTTCAAGGGGATAGCAAAAGGTTTTCAAATTATGATTTAGCATACATACACCATCACAACGACGCATGTGAGTATACAAATCATAACCGAAGTTAGATTCAAGATAATCTCCAGTTGACCACGCAAGGCAAACTTATCATCAACAAGTTGCTAGTGGTATGGAATAAAGCGAAGTTACCTCAATAAAACACCACACATCAATGTAAACTACTTGCATGAAATTAAGCTACTTGGATTCGAAAGGAAGAAGAGACCTTGCTAGCTATTCATGACAAGACGAATTCCACCATCAATGAAAAGATCAATTATCATAAAAAGTGTTACACAACAATCTCCTCAAAAGTTTTCAAAGGGAAAACTTTCTTTCTCCTCCACACTATGCTAAGCAAAATGATCTACTATGCTCTACTCTCTAGCCTCTAGCTCTGACTCAATTCTGATTCTAATCTTCTATTCTAATGTCTTACAAATGATGGGGGACTCCCCCTTTTATAGCTAGCCAAGTCCCAAAAGACGGCTAGGGTTACAATTAATAGAGTGGCCAGAATCGTGCCACCTCAGCCCTAACCCTAAAAACTGCCAGAATAGGGAGTGGTACATTAAATGAATCAAAGATTCCCACTCACTCCCAAAATAGTAAAGGTAATAAATGCCCATATTCAGTCTTCTAGAAGATCCTCGTCCAGTAGTGCGTTCCCACTTGCCTTCTCTCTGACTGCCAACTCCACGAATCTGCGAAGCACAGCCTCAACTTCCTGAACTGAAATCGGTGGAACACAATCTAACTGAAACTCTAACACTGTGACTGAATGCTCATGCCTTGCACAAGACTTTCTCCAAGCAGCCAAGGAATCCTGCGTGTTCTGGATCAAGGTGGAGAAAGTAGAAGTATTCTCAAAGTCATCTTGTACAAAGGTCTTAACATCTGCAAAGAAAGGCACCAGCAAACCCCTCAAATTATCAACACTTATCTCATCCGGATTCAACCGCCTAGCAAATATGGCCTCAAAGGTATTCTGAACTCCATCAATAATATTGGCCATGGCCTTGTGTATCCTAGCTGAATCCGCCTGTGCCGCATCGAAGAAGCCACGCCCTGTGATAGCCGAAGAATACCACCTAGAGAAATCATACCTGTCATTCTCCTGAATGACACCTCCATCAACCAGCAATCGCAACGGAACATGTCTCAATACCTCAAGACGCTGGATAACTTTGCTCTGGTAGATAGAGGCATCACCCCAAGCATGATCCACTGCCTCCATCCGTGCTAAAATATTAGAGGCTTGCTGAAAAGCAAAAGCAAGATCCTCCATAAACTTCTCCGTCTCAGCACGTACTCCTGTGACCCATTTATCTGCCTCCTGTGCCATCCTTCCCAACTCTACCAAGCCGCTGATCGACTCTCTAGGTACATCTGCTGGAGGCTCTATCACTGGAATATCTTGCCCTCGAGAACGAGACAACTGCTGTACATATCCAACTAAGGCCTTGTGTTCTCGTTTCAACTTCTTATACTTCCCTTCTTTTTTGAATAATCTATCTTTGAGGGCAAGGAAGGAGTTATCACACTCCTCAACAATCTGAGCACCAGTGGGGCGTCCCAAATCCAGAGTAGTGACCACATAATTCTCAGGTGCTGCTTCATTCGGTCACACTCAACTCGTGGAACAGCTACATGAAGAGTACGAGAGCCATCCTCTTCAGTGGAGATCTTGAAAATTTCCTTGCTTTCTTCTGTGGAGGTGCACTGATCCTGTTCAAAAACTCCTCCATCTCAACTGCTGGATCAAGCTCCTCACTGGGGCTTCTTCTCATTCGTCCTTAAGCCAATCGGGCACATCATACTGTATATCAAAGGCTGCTCCGTGCCTCGACCTCTCTAACCTGCTCAACTTCTATCATTCTGAGGCTCATCGTCCTCAAGTGGTGAGTATCACGACACTATATCATCATCATCGTTCATGGCGCCTCTAATTCTTTGGCCGAGGGAGTAATAGTCCCCTCATCATCCTGGCGATCAATCACGGCGGTCGCGTTGGCCTCGGCCAAGCCGACTCTCTCTGGGTGAATATCATCATCTTTGCGCACCTGATTCAATGCATTCCTCTGATCAGCAAATAAAGAGACCTCCTGTATACTTGGAGAACGTGTCTCCAAAGGTGATGCAACTGTAATTCGTGGAGGCTCTGGCTGAGTAGGCTCCTGTCTAACTATCTCCTTCTTCCTGGGCTCTGGACCTCGCGTAATCTGTTTCTTTCTGCCTGTGGTGGGCGTCCTGTGATCTCCCATCATATTGTAAGTCAAGGCAATTGACCTACTTTTCAACCTGTTTACTCGCCTATCAACCCATGCTCTAGTAAATGTCATGACTGGGATAGAAAGAGTATCCAAATCTGCAACCTCAGGTTCTGACCAGTCGGGAGGCGGAAGTGGAGTATCCCTAACTGCTGCATAATCTGAATGAACAACATCCATATCCTCATTGACCTGGTCCGGGACCGGAACTACCTCACACTCCCTGATCAGAGTAATAGGCAACCGAGAAAACATCCTTTTCCTCACTTCAATCTCATCAGCTGCATCAGCCCAATAATCCTCTATGGTGGCCTTATGCTTAAACTCTTCTAACAACACCCACTTGATGTTATGATGTGGATCATAGTGCTGTCGGCTAGTATGATATGAAAAATGATAATACTGGAGTTCACTTTCAGCCTCTCTAGCTGCCTGCATTGAAGGACACACCTCATCCGAGTTGCCCATGACAATCGGAAACTCTATCCCTCCCTTCTTCTTCTTCTTTTGAATTTTATCAAAGGCAAGCAATTGCCTAGATATCTCTAGCATTAAAACTCTATCTGTTGGGTACTTAGGCAGCCTATATGGGTATGATGAGAAACCTTGCAGCCTAATGTAAGAAAATCTCGGAAACTGTATGAACCAACACCCGTACCTTTCAATTAATTCTTGGGCCTCCCTCGAGATTCTGTGATGTAACCGCTCCTGAAGCAGCCTCGTGATGTACATGGTGAAGGCATCATTGACACGCGCGTAGTGGGTTGTGCTTGCCAGATGCAACTGTGGACAGGCATCGTATATTTTAAACTGGTGGGAGCCACAACCAATAGGTTCCTTGTAACAGATTCCTCTGTACTTCGTCATCCGTGCCAACATGTAGATAATGTAGGAGCTCATGTAAAATGTCTTCGTTCTTCGGAGGCCCAGGAGCTGCTCATGTAGATTATCACTTATCATTTCGGCCCAATTGACATAGTCTTTGCCCTCCAGCACGAGATTGATGTAGTAAAACATCCAAGGCTCAAAAATGAAGGACTGTGCACAACCTCCAACCCTGCTCAGCATCATGATGAGGTCACAGTATTCCTGCTTCAAGTCATCCGCTATGATCTGTTTTGACAACTTTGTACGAGAAGGCTTAGGAGTGGTCATCTAGTGAGTGTTAATTGTCTCCATGCATCGCTCAAAAGCAGAAGCATACATACGCTCAGCTCGTTCTCTAGATTTGTAGATCATATTTCTGTGCACCGGGATCCCGAAAGCTTCACCGATGGCTGCTGGAGTAAGATTGGCTAGCACTTGGCCATCTGGTGACATGATCGACCGGTGTTCCTTCTCGTAGCAATTAGCACATTCCATCATCAGCTCCGAGCATTGAATGGCTGGTGGAAAACCAGCAGCTGCATACAACCCGCTTCGAACGATATTGTGTGAAGTAGTTGAAGGCCGATGACTTCCAATTCCAAACATTCTGTTCTTGAAGGTCTCCAGGTTGACGGAGCCCAGGTTGGTGTCTGTCAACTTGCCCAGCTTTGAAATAAACTTCGACTCCGGCATAAATGTTTTACTCAGCTTCTTGATCACTGCTTGTCTCGAGGCACCATTGTCCTTTCCAGTTGTCCTCGCTTCAGCCATCTGCAAACAACAACACTCATTAGCAATTTAATTCAATAAAAATGATACATGACATTACATAGGGGCTGCAGTCAACTTCTAGAAGCTGCAATAACTCTTGTGCTTGCAAACCTCAACTTCTTTTCTCCAATAAGTTCGGACTTCAACACTTAGAACAGAATTCTAAGTAGACTTTGATGGCTTCACTTCACTATCCTCAATCAGCAATTTGAACTTCTATAACTTCGTATCAGCAATCAGCAAGTTCACACTTCGAAAACTTTCAGCAACTGACTTCACTTCTAGGCGTCTCCTTCAACACAGGCAACTTCAACTTACTCCACAAATCAAACCTCAGCCACACTTGTACCAGCAACTTCTCTTCTCCAACCAGCAAGTGCGCACTTCTTCAGCAACTCAGCAATTCAAGGCGTCCCTCCTTCAACTCTCAGCACAAGCAACTTAAGGCGTACCTCTTCAGCAACTTGCAAGTGCGCCACTCCTCAGCAAAATTTCGAATTCCTTCAAGCTTCAGCAAATACTCAGTCTTCAGCAACAATTCACTGCAATGCTTCACTCTCAGAGCAAGTTCGACTTCCTCAGCTGTGAAAACAAGTGAAAAACTTCTCCATTTTATAGCTAAAATTCGAATTCTAGAAGAAGTTAATTTTAGCCAGTGCAATTAAACTCCACTACTCCACTTCAAGAATTCGAATTTTCCCTCTCTGGTGTTTCTGACACTTGTCTCCAGTCGTCGGGAATCTTATTCTTCTAGAAACTTGACTTTGACTGGCATCCTTGAATTCACTTTCGAAAAATTTACTTTAAATCCATCTTTTAATTTACCAGCCGGAACTCTGTCACTTGAATTCGAATTTAATTCTTCACCATCTCTGGAAAATTCATCACTGAAGAATTCGATCAAAATTATTTAGGCAACTCATCTGGAATTCATTGTTCGGAGAAGTTCACTTTGAAAAGTCATTTTATTCAAATTTGCCTTAGAGAATTTTAAATTTTCCCTTAGGAAAATTCACAATTTGAGCACTGATTAAATTCTTCACTGAAAGAGTGTCGACGAAGCCTGGAAGACTTGGAAATCCATCTATCATCGCGAACGTTGAATACCCAGAAGAGAATTTTCTTCAGAACGCCTCGAATCCATGGGTACCCAACGAACGGGTTCATTTAATTTTTTTGAATTTTGAACCTTTTAAAAAAATATTATTTCCATCATTTTAAATTCATTCTTCGCTTATGATCTTCCTGTGTTGCTCCAGTTCGAGGAAGAACTTGAATTCATCTTGCATTATCATCATCTCTGACTTCGTCATTGAAAAGTCTTGCTCGTGCTCTGAGAAAATTCCACCACCTGAGTTCTAGGCGTATTTTCTAAGAAGAAAATATTTGCCTTAGAAAATATTTTAATCATCTCTTGCATTCTTGAAAAATTTCCCTTAGAAAATATTTTGTTTGCCAGTGGAGGAGAATTTTTATCACCTTCATTTAGAAAAAATTTCACGGAGGCGCCTTGTACATTTTATCCTCACTTCACCCCATATCACTCCAGACTTAGGAAATATTCATTTAAAAACCCAACGCCTTAGAGATATTTATCTTTTATTTTGCTTCCACTCACCACCTTAGGCGTATATCACACTTGAAGAAAATCACGCCTTGGCACTATACTCCTCAACACGCCTTAGGAAATTATTTTCTCACACTTCACACGCCTTAGAAAAATTTCTAACACCTTATAACTCCCATCAACCCTTGGCGCATATAACACACTTGAGAGAAAATAATTAAAAAAAAAAACGCCTAGAATTCATCTTTGCCACCTCACACGCCTTAGGAAATTTTCTAACACCCACCACCTTGGGCACATTTTGAGCTTGATGGAGGATAACGCCCATCTTTTACCTTGTGTTTACCACGCCATGAAGTGTCTTTCACTTCATTTACCATATCTATTCACCATTTTACACCTAAACTTGGGCGCATTTCCATGTGTGTGAGGGATGACTCTTCGTATTCCACCCTTTTGTCTTTACTTGAGCTCATTTGGGCGCATTTTGATGTAGGTGGAGGATAAACTTTTTTCCAACGCCTCAAGAGTGACTCTTCACCTTCCAATTTTTGTCCTGGCATGCATGCACTTGGGCGCATTTTGCCCCTTGAGGAGGATGAAGAACGTTGACTGCTTTGACCTCTCTGTGTTTTGGGCGCATCTCACCCCTGCTGCAGGATGGGCGCATTTGGAGGGGTGAGGCGGATTTCTCACACTTAGAAATTTTTTTAATCTCCTGAGCTTTCCTTGGGCGCATTTCAGCATGCCAACAGGATGAAAATCTTTGACTTTCTTCTGCCTTGGGCGCATTTGGACCCCTGAGCAGGATGAACGCCATACTTAGAATTTTTTTCATGCTTTCTTACTCACCTGGCGCATTTCACTAGGCCTGCAGGATGAAGTTCCAGACTTAGACAAATTCTCTTGTTCCTTGCCAGTATTTCATACCCTGCTATTTATAGTAAGCCCCCTGAATTTTGCATCTCTGAAGCTCAAAACGACATGAAATTTTGAACACTGCATCCTCATGACCTTGTTGTCCTGTCAACACTGCCATTTTTAGTTGGCCTGCTATTTTTAGCATGTTTCTGAAGGTGGTTTACTATAAATAGTAACCTCATGTTTCTGATAGCTCCCATGCTCCGATCGAGTTGAAATTTGAATGAGGTGCTCCTCACCACGTGACCTGTCGGCTGACACTGACGCATGCAGCTGATTTACTATTTTTAGCCAGTTTCCAATCTGACTTACCATAAATAGTAAGTGCTCCGTTTGACTTGAAATTTCACCAGCAGATAGCTTGAAGGATACTGATCGCGGTGGTTTACACCGGTTTTCAAAAATTTTGACTTTTTACGCCTATTTTTAGGCTCCGAAGCTGGAAACCCTAATTCGCTCTGCATGCGCATCAAATGATCTCTGTTTGCTCTTGTTTCTGTGGCACTGCAATCAGCTCGTGATACTGAACTGCTGGGAAGCGGCTGCCGGGACACACCTGCCAAAAATAGCAAGTTCCTTACTGAGTGAGAATCTTCATTTGCATGTCACACCATCGCGAAGCTCTCGAAAATCCCATCAGGAATCACCTGACATGCAAAAGAAACCCCGACATGCAAACCCTAAAAATAGCCTCGGAAGGCTGAATTCTGAAAGTGATCGTCTCGTCTTGCATGTTACATCATCACGAAGGTCTCGAAAAACCCAGAAGGAATATGCAGACATGCAAAGAAAAACTCCGCATCTGAACCCTGAAATTTATCCCGGAAGCAGGACTGCTAAAAATAGTAAGTTGTCCGTTTTCGCTCAAATTTTGCGCACGAGCAGCCTGATGTGCTCTGAATACTGCGTGACTATCGGAATCTTAAAATCGCTGACAGATTGCCTAGAATTTCATACTTACTAAAAATAGTAAGTAGCTCAGAATCTGATGAAAATTTGTCGAAAGCCTGCTGAAAACATGCTGACAACAATGTTAAGCTCAATTTTCAATTTATTGACTTCGTTCGACCCCAAACTGACCGGGAAGAATGAAACCCTAATTTTCGGACTTGGCCAAATTCACGTCTAAACTCACTGACAGGCGCAATCCCCGAAAGGCGGACATCAGAAAAGAGACATAGCGGGAGAGAGAGAAGAAAACCCAAGCCAAAAGACCAGAATGGAGCAAAAATTAGGGGGTCCCCATCTTGAATGGGGCGATGTGTGAAAAAGGTCACAACAGGAAGTAATAGTGCATAAGTTAGAAGAATATTGAACGAACAAATTGTACTCATACTTTAGAGGGTGGTATTAAGCTTACCAATAGTCAAGTTGAGGCAAGTACACTATCAGCTGCTCTTCAAAGACATCATTGTAGTATAGAGTCAAACATCTTCAATTCCTCAAATATCACAACCGAAGCTAATTACATCACAAAAGCAGCAATATCTAAAAAATTACAAATCTTGGTTGTGATTGCTTGAGGACAAGCAATCTTGGGCAGGGTGGACTGTCATGTCCCCGAAATTGTAAGATATAAAGCATTGAAATGCAAATAAATAAATAAAATAAATAACAAATATAATATAATAATAAAAATATACATATGAAACTAATATAAAAATAATATGTTATAATAAGCAGCAGCGAATATACGTAACTAATAAATATATTAACATAATATATTTATATAAAATATATAAACATACATGGAACAGCAATCATATGCAGTGAGTAATATTGCTTATATTAATTATAAACAAGAAGATAAAGCACAGCGATTCCATGTTAAGGCAAGATGAGATAACAATTGAATGATTATAGAGCAGCGATATGATGCAATACTAATAATCCTGCGATTATGTTAAATAACATAAACATACAACAAAGATCTAATGCGACTCCATAATGATCACTAATGGTGCGATCTCTTAATAGTAGCGCTTGGTGTTTATTATCAATAAAACATAATATTGGTAATTGTTTGGTGTTTTATTAACAAAGTTAATAAAGGACGATCCTTTTGTAAAAGTCACCTCTTTTGAAGGAGGTGTATATGTATGGAACATTGTGTCTTTCAAAATGAATCACATTTTCTTGGAAGGCATAAATAGAGAGTGAAAAATGAAGGATATAGCATTGAAAAATAAATAATAATCTGAACCCATAGAAGGTAACAGAATGGAATGTAATCAGATTTAAGACACAGATATATAAACAGTGAATAAGGACATAAATAGGAGTATTACCTGAGTATAGCAGCAGACATAATCAGATAAGTACATTATTGCAAGAATATATAATTATAAATATATGTATATCTCATTATATATATATATATATATATATATATAAAATATAAATATATAAATTGTATATGATTATGCAATAATGATGCTTGCAGCAATTATTAATCCTTATTAGTCATTATTCAATTGAAACTAATCTGTTTGTTTCTCTTTAAGCAATATCTTCTAAATATTGAGAACAGATCAAAAAAAGAAAAGGAAGATCAGACCAGTGATCACAAAGTAACCCATCCAGTCCATCACAACAGGTTGTTATTATCATATATATAATATTCTGCCACTCAATGTTTTATATATGTATACATATTGCTAATAGAGAATAAAGAATGCTTAATATATATGTTCCTATGATAGAATATGTGATATGCTTGATTGTTTGAAACCCACCTTACAGGAAGGGCCTGGGGTGGAGAGGTAAACAAGGCTAAGTAAGTAGGCCATTCTAGGGTTGAACATAATGGCTCCTAGGGCCAGAGGGCACTTACGCAGAGAGCCAAGTAACCTACTTACAACCCCCGCCCAATTCCACAAGATGGCAATTGTCTTCAGGGAGTTGAGGCATTGATGGGGAAAGCAAGTACAAGCTACCAAGGGAGAGGGTTGTGGTAGACACCCTCTTAGGCTTGGTGTAGAAATGGTTTCGAGTGGACCCATCATGTCTCTTCTCCCAAAATCCTAATATGCTTGCAATATTGATAATCTATGGATGTGATGTAATTGCCCAACTCTAATAAGTAAGCATATATATATATAAGTTCATGTGGTGATTGCAGGATTCAAACCCAGGATTGCATCATTAAAGAGATATTTATTTAGTAAGACAAACTCCTAACCCCAATTTGCTGCAATTAGTGAATAGTAGGCAAATTCTAGGGCAAATCAGGGGAGGGACATTACATTTTGTGTTGTATTCTGACTTTTAACTCAACTCCAATTCTAGTTCATTTTGTTCAGGAAGCCTCCATGCAAGCTTCATGGCTAGAGCCTATTAAATAAATAATAGTGACATCATTCAATGAGATCAGAATTTGAACTTATCTTTCCAATCTTCCCATTAAATTTTCTGCTAGAAACTAAATCACACTGAATTGTTCTTGCAAGAAGTAGAAAAGAAAGTAGATAGATCTGCATCACCTATAGAACTGATGTATGATGATGTAATCTACCTGCTCTATAATAATATTGTTTCCTGGTTTTGAATTTTTCCTAATATCAATATGAATTTATCATACTGGAAGGTGGTCACCTCCCAATATGATAGCTGATTTATGATGATATCCAAGCCTCATTCCAAGGATGTAACTTCTCTTTTCAGTCCCAAGAAGAATGTTGTACCCAAAAAAAAAAAAATTGCTTCATTAAGGCGTTTTGCTTAAAATGGTCTAAACCTTGTAAAATTGTCGCCAAAAGTCAGGTTTCGGGCAAACAAAGTATGGGCTTTTTGTGGGTTTACTATCTAGGTAATACTGGAAAAATTTGAAAATTTTGAAAACTAGGGCTTCCGGACCCCTATTTTTAGGAAAAAACCCTAAAAATTGGATCTTGTCAGAATTGACTGAAATTTTTTTTGATTGGCTTATTTCAATTCACGATCACAATGGTGAAGTTAGAATTAAAAAAAAAGTCAATTTAAGTCTGGTGGGTTGTTTTCACTTTTTCAGGAGAAAAGTTAGGACCTCTGAGCTCGTCATTGGCAGATGGCCAAATACCAGGTGTTGAAATATAAGCTTAAAATGCTCCAGCAAAGATTATATGGCGAGATATGTTCAAAATGATGCTTTGTCACAGAAGGGATTTTCATCGAGGAGAAAATTATCGAAATTTTCCCTAGGTCTGGAAATAAAAGAGCCCCTGGAGGTTAGGGGCACCCTAGATTTTAGAGGTCCAGATCAACTCATCGGGATTTGTCACTTCCAAGAGGTCTTCTCTGGAATCCTATCGGCTTTGCGATGAGTCTACCAACCAGTCCAGAAGATCTGTCTAGCACCTAAATTTGGAGATTGAATGAAGAACGAGGGAGATGAAATTGATGAAATTTTGACTAACACTGGAGCAGAAAAGCGCCCCTGGAGGCTAGGGGCGCCCAAAATTTTGAGGTACCAAATGAATTATTTTGATCAAATGACACCTAGGATGTTTGTCTTAGACTTGATCAAACTTTGCAACAAATCCGTCAACAGGTAATCTGAGTTGTTGAATTGTTGGAATCAGGAGTCAAACATAAGGTTTTTATCATGGTCAAAAATGTCAGTTTAGAGCAAAAGCGCCCCAGAGGCCAGGGGCGCCTAGGGTTTTGAGCCCTCAAATACAGTTTTTATGGTTTGTTCAAATGCTCATCCTGTTCGTGTTGCTTCTAGCTTTCAAAATCTCAGTCGGGTCAGAAGATTGAAGAATAGCCAACAGCCGAAGATTGAATGGAGATTTAGCAAGTTGTGAAAATGGTGAACTCTAGAAAGAAAAGTACCCCTGGAGGCCAGGGGCGCCCAAGTTTTTGACCTGTTAGATGAAGGTTTTGGGGTTTGTGCTCTCCACGAGATCATGTTCAGAATTGAGCTAGCTCTGAAGTCTTATCAAGTGTCGGGAGTTGCAAAATGAAGGGAGGCCAAAATCAAGTTCAAAATGATGAAAATGCATGAAAATTTGACTTAGTGAGAAAAAGTGCTAAAATTTTCCCCCTTAATTTTTTCCCAAAATTAACACACAAATCAACAAGCAAACACTGATTAGCGTTAGCCCCAAATGCAAATCAGCAAAGAAGATAACTCTAACCAAGAATGTTCACCAAGATCCCAATGTGAGCGAGGTGATAGCATATGATCAGAGGATCGTTAGGCATAAACAGAGCTGAAAGTACAATTCATCTGTTGATGCAGGCATCCACAAGCGGTGGGAATACTCCACTTATTTAGTGGGTGAGTTTATAACAATTATTAGGCAGCAAGCCAGCCTTTAAATCCACTCTTCCACTTATTAACGTGGGGGGAATACTGTCCACACAACCACTTATAACATGGGGGGAAATTACAAACAAGAAAGATGTTTATTCTAAAACTCAACCACTCAATTGTGGGAGTGTAAAACTAATATAAAATTGCAGCAAATGAAGAAAGAGTTATTAGTACTACTAACTAGCTTTACAAAGAATAATAATAGCTGCAAATGAAATAGATAAGCTTCCAAAAACATTAAACAGTTAGAGTAACACTTCCTCTAACATTTACAATGATATAAGATGAAGAATTGAAGCTCAAACTAGCAAGTACAATTATTTAATAAGTCTGATATAGAAACAGCATTAACAGAAAATTAGACCAGCAACATCAAACCTCATAGAATTGGACGTATCTTTGTCAAATCAGCTCCGAAAGCTCTCATACCACAGGCAAACAACAACTAAGAGCTAGGCGTCCATATTCCATCAAAGAAACGAGCCAGATATAGAGGATAACAGAAGGCTCGAATCCCAATGCAACCACAGAAAAGTACGGCCTCCTTGGAGAAGTCGACCTCTAGAAAAATCAGCAATCAAATAAATTCCCAAACTTTGCAGAAAGGGGCGCCCCACACAGACATACAACTCGGTCAAATACCCAGAACGAAACAAAAATCAGTGGCAAAGCTATGAGTATAAATTTGCTTCAGCCAATTACAACAGCAATACAAACAGATTATAAAACAGTAATCTGCTTGTAAATAAAATCACCATTGAGCACTATCCACACTCCTGAATAAAGCATGGTCTTCAGAAATCTTCCTAGGAAGCCATAGTTTTAGGCCCGAAGAAAGAATGATTTGCTAAGCTTCCCCTTAACCAAGTTCTGGATTCATTCCAGCAGTGTAACTTTGCTCTTCAAAAATATGCATAATCAGCTCATCATAAAACATCAATATATAGGCTTCAGTTGGCAAATGAAGCAACAAGAGACTCTTCAAATTCCAAGAAGTTGAAGTGATTCAACTTCCAAATGGGACGCCACCATAAGCATTTTACTTTTTTTTGAAATAAAACTTAATTCAACCTCCTTTAGGCGTCCAACATAAAAATGCAATAATAAAACATTTAATAATTCATTAAATGCACCATTGACCCCTTAATGTCCCCCTTTTAAAACAACATGAAGTGATCATTCCTAGGCGTGGGGGTACAACTGAGAAACATAAAAAATGACTAAGTATAAACTCGGTCCATGAAGATAACCAAGACCAAAGCCAAAACCGAACTGAAGGATGGCAAGATGACCTGAGCTGAACTGATGATGATGCCACTACCACAAACAGACTTACTAAAAATAGCCAACTGCTATAAATAGTAAATCCACAACAAAACTCACAGAAAACTGAACTGAGCTGGAAGCAGGACTTACTGAGAATGGAAACCCTAGATTTAGCACATCTGAGTAGCCTACAGATTTCCGAAAATAGGCTATCAATCCACAAAGAGATCATTATTGAAAAGGGGACATTACAAGTGCCCCTGGAGGCCAGAGGCACCCAAAATTTTGGAGGCTCAAAAGTTAGAATTAGTGTTTGCCACCTCAAGGAGCTCCTTTTCAGTTTTGATCCTGCTCTTCAATGAAACTGTCAGCCAGTCTACTGGATACGTCAGTCAATCAGAATCAGTGATCAAACATAGGCTCCAATGACGTTTGCAAATGGAAATTTCAAAAACGTTTCTAAGTCTAGAGTAATGGCGCCCAAAGTCAAACTTTGACTTTTTGAACTCAAGTGCATTGGCCACCCTATAATGGAGGAGTTTTCGAACTCAACTTAAAATAATATTAAAACTCCAATTTCACTTCTAAGTCGACCTCTAAATGACTTAATTTTTATTGCATGTGGTGAATTTATCCGTGCATGGCTGGGTGGCGCCCATTTTAGGGTTTATTTTTCATCCAATTAACTGAATTTGGGGTCCAATAATATTATTGCGTCTCGTTTTAGGGTTTTGCATGCAAGTTGACACCTTGACTCATGAAATTTATTTATTAAGGCATTTGGGCATCCATTATTCTCATTACAGGTTGAAGGCAAATACATATTTCCTCGTGCAAGCAAGATCTAAAGGCGCTATAGGTGATATTTTTCAGTATTCTTTGCAGTGCCAGGTCCAGATTGCTCAAAGGAATTATTTTCCAGACTTCATCTTTTCAGTGCATGCATTCCAGACTTCATCATACAAAATTCAAGGCTAGGCGTCATTTTCAGAGGCAGAATATAATTTCTATTTTCTCTTAAAATTCTTCTATCCTTGTCTTAGGTTTTCTCTCGCATGTCAAAGTAAATGGCATCTTTTACAGAATCTGGTCATCTATGTTCACTCGGTGCAACATTGGCAGCAAAACCCATGTTCCAGAATTTTTCGATAAAATTGCCCCACTACTTCTCATTTTGAAGTACTGTGCTTTTTTCGAAGATTCTTTTGCATGCAGGTCAAAAAGTCAACTTTTTCAAAAACGAAGAATCTAGGTTCACTCAGCTCATTGGCGCCTACAAAACCCATGTGCCAGGTTTTTTCAAGAAAATTGCCCTCAGTGCCCCTACAGCACCTGCAGCTTCTATCTGAGAAGTCTTTGCATGCCTTAGTAAAACTCATTTTTTTGAGTTTCTGACAATCTAGGTTGGCTTGGAATTTCATTATCTACAAAACCCATGTTTCAAAAAAATTCTTAAAAATTTCCCCTCAACTAGCTATTTTTAGCCTCATCAGGGGCCATTTTTAGCCTTTTTTGAAGTTTGTCCGAACATATCCGACTTCCCAATCAAAAATCTAGTTTTTCAAAATGCAATTCAGCCCAATCGAATACAAGACCAAATCGGTCTTAGTTCATGACTTTTTGAAAACCTTTAACACAAACTTGGGTCACGTTTATCCAATGATTAAATTGAGCACGTTGGAAGGCATTGACAGTACAACAGTCAAGCATCTTGATTGTTCCGGATTGTTGGCAACAACCTCTATTCCCATCACAGTGTTTGATCTCGAATTCGTCATTGCATGCATTAAGCATTACGACTCATCTACATGACAAATTCGATCAGCTGATGGGCGAGTAATCTGCAGCCTCAAGTCGAGAGATGTCGAGAAGTGCTTTGCCATTCCACCCCATTCAGATAATTGTGTCATAGTCATGGAGGAATGTGACAGGATATGGCAGGTAGATAAGGAAAGATCTCAAAGGAAGGTTGCTCAAAGGTGGCTAAAAGAACAGAAAACCAACCTACCAAAGAAGCCTAGGCGTGGAGAGTTCAAGGGCGAGATAGCTATTCTAATTACCTTGCTTATCTAGATTACAAGTCAAGAACAGGCTTATATCTTTCGACCTTGGATGTTTTATATCATCTCCCAGATTATCAATAATAAGGAACACTTTGACTAGGCTATGTTGATCAGTGAGTTCTTCACTAGCAAATCACAAGATTTCTTAAAATCCACGAGTTTCATATGGTTTCTTATTTGGTCTACTTAATTGCACTCCAAGGCAATTTTAGAACTTTGAAGACCATTGAAACTCTTGGCGTTTAGCATGTGCATGAATACTTCCCACAATTGGAGTTCTCAAAGGTTGAACAGGATTTCAAGCAGGGGAATGACCATTTCTTGATGAAGACAATCAGAGACCTTGATAATGAGATGCACATAAGGGTTTCGGCGGAGGCAAAATCAGCAATGGAGAATTGGGCAGATTGGTTTATCCAGTTTCCCACATTCACCTATATTCAAGTGTATGGTTACACGAGAGAGCCTTTGATGCTACCAAGATACTCGTCAAACAAGGTCTTGTTCACGGAGTTCTTGAGACAGGTTCACAAGGTTCATACTTTTCTTTGCAATCGGCACAAGCAAGCGTTCACTTTTCCATATGGACTGGGCATATACAAATGCAGGACTGCAGCTGATTGCAAGTTGATGAGCAACGAGTTGTCGAAACTCCATCTCAAGTACCTCAGCGAAAAGCGCTCCTATGATCCTCTGGGTCTCTATGCAGCTTGGTTGGAGAAAAGTCATTCACACAAACCAACTCTTGAGGACTTTTGGGTCAACTGCAAGGATGAATTCGAAGTACGCAGGCGTCACTATTGCAGACTTACTCTTCCTCAACTTGCTGATTTCTTATCGGAAGACGTTGAAGGTTTGTCAAATGATGACAAAGAGGTGTTACTTAGCACATTCGTCAAGGATCGAGTTGCTCACCAGCCGCTTCGACAACTGGATTGGTACGCCAGAGAGAGTACTTCAGTGGAGGACCTATCAAGAGGAGTGGTCAAGACTAGCATGCATTTCTTGGACAGCAAGAGGAGGTGAAAGGTAGTTTCAATAGCAGAGCCACCAGTGGTGTTTTCTTCACTACCTTCTACATCAAGGTCAAAACCTAGAGTTAAGGCCATAATGCATCCACCTGAAGGTGTCAGAGTTAGTGGAAACACGAAGAGAAAAGCAAGTCAACAATTGCAGGTTGAGAAGGTGCTAGAAGTTCTAGTGGAGCCATGGTACAAGTTGAAGCCGAGGTCTTCATCTCCTAGTTTGCCATTTTCTCCTCAGTCTCCTCCCATTCAAATTGATTTAGAGCCAGAATCGTTAGTTCATGAAACCTCAGTGCCAATTAATTCACCAGGAGTCTAACAGCTACAGCAGTTTCGCCCAGAGAAGTTAACATTGATCACTTGTGTTGGCTTGAGAAGACTTTGGGTAGAAGGAGGCGTAAGCCTTCCTATTAGTTGGATCTTTCAAAGTTTGGCAATCCCTATTAGGACACATCCAACAAGAAGATCAAGAAGCAAGTACACATAGAAAAGAATCTTGAGGCAGAGATCGTTGTTGAGGTTGCCACACCACCAAAGGGCAAGAATTTGGACGAGGTTGAAGTTGGTGATTTCACCTTCGTCAAAACTAACCTTGGCAGGAGCACTCAGCATGTGGATGTGAGCCTTTTTAAGGTTGCTGCAAGTAATCTTGAGGACCGAGTCATGAGGGACGGAGAAGACAAAGCAGCCCTCAAGGCTGAAAATAAGCAGTTGCAGTGATACATTTCAGATCTTCATGGGACCTCGAACGTTGCAGCTATTCTTCCTCAACTCCTAGAGACACCTGCAGATCAACAAAGGCTAAGGCTAGGTCGATTAGTCAATCATGGAAAGCTCTTGGAGAACTGGATCAAAGATTTCATTGTTGCAAGCAGATACCTTCTTTCAAAGTTGTATCAATTAAGGTACAAGGCTCATGATCTTCGTCAAGGAATCCAACAGCTTGAGTTGACTATGGCAGAGGCAAACTGAGAGATTTGGTTCTCGTTTCTCAGTTGGAAGTTGCATACGATGTTGTTGTAGCAGATGAAGATAAAAGAAAGGTTTTTGCTTGGAGAGAACACCACCTCTTTAAAGTGGAAACCTATGAAAGAGTCTCTACAAAGTTGGCTGGAATCAAAGAAGATGTTGTCGGTGCTCTCAAACTTGTAAGCGGATTTGTCACCCAGATCCTGTGCCATTATCTTCGTGAAGATGGTACCTACACTGATCTCGATGTTGTGCAAACTAAATTCCAGAATTTGGTTCATAATGGTCTTGATGGTGATCCTGTGGCGTCCAAGTTGAGTCACTTCTCAGTGAAGTCAACTAGTTTCAACAAGGTAACTAAAGAGTTCAAAGAGTGTCAGAGAATGATCAAGGATGGAGAGAAGGCGTTGAGCAGACAGTCTATCATCTTGGATAGGATCAGAATACCTGAAGATGAGGCAGTTAATGAGTTCCTAGAGAAGATGATTGCTCATGATGGCTTGGAGTAGAGAGACAGTTGGATCCCACAGTTTTCCTGAGAATAGAATCAAAGGTAGCAATCAACTCAACATCACTCTTGAGTTTAGATTGTTGATATCATGCATCCTTGGGGATATCTTCCGTGGAGGTGGAACTTTTAGTTAGGATTTAGTTGACTAATGTTAGTTATCAATTAACTCTCATATCAATAAGGACTTGAGTGTTGCAAAGTCCATTTAGTTTAGTTTTAGTTCAGTTAACTGATGTAGTTTTTCCAGTTAACTGTTAGGTTGCATGCATTTAGACTTAAGAATAAACGCTTGCATGCTTGCAAGACTGATGTTAACTCAAGGAGATTTTAGGGTTCCCTACTCCTTCGAGATTCTATAAATAAGAGCACTTTGCTCATTGTATTGCAACTTTTGTTGTGACAACAAATTGTTGTGCCCACCTTGCCGTGCAATATTGTTATTATGTACTTGTTCACTTTGTTTAATATAAAGTTGGTTGATCGTTCATTTGTGTGTTAGGTCCCAGATTTATTTGTTTTAATAATCTTGTTTCATATCTACACCTTGGATAGGGGTTCCTCCTCCTTGGGAATTTAGAAATAGAGATTATCGTTTGATGTTGTTATTAACAATTTTTCTTTCATATCTACACCTCGGAGAGGAGTTCCTCATCCTTGGGAATTTAGAAATAAAGATTGTCGTTTAAGTGTTGTTGCCAGTAAGCTACTTTCAGCCTATACCTCGGATAGGGGTTTCTCCTCCTTAAGAATCCTGAGAACTAGCTTTCCGTTTGATGTTGTTTCCAATAACCTTTATTTCAGCCTACACCTCGGATAGGGGTTCCTCCTCCTTGGGAATCTTGATATAAAGTTTATTGTCAACTATTCCCACTTGCTCCTAAGTCCTCATGCTCTATTTCTCTTGAGGAAATAGGATAGTTTTAGCGTTAGCCTAGTTGTAGTTAAGACCTGCGGAAACCAAAGAAAACCTTAGCTGCAATGTATTGGGTTTCTTAACCTTGTGCCTCTACTAGCTGAGTCAAAAAGATAGGATTTTAGAATACCTTACTTTTTTACGCATATTAGCAAAAGAGGGAGATTCCCCTCCTAATTCAAAGAGCAGTTAATACTGTGCATAGCTATTTGTTGCCAATATGCACTCCAGAGGTGCAAATTGTAACACCAACAAAGAAACAAGACCAAAATTTGAATGCATACTTAGGGCCACCAACCAGTCAATTCTTTGGTTCTATGCATATGATTCCCGCTGCCATTAGAATTTCTGATTTCTTATATTCAAGGTTGGTATCGCTAATCCTTGTCTCTTGGATGAGAATCAGATCTTCATTGCCAGTAATGATTTATCTCTGAGAAATCTCCATGTTTTCTCCACCCCTGTCCCTATCACATTCCAAGAAAGCTTATTCCAAAATTGGACAAGCATCTACTTTAGGATAAGAACTTTCCCCACGGCCGCCCAAGTTTCACCAATCAGGTGAAATCTATCTATTTCGAAGAAAGTTACAAATGGATGATCTCCATCTGTTCTTCAGTATTCTGGATTACATAGAGGTGAACACCACTCCCTTTTTAACATGCTTTACCCTTTTATCGCTGGTTTCAAGACAGCCATCTCTATTTTCTTTTTATTGATGTCCCAATTCATCAAATCACATCCCCTAAATCTCTTCACAAGTAAGGAGACTTTTATGTTCTCATGTGGGATCCTTATCTATAAAGCATGGAGGCATTCTGAACAGAAGGACACATTCTTTAAACTATATTACCAGATCTGTCTGTGCTGTTTACAACCAGATTAAGTGACTCAAAAGCATTTGAGACATTTCTGTTGTTATAGTGGATCCTTATCCATACAGCATGGAAGCATACTGATAAGAAAGGCCGGACTTTTACAATTTACTACCAGATTTTTTTGTGTTGTTTTCAATCAGATTCAATGCATCAAAAGCATTTGAGACTTTTCTGTTCTCGTAGCAGGTTCTTATCTATTTGGCATGGAGGCATTCTGATCAGAAGGGCCCACTTTTTTACACTATAATACTATATTTTTCTATGTTGCTTTGAGCCAGATCCAATGCCTTAGAACTTTAAAATCATTTGGAATTTCAAAACATACCTTTTTGTCAACTTGGTTCCCTGTCATTGAACTGTATGCCTTGTTTACTTGGATTTGCTGATCTTTTTCCATCATGTGGACTTCAGCCAGGATTTGCCAATCTCAAGTGACAGGTTCTCTGCCTGACTCTTCTGCTTCAATTAGTTGATTTTGAGTGGTATTGGTGCTGATGGTAGATGAAATATCGTAAGGGTATATTTTTGTAGTTACCTGTTGATCTCGTACCATATTTTGCTAGATCCAATATGATTCTCAATTCTATTGAGCTTAGGTTTATATAGATCAATGCTAACACAGATCAGGGCACAGTTCAGTATCACTTGCCACAAATTCAATTCTGATGCGGTAATAAATTCTCCTATGGTGTTGAATCATTTCAAATTTGTAGAAGTGTACTCATACCCAGACTGGAAATGTAGTAGAAAGCTATTCTGTTGGATTGAAGCAGGGGTCCAATGTTACATGAACAAGCCCAATTTATTCATGAACCAAGGGCCCTGTTGCAAAAACTGTGCCATTCTCTGCTTTAAAAGATTAAATTGCAACAAATTGCCCTCTGCCATTATCAAGATATCAATCACACATGTTGGCTTCCAGTATGCTTGCTCCCTGAATGTCTTCAGTCCAAGGTAAGATGACATTAACGCACAAATGAGGGATTTTTCTTTCTGAATCTGCAATTGTTGCTCAACCTCTTCCAGGGGCAATCAATCTTTGGAGGCTTTTTCAACCTCTTGATAACATCCATTGCCCATCTTGTCCAGATAGTTGGGCTAAACTGCTGTATTTGGCATGAAGTTGCAAAACGCTGAGCAGATCATATGTAGAGATCTATGTGTTATCTTTAACCCTGCTGCTTTGAAAGAGGGCTAGGTAGGTCAGAGGAGGGCATGGCCTGATTTGGAATATTAGGAACATTAAAAATGTACTTGGCCCAAAAAAATGTGTGTTAATACTTTATAGAAGACAGAGCAGCGAACCATGAAAAATGCATTGCCCCAACTTGCTGTCACAACCCACAATCATTATTTTCAAACGAAAATCACAAAATTCATCAAATATTGAGGATAGGCTAAAAAAAGTTGAATTCCCAGACTTTATTCTGTCAAACATCAAAAACTCAACTTTTGTCTTCTACCTCCTGCATCATGTTTTGGTTTCACCCCACCCTCTATTTTTTCCCATGTCCCACCATGCTCCTATTTCTCCATTCTTGCTGAGATATCAATATAGCAGAACCACAAAATAAAACTATTGTCTTATCCTTCCAGCGTTTGTGCTCCCATTCAGACTGACATACTTTCTCCTATCCATACACTCTTGGCTTGCAAAAATGGTATTCTGTTTTTTTCATGTACATTGTGATTGTACTTCATGGTTGTTCATGTAATGTCCCTTCCTTAGGCGTTCAGATCTGATGCAGAGGTTGACCTATTATGAGGGTTCTCGTAGGTCAGCAGTATGTATAGGGGACCCGTTTCAAAGTTGTGGAACCTTGTTGGGAGTTGTTCGAGCCTTTTAGAGTCGAGTTCAGTTAATTAAGCCAGGGATAAATTGGAGATAATAAAGTTGGCTTTAATGGAATAGTGAAAGATAAATAGTAACAACAAATTAGAAAGTGAATAGTGAAAAATGCACCCCCATCCTAGATCTTAAGTTGTTTTAAAAAGGGGGCCAATTTCACAATGTAAAATTAGACCCTCAATGTTATTTTATGAATTTTTAGGCCAAATAGTAACCCCAAAAAGGGTTGACCCCTCTTGGTGAAAATAAAAAGGCATTTTTGTCTATTTTGGATTCATTCTTATGACTTCAATTTGAGAGCAGCAGCAAACTTGAGGGTTTGAAGAGCTTGGAGCTTCCAGGAACGCAAACTTCTGAGAGAATTTGGAGATTTGGACGAAAACCCATTTCTCCTGGTGATAGGATTCAACATTATCCAGCTTCAGTGTGGAGTTGGCAGCATTATTTGGGGTTATAATTGCAGATCAATCCATTTTGAGGACAAAAATTCGCATCAGATTGCAGATCAGTCTTTTTAGAGGACATTTCTACCATCTTTCAGCAGTTGCACAGGCAGCCACACCTTTGTTTGGCATTTGGGCTTCAAAACCTAAGTGCTAGGTGAAGTTTTTGAAGTTTTGGAGCTGAGAAGTTTCATACAGTAGTGGCACAACTCCTCTCACACCTGGAAACGAAGTGGGTAGTCATTTGTAGAGCTGGGAGAGTTCGAATTTGTTGTATCAGGGTTATATCAGACCTGAAATTCCAGTTGCAGCCTTGTAAAAAGTCATTTTCTGGTCTTTGGATGAATGGGTATGTTGCAATTGGCCCATATCTATGTAATTTCAGTCTTTTAATTAATAGAATCATCGCATGTTTGGTTATTTTTCCTTTATCAGCATTGTATATGTCATGCAATTCGCATAAAACTCCAAAAAACATAAAACACAAACAAAACAAAACCCATTCTATATGCTGGTCAAGGACTTCAAGGAAAACCAAAATCAAAATATTCAGATCAGATTTGAGGAAGGAATCTTTCAGTGGTATCAGAGCCATAATCCTGCTAGCCAGTTGGGTAATGATTGTATTCAATTGGTGTGAAATCAGTTGTGCACCAGTCAGTTTGGATTTGGTTTTCAATTGAGACAGCAAAAAAGGTCATCATGGCAAAGTTGTTTGGCAATAAACAGGCATGGAAAGAAATTGAGCAAACACAATACAAGACCATACGAAAATTGCAGCATTTAAATGATTCACTTTCAAGGTTGGGACTCTCTAAAGGATCATCCTCATTTTCTACTAGCAAAAATCCAACAACACAAGACAAAGAAGCGGCGGTGATTAGCATATTTGAGGAGTATAGCATTCTTCCTCAATGTGTTAAGGAGAATTTTCCTTTCAAGGACTACATGGACATGCACCCGAATCTTTGCCACAAGACTGAGCATGTAAGGAAGGAATATCACACTATAGCTTATGAATTGCTTAGAGAATCTTCACATATGGTTGATACAACTCTTCATGAGAATGATTGGGTGTCTTTAAGTTCCAATGAGGTGTGCAAAAATTTATATGATGAATTTGATAAACATGCTGATTTGAATCAAGAAGGCATTAGGACAGCCTTGGGTAATGATTTGTCTACATCATCCTTGCAAGAGGTCTCACAACAGACTCCTACATTAGAGGCTAGCATAGTTCATGTTAGTGTTTTGGATAGCAATGGTATGAACTCTTTGGGTGGTCATAAAGCATCTTCTAGTGTGATAGTTGATTCCAATAATGTCACATCACCTACACATGAAGAAAAATCAAAAGATAGCAAAGACAGCATCGGGAAAGAAGGAGAGCTAAAGGTGCAAGAACAAGGAAAGGAAGAGGAATCACTTGCTTGTGATCTTCAGTCTACTAGTGATCATGTTCAATGCAAAAATCAATCATTATATGGGAATCCTAAAAAGTTAAAACTTTGGATCACGAGGAGACACCTATTGCACCATTGAGTCTTCATTGTGATCACCAAGTGGGAGAGATTACAGTCATGGATCAGCCCATTAGAGATGTTGTAAACATGATACCTAGGTGTGAAACCTATTCTGAATTTTGCAACTACAGTTATAATCATGAGGTAGCATCCAAATCATATAAAGATGACAATGCTATAGAGTCTTCCAATGTTAGCACTGAAGTTTTGTGTGTTAAACATGAGGAATGTATTGTGGATTCAAGCCACAAAGGTTCTGATTTTATACATCATACCATACCAAGGTAGATGTCAAGAGAACTCAAGTCTTGTGTGACGGTTGGTTACAAAGAGCTAAGAAGGCAAAGTTGTTGGCTGCCCAAGCAAGACAGCACCTTAAAGAAATCAAGGAACAAGTCAATCACATAGATCAAGCAAGACAACGAAGAGAAGCCTATCTTCGATCATTATTTCTTCCAAGGGAAGAATGTGTAGAAGTTGAGCATGCAGAGGAAGAGCGTCTTGAGGTAAACAAACAAGAAAAACATGTAGATGAGTATGAACAAGAGCAGAAGCATGATGTTTGGGTATCTACTTTGCATCATGAAGTTTATGAATTTCCTCTTTTGGAGAGCCCCTTGAAGGCTCAAAAAAATGATGATATGGGTTACACACTTGATGGATCAGCCACAAGTGCTATATCCATTTGTGTTGAATGGAACATTATTGGTTTCATTATGGTTAGTCATGCATCATCTCCAATGGAAGGACAATCGCTATGGACATATGAAGCATTTTCCTTGCGAGAGCTGATTAGGGGAACTAGGTGGTTTCTTACTAAAAAGATCTTGCATTTTGATAATTGTTGGTTTGTCTTGCATACCACACCTTGGAGTTTACTAGTAAAGGAAAACATATTAGTTATGGAGGAGTATGAGGGACAGCCTCATGATGAAACTAAAGAGCATGATCATGAATGATCAACACTAGAACTAGTAAATGAAGGTAACAAAGGTTCTAGAATCTCTGATCTTTCAAGTGCTCCAAGGTACAATTCATTTGTCTTCAAAGGAAAATTATTTGGTTGCAAGGTTTTGGCACTATGTGATAGTGGAGCTACACATAACTACATTGGCGATGGTTTGGTAAAGAAAAGAGGTTTACATTGTGAAGATTTTGAGGGGTTTGATGTGACTATAACAGGTGGGCTTACTATTCTTTGCAAGAAGAAAGTGAGTAAGCTTGGCATTATCTTTGGTGAGTACACTCTTTGTGATGACTTTTATGTACTTAATTTGAAGGACAAAGAAGTTGTAATTGGTATGTAATGGCTACATTCTTTACAAAGGGTCATCCAAGATTTACAAGAAATGGAGTTGAGTTTCCTACATGATGGAAAACACATTATTATGAAAGCTCTCAAATATCATTGCCTCATCAAACAGCAGCCAAATCAATGATAGCTTTGGGTCATGATTTGTTTCATGAAGGCATACATTATGCATGTGAAGAGAATTGTATTGAACCAACACTTGATAGGTATGTTGAAAGGGATGACAAGTTTCTGGATTGGCATGACATTATATCTGATTTGTTGAAGGGCAGCAGCTCTATGGTTCTGTTTTCTCATGAGATTAGCATGCTAACGCCTTTGAAGGACAGTTATTTGTGGTCTACTAATGATGACATACAAAATTGGAGTGTTGGATATGGTAATTCTGTCAAAACATGGGGCGCTACACAATCTGATTTGGTATATCAGATTTTTGAAGGTTTGGAAGAGACACAAGAGAAGTGTAATATTTAGCTAGAGAGGGCAAAGAAAGCTAAGTTAGTTGTTGGCCATGCAAAACAGTGTCTAGAGATGGTAAAAAGAATGAGGTTAGCAACTTTGTGCGCTCATCCTGGGCCGGCCATTGATGTTGTGCAAGAGTATGATTATCATGATGAAGGTAACTCAGTTTTGCATGAGGTATTAGTTCCATTTTGGTGAACTAAACCAGCCTACTCATGTTTTTGATGGTGCCTTCTTATGGGGGTACATGGATGATTTGATAGTTTATCTTACATTGATTCCTTTTGTTAGGCTGGTGTTGTGACGTTTTCACACATCGCCCCATTCAAGATGGGGACCCCTAATTTTTGCTCCATTCTGGTCTTTTGGGCTTTGGTTTTCTCTCTCTCTCTCTCTTTCTGTCTCTTTTCTGCTACCTGCCTTCCGAGGACGTTCCCGTCTACGAGCTTAAACGTAAAATTTTGGCCAAGTCTGAGGATTAGGGTTTGTACTTTTCTGGTCAATCCAAAATCAAATGAAGTGAATAAATTGAAAATAGAGATTAACATTGCTATCAGTATGCTCCCGGTAGACTCTCAACTAAATTTCATCAGATTCTAACAACTTACTATTTTTAGTAAGTGTGTAATTCATGGCATTCCGTCGACATTTTTGAAGTTGTAACAGTCACACTGCATTCAGGACACATCAAGCTACCCGTTGGCAAAATTTGAGCTGAAACGGACAACTTACTATTTTTAGCAGTTCAGCTTCCAGAGCAGATTTCAAGGCCTATATGCAGAGTTTTTCAATGCATGTCTGAGGATTTCTTCTGGGTTTTCTGAGACCTTCGCGACAGTATAACATGCAAAATGAGATGACAACTTTTAGAGTTCAGCCTTCGGAGGCTATTTTTAGGGTTTGCATGTCAGGGTTTCCTTTGCATGTCTGATGATTCCTTGTGGGTTTTTCGAGAGCTACGCAGTGATGTGACATGCAAAGTAGGATAATCACTTCTTCAGCAACTTGCTATTTTTAGCAGATGCATTCCGGCAGCTGCCTCCCAGCACTTCAGAATCACAAACTGATCGCAATGCAACAGAAACGAGGACAAACGGAGGTTGTTTGATACACATGCAAGACCAATTAGGGTTTCCAGCTTTGGGACCCAAAAAGAGGCGTAAAAAGTCAGAATTTTCGAAAACCGGTGTATACCACCGCAATCAGCATCTTTCAAGCTATCCGCTGGTAAAATTTGAAGGCAAACGGAGCACTTACTATTTATAGTAAGTCATTTCAGAAACTGGCTAAAAATAGAAAGTCAGCAGCAGGGGCCGATGTCAGCAGGCAAGTCACGTGGTGAGGAGCACGTCATTCGAATTTCAAATCAAACGGAGTTGTGGAGCTATCAGAAACAAGCAGTTACTATAAATAGCAAGCCACCTCCAGAAATGTGCTATAAATAGCAGGTCAGCAGGAGGCGTCAGTATGAACAAGTCAAACAGCTGATAAAGATCCCATGGCACGAATTTCAAGGCGAACGGAGTTGCAGAGATTCAAAAATCAAGCACTTACTATTTTTAGCAGGCCTGTGCAAAAGAATTAGGGTTTCCTAAAATCAAAGGCAAAATGCGACAACCAAGCAGAAGCAGTGTCCAGTCACGATCAATACCCTTCAGGCAATCGGCACGCAAAATTTGAAGGCATTCTAAGCAATTGCTATTTTTAGTAAGTTGCTAAAAATAGCAGGTGCAGGCAGGCATCAAGTCCCAATAGCTCAATCACATCCCAAGAGTCAACACAAAGCAAAATCAGGCTCTTCAGAGTCAAAAGTCAATCCAAAGCACAAAATCTAGAAAACTTTCTAAAAATAGAAAGTTGGGGCAAGTTAGGGTTAGCATGAACGAATCACTCTAAATTTGACAAATGACATGAAATCTACTAAATCTGATAAAATTTGGAGTCCAGCCAGTAAGGAACGCCATTAAAGCTTGAAGGTGACTCAAAATTTCCTAAGCATTTTAAAATTGAAAGTTGACCCTTGAAAATGCGCCCATGAAGGACAAGATTGGATCTTGAAAATTTCTAAGTCATGGAACTTGATGCTCACCCCTGAAAATGCGCCCAAGGAGAAGAAAAGGAGATGAAAATTTTCTAAGTCCTTAAGATTTGAAGCATGACCTCTCATATGCGCCCTCCCCTCAAGCTTGAAAGGTTGATAAAAGTTTCTAAGTATGAGTCTTATCCTTCACCACCCTCCATATGCGCCCAGCTTGCTTGATCAAGATAATTGGAAATATTCTAAGGCATAAACATTCTTCACATCATGTCATATGCGCCCACCTCTCAAAGAAGGTCAAAGTCAAAATGTTTATCCTTCTCAAGGCACTAAATGCGCCCATACTTGAAAGGCTAGTCAAAGGAGTCAATGGCATGAGAACTTTCATCCTTCAAACTATACTAAATGTGCTCATCCTCTTGCACTTGCTATATGCGCCCATGCTTGGAAGAATCTAAGAAGTCAAAGCTAGGCGTTGAAAAGTTTATTCCACCTCCCATGCTTAAATGCGCCCAAGTGAGGGCATGTGAAGACAAAGGAAGGGAGGTCAAAAGTCACAAGGTGGCGTTGGAATTACTTAATCCTCCTCTCCCTCTCAAATGCGTCCATGCAAAGTCAAAAGGTCAAGGGTGTTTGAATGTGTTTCATCCTTCACCATGTGCCAAATGCGCCCAAGATAGACGAGTGGCATTGAATATTTTATCCTTCATAAAGTGTGATATGCGCCCAAGTTGAAGTAAGTAAAAGGTGAATAAAGAGTGTGAGGGTAAAATTAAAAGATTAATGTTGCCTAGGCATTGGAAGTAAAGTCTCCTTGCAGGTGTGAAATGCGCCTAAGGTAAGGTGAATGGGAGTTGACAAGTGAAGGCGCTGGAGTTTTTCTTCCACATATGCTAATTACGCCTAAAGTTCATGATGTTAAAAGATAAAATAACTAAGGCGTTGGAAATTGCCATGTGATAAATAAAATATGTTGGGCGTTGGAATTAAATATCCTCCATGATATGTGCCTTCAAGACAATTTTTCTAAGTGAGTTAAAAAAATAAAATAAAATTTTCCTCATAGACAAGATGATTTAAGTTGAAGAAAATTTTCTAAGGCACAAAGAACTTCTTCCTTAGGAAAATCACGCCTGGACTTGGAAGTGTGAAATTTTTCAGAGGCACGAATGAAGTTGCCAATGGAAAAGTCAGTGAGTGCCTGCTTCATGAGGTGGATAAAATATTTTCAAGTCAGAGCAACAAGAAATGTTCACAGATGTGAAGAACGGGATTAAATTTGTTAAAAGTTATTTTTCCAAAATTCAAAATTTAAATGAACCCGTTCGTTGTGTACCCATGAATTCGACATGCTCTGAAGAAAATTTTCTTTTGGGTATTTAAGATCTCTGACAAGGAGTTGATTTTAGAGTCTTCTGCACTTCGCCAAGGCGTTTAAGATGGGGAATTTGGTCAGCCCTTGAAATGGTGAATTTTCCTAAGGGGAAATTTATAAAAAAAAAATTTAAGGCAAGGAATAAAATGTGTTAAAAATGCCTTGGCGAATGAATTTGAAATTGAGCGCCTAGGTGATTCTTGATGAAAGCATTTTTCTCGAGTCTGAGTTGGATGAGATATCAGAGTGAAGTATGCCCAGGCAGAATGCAAGATGGGTTGGAAATTTGGCTAAGGCATGGAGAATTTGAACGCGAAGTTGGCTAGTGAAGACGATGAACGCTTGGAAGTTAGAGCATGAAAATCCTGGTAAGTAAGTTGAATTTATATTATGAAGTGTTCTAATGCTCTTCTCCTTGCTTGTTTTGCAAGAGAAATGTCGAGACCAAGCGGTGATGACTTAAATGATCCAAGATGACATTTCAACCTCGAAGGAAGAAAAGTTGCAAGAAAATGGCTAAGTGTTGAGACTTAGTGACAGAGAAGAAATGTTTTCAAAACTCAAGATGGAGAAAAGATGGAAGCTCAAGCAAAGTTGAAGAACAACGTCAAGAAGAAAATCAAGAATAGTGTGAACGCGTTTCAAGGCTGGAATCTTCTAGAAGGATGATGGACATTAATGGCTCATTTATTACCCCACCCCTCTTGGTGGCGGTTTTTAGGGTGAATCTTGTTTAGGGCTGAGGTGGCATGATCTGGGCCATCCAGCCGATTGTAATCTGAGCCGTCAGTTGGACTGGGCTATCTATAAAAGGGGAAGTCCCCCTCATTTGTAATTCAGTAGAAGTAGAGATTCAAGAGATCATACTAGAGAGTAGAGCAGAGGCACTTTAGTTGTAATATCTTAGCATAGTGTAGTTTGAAGAAGAAGGAAAGTTTTCCTTTGAAAACTTTGTAAGAGATTGTTGCGAAAAACTATTGTAATAAAAGATCTTTCATTGAATGGTGAATTCATCTTTGTTATAAGTAGCTAGCAAGATTTCTTCATCCCTTCAACTTCAAGTAACTTAAAGTAGAGTAGTTTTCATTTTCATGCTAGTAGATGTTAGCTGTGGATTTGTGGTGTCAATCGAGATAACTTCATTTATATCCATACCACTAGCAGCTTGCTGACGGCAAGTTTGCCTTGTGTGGTTGACTGGAAAATTTTACAAACTTAACTTCGATTGTGATTCATGTGTTTGTATGCGTCGTTCTGATGGTACTTACATGTCGAATTATAATTTGAAAACCTCTTGTCACTCCCTTGAAGATTGCACCGACTTTGTGTAAGTTGTCCAACGTGAGGCGGAGCAGAGTCTGGTCAAAGCCTGTCGAGATTGATTCCACGTCCCGTCTTTAGATAGAACATAAACTTCTTAGGCCCTACACTCATTTAATTTCAGTTCATTTCTGGTTAGGATTAGGAAACTTGTGCTCACTTGCCAAGTCATTTGAATTACATGAAAGCCCCTTAGTCCGTTGTCTGCTGTCAACTGTCGAACAATTGTGTAAGTCCCCTTGTAATACCAGCAAAATCACATCAAGCCAACTGAGACTATTCGCACTGAAGGAACCTTGGAGTTGAACGCACGAACTCTCTCGCAATCTTAGCATGCTGGATATTTTGATCAAGAGAGAATAGGGTAGCCGTTGGCGACTTTATTCTGTGTTGGTGTGGTCACGAAAATCACGTCAACAGCTGGGTCAAACCATTGAGTTGACACCATTTTGTATTGATGAGAATTCCATAAGAGGGTGTGTGGATTGTTTGCTAAACTATTCTCTATGGTTTGTTCATACCTCTTCATTGTTGGATATTGAAATGTGTGACTTTAGTCTTGGTACAACAATGCTGGGAACAATTTATGATGATGGAAATGACCATGTATCGGTTGAAGGTGGAACTAGTGATAGTTTCCTACCTTCATACACTTGGATTGGCACAAATCATAAATACAAATTGCATACTGTTATTCTGTTCCATGACAGCAAGATAAGAAGGATAGAGGGCAACTACAAAAAAGATATTTGTTGGATAAGCCAAAGTGAGGAAAGACGAAAAGGAATAAAGCATGGTATTTCTTATCCACAATTGCACTCCTTCAAAGAGGTTTTGGAGCTGATAAAAATAGACCACTTACAGATGGGTAGAGTTAGAGGCTTGACTATCCAATTGGAAGGGAAACAAGGAAGGAAGATTGTTGATCCTTGTCTACTTTTGAGTAGGCACAATCACTTCTTGCATCAGTTAGAAACTCAGTCTTGTATAGCAGCTTTTCCGAGGGCACAAGGTGACAAGGTAAATGGTATAGGAGTTGAACAGATTGAAGAATCATACAATGAGGATTTTTGCAGCCTTGTGACATTTAGTGTTGAAGAATTCTTTGAGCCACTTCCACCCCTACTCACTTGGGAAGCTGATGAGACATGTCATTTGGATAATGGAATTGGGACTTTGGAATTTTTGGTTGTTGATTGTGGTGATAACACTCATAGTGGACCAACCACTCAAAATTCGCCTTGGATGGGTGCAGAAGGCATCCGTAACCCATCTATGGTTATATCACTGATTTGTTATGGTATGGAAGCTTTCTATTTGTTGATTGTTGACTTCATCCCCATTAATTCATTATGGGAAAGTAGCTGTCCTACTTGGAAGCACATTCATGGGGTCAACAAGGAGTATGATATGGGTTTCTTTGACATGTATGATGACCCGTATGACTTCATTCTCTCTTCAGACCTGAGTTACGATAGCATTTGGGGGCCTAATGAGTTGTTTCATGTGCATATGTGAGTTGATTTCCGTCTCTTACAGATGGATGGTATGTGTTGTTTGTATTATAATGGATATCTATAGCCGAATGACTATGACGATTTGGGATCCAGGTATTGACATGGATGGTGCATTGGTACTCAGTGATCGTGGTGACTTGCTCCAGAAGTTATGGTTATATGGCATGTATATCAGAGTGGTACATCAGACTAGTATGCGATTGCTTGAGGACAAGCAATCCCAGGAAGGGAGGACTGTAATGTCCCTTCCTTAGGTGTTCAAATCTGATGCAGAGGTTGACCTATTACGAGGGTTCCCGTAGGTCAGCAGTATGGATAGGGGACCCGTTTCGAGGTTGTGGAACCTTGTTGGGAGTTGTTCAAGCCTTTGAGAGTCGAGTTCAGTTAATTAAGCCAGGGATAAATTGGAGATAATAAAGTTGGCTTTAATGGAATAGTGAAAGATGAATAGTAACAACAAATTAGAAAGTGAATAGTGAAAAGTGCACCCCCATCCTAGAACTTAAGTTGTTTTAAAAAGGGGGCCAATTTCACAATGTAAAATTAGACCCTCAATGTTATTTTATGAATTTTTAGGCCAAATAGTAACCCCAAAAAGAGTTGACCCCTCTTGGTGAAAATAAAAAGGCATTTTTGTCTATTTTGGATTCATTCTTATGACTTCAATTTGAGAGCAGCAGAAAACTTGAGGGTTTGAAGAGCTTGGAGCTTCCAGAAATGCAAACTTCTAGGAGAATTTGGAGATTTGGACGAAAACCCATTTCTCCTGGTGACAAGATTCAACATTATCCAACTTCAGTGTGGAGTTGGCAGCATTATTTGGGGTTATAACTGCAGATCAGTCCATTTTGAGGACAGAAATTCACATCAGATTGCAGATCAGTCCTTTTAGAGGGCATTTCTACCATCTTTCAGCAGTTGCACAGGCAGCTACACCTTTGTTTGGCATTTGGGCTTCAAAACCTAAGTGCTAAGTGAGGTTTTTGAAGTTTTGGAGCTGAGAAGTTTCATACAGCAGTAGCACAACTCCTCTCACACCTAGAAACGAAGTGGGTAATCATTTGTAGAGCTAGGAGAGTTCGAATTTGCTGTATCAGGGTTATATCAGACCTGAAATTTCAGTTGCAGTCTTGTAAAAAGTCATTTCTTGGTCTTTGGATGAATGGGTATGTTGCAATTGGCCCATATCTATGTAATTTCAGTCTTTTAATTAATAGAATCATCGCATGTTTGGTTATTTTTCCTTTATCAGCATTGTATATGCCATGCAATTCGCATAAAACTCCAAAAACACAAAAAAAATCAGAAGAAACATAAAACACAAACAAAACAAAACCTATTCTATACGTTGGTCAAAGACTTCAAGGAAAACCAAAATCAGAACATTCAGATCAGATTTGAGGAAGGAATCTTTCAGTTCATCCCCTTTGCCACCATTCCACTTGCCAAGGCCAATTGTTATTCTGAGAGCATTTGTTGTTTGTTCCAATGTATTTGTCATTATTTATTGAGCTTAAATTTCTAAACTTAACATTTCAAAATAAGTTGCATTGTTTTTCAAAATGGTTTACAATAGATTTTTAAATCAATGCTCATTCATTTGTAAATATTTATAAGGTAAATTAATACATGTTTATGAGTTAAATTTATAAACAATCGCACTCATTCATGTTTACATGTATAAATTTTCAAATTACATTCTTTTTTTGAGTTTAAAATATATACTTATTCTAAAATAAATGTATTTGTATTTAAGTTTTAAAATAATTAAAATGTCAATATCGTATTATTCAAACTTAACATTGAACTCCTTTTGCCTTTTGTTCAGCTAATTGGAATTTACCTTGGTCAAAATCAAACAGAAGAGTTGATCTTATGTATATGACTCCAAGAATGGAATTATTAAATATTAATCATAGCAATCTTAACTAGGGCCAGTAAATGCATTCTCAGTCAAGAAAGGGATATATAATGGTACAGCTAATTCAATGGATTTTAGCAGAACATATTTTATTTTTGCATTAGAATTGACTTGGTAATTTTCTGCCAATATCAACAGATAATCATTCCGTAAGCAAAGCATCTATCATTTCCATACCTACTAATAATTTTGTTGAAAACTATGGTTGAAATATAGAGTACACAATTATTCCCATTGGCAGCAAATTTTAACTAAAATATTCAAAAGGCACTTCAAAAGAAAGCAAGCATATACCGTTAAAAATATGCAATGGAGCTTAGTGCAAAATCCTTTCATACCAAAACAATTTTCCTTCCAAATGCAACCATGTCATGTCCCCTTCTCAAAAATGAAGAACTTAATTGAAGACCTGTAGCCTATTTCTATTTCCTCTAAGCTAAGGGACAAAATAAGGGAAATAATTTCATAATAGCATTACAATTTGGGGCCCAATCATCTTTCCTAAAAGGTTAAATGTTATTATTGATGATCATCTAAATGAGACATTATAAGGCCTATATATTACTTTCTTCAAAAGCACTTCTTAAATCACTTAGAGGGAAAAATGAAAATAATAAAGGGCCCAAATTGGAGACACCTATATAGGAGAAGCAAGCACCCAAAGTAATAGATCCATTTGTCATTATTTTAAAATTAATTTGCAAATTTGACACTCAAGGAAGAAATCCCTTGGTTGTGAAATTTGGAGGAAGAATACCATATTGGTTTCGATTTCTGGATTTGAGGACAAAAACCCTCTTATCCAATTGGTGGCAATTCCATTCCAAAATTGCAACTGAACTTATTGTAATGCTTATTTCAGCTGGAACAATTTTATTCTTGAAAGGAAATCAACCAATTAAAAATTTTATTTATTGTGTGGAAGTGTCTATAGCTGCACCTATTTTTGTGACACTTTATGCATTTGATCTCAATCATTATCAACACTTTCAGCAGCCTCCATACAGCCTTGAGGGCGGCCATACAATATAAATTCCAACCACCAGCTATAGTGTTTGGTGACTGTTTTGTGCCATTCCCAGGCTGCGCCTAATCTGATCACCAGCAGAATCACTACTCAGTCTTATCCGTTCAGTTTGGGAGTTGATTTATTGCATCTTGCATGAAATAAATTGTCAATTTTGGCACCCTGTTGCAGACTCATAATTTTGCTGTTTTTAATGCTGTAGCCTGTAATTGTTGGTTAATTACTGATTATCAAAATCAAAATGCTGCTATAAATGAAATCAGTTATATTTAAAATTTCAAAGATTCTAGGGTTCATTAATTGTTACTCATTTATTATTATTATCATTAGCAGATCTGGTCTAACATTATATCTGATTTTTAGGGCTTCTAAATTGATTTTCCAGTAAAAGTCTTCCCGATCTACAATATACGAGAGTCTGTTTTAATTCTGAAGTTTCATTTTCTGATCAGCATTAGGTTAGAGTTTAGTAAATTTTGCATTCATCTCAGTCTTCTATAATCAGAAAAATACAAAAAAAAAAGCATATTTTCCTAAGGTTCTTGATTGGGGACATTATTAACCATCACTACATCATCTCAAAAATATGAGAAAGAAAGATATTACATTAATTTCCACAAGTGACCAAAGTAGATCAATCGGACTCAAAAGCACAAGTTACAAACAGTGTGTAGGGTTGTTAAAAGTAACTCCAAGAATTGATAAAGCAACAAACACAAACAAAAACCTAAACTAAAGGAACTAAGAATCATAGTATAACACATTACATTCTTAAGCACTAAACATGAATTACCTTGTGAATCATAGTATTCTGGTCTGTCATAGAAAAGCTTGGCTTCGCGCAGCCTATGTCGCTTGCCTTCAGTTCCTGCAAATTGGAATGTAGTATGCACTGCATATGGATCCAGACTTAGTTGCACATATTGGGCCTGTAATTTTACAGAGATTAATCAGACAGCCACCAATAGAAGGACCTATTTAAATGACAAATGATAATATCAGAAGCATGCTTGAAGGGGAAAGAAAAAACATTTTAATCACAAAATAGAAACCCACAAAAATTCTTCACTTCTTATTGAGTCCAAAATACACCACCATATAATATCTCCAATGTAAGACATGATGTACTCTACCTGAACAAAATATGTATGACCACTGCAAAAGATACTTGCAGGTAGAACGCCAAGCTTAAGTGTACCATCAAAAGCATAAACAAGGCCACTTTCTGCATCAACAGATGGGCCATAATGCCTATGCATAAGTTCATTAAAACCATTTTGGTCCCAAATTTTATCATCTGCTATAAGCATCTCATGCCATTCCTTTGCAAATCTTTTTGTCACATTTGACGAACGCCAGTGGAAAATTCCAATATTTAATGCACCTGTCACTGATAATATAAAAATTAATAGTTAGTTGACAAGATCTCTCAACAGAAATGTAATCAGCAGATTCAACTCCCATTTCCATATTGCATATGACTGCAATCCTCAATTAAAGACAATTATTTTCTTGTGTTTTATATTATCTTTCTTTTTAATGTTTTGCAAATATGATGAAATTCAATACACTTACATATCAATCAGTTTAAAACCTTATCCTGTTTTTATTCTCCACAGAGATGAGTCAAAAGAAAAGAAACACAATGAGGATTTTAGAATAAAGTATTTGTAAGAAGCACTATACTTTATATGCTTTATGTGGAATGCATTTTATAGAATCCAAAACACTTAACAATATTGGAAACTATTTCTATGCATTTAGAGAAGATAATGGTGTCATTTACAGAGGTGTCATTTACAGAACACTAAAGAAAGTACCATAATGAAAAGATCATCTTCAGCATTCCTAGTAAAACAAACCTCATATTGTTTTGACAAGTCGATTTATCAAAGAACTTTCTATATTAAAAATAGAATGTATTTATTTAAGAGTGTACCTCAGATACAATACACATGTCAAATAGAAAGATTATAGTATACTAAAATGGTATTGATCGACTAAGAAATCTGTCATTGTAATGTCCGCATTCTCGAAGTGACATCATGATGACTAGATTCTAGCCCATCCAGCATTCCCGTGGGTTAGATGGCAAGATAAAGGGAATGATTTTGGCCTTGAGAATCAAATTTTGGTAAGATGTGTTTAGAGAATTAAGAGGGAATTATCCTTAACCCAGCAAAGCAAGCAATGAGGTCTACTTGGAAGTCAAAGCAAGCAAGGAGGTCTATTTGCAAGACCAAGCAAACTAGGAGGACAAAGAAAACAAGGAGGTGAGTCGACCATATCAAATCAGATCAGCTCCTAGAAGATTCTCCCTCCTCTAGCGGTTTAGCAAACTTAAGGGGGAAGCAACCAATATTTAATATTTAAAGATCAAACCTGATCTCCTCCTAGGGCGGCTCAAAGAAGCTTCCAAACTAGAATATTATAATGTTCAAAGGTAATCAGATCCTTTCCTAGGGCAGCTTGGGAAACTTAGCCATGAAGTCATGAATATTTTAATGAGGAAAAATTTGATCTTTCCCCAAGGGCGGCTTAGGTGCCTTAGTGATGAAGGCAACAAATATTTTAATGGAATAAAATATGATCTTGGCCTAGGGCGGTTTAAGGTGCCTTAGTCTTGAAGTTATTGAATAATTTAATAGAATCAAATCAGATTCTCCCTTATGGCAGTTTAGGCTGGGTGGCTGAAATATGCCCCTTAATTTTTTCTCAATGTTTTCACAACACAAACCAGCACTACGCCAAATGTTAGCATTAGATCCCAAAAGATATTCAACTTGAAAGTAACCTTCACCAAGAAAGTTCACCAAGATCCTATTGAAGGCGAGGTGATAGATTATGGTGATGGGATCATTAGCAATAATCTGAACTTGACATACAAAGCTGGAAGTAAATGATAAAACTCAACGCCAAGAATGTGCACACAAGATCCCTTTGAAGGCGAGGTGCTAACATATGGCGGAGTAAGTATTACAAAACTGAAAGAACTTAGGCGGTGAACCAGCCATAAAGATTTATGCTTAACCACTTAAACAGTGGGGGGAATACTACAAACAATTCAACTAATTCATCCGCTGCGGCAGGCATCCACTTGAGAGTGGGAATTCTCCACTTAACAGTGGGTGGTAAATGAAATTACAAATCAGATTACTCCACACTGGCGGTAAACCATCCAGGGGTTATAAATATTTGCATCAATTAATCACAAGTAAATGTAGTAACAAAATGGTTGGATTAGTACTACTAATTCACAACCTTACAATTAAAGAAAAACTGCAAATTACGAGTGTTACAATGATAGAATGATTGCAAATATATAAAGGATGATTCTTTCAAGTTCTAAACCTCTTAAAGACTGAAATTGAAGCCAAAAATTGAACTTATAACAATCTGATTTTAAAAACCAGCAAACTGAAATTGTTCAACCAGCAACTGTAAACTAATAAAATGCTTATAACTTCTTCAATATACCTCCAAATTGAATGAGATAAATTGTTGAAGCTCCTGTGAAGGTTGGCGCCCAAATTGCTACATTGAAATTGCATCAAAACTCAGCCATTTATTTTTGCACAAAGTCCAATACCTCTTGAAATGGTACAGCCTCCTTGCTGGTGCGATTTTGGCAAGATAAAAATAAATACTTTGAAATAAATTATGATCTTCTATGGGAAGGGGCGCCCATGTGCTAGGAATCCATATCTTCAATACCCATAAGCATATTAAAATCGTACAAAGAGTTGTTATTGAAAATCAACTTCAGCCATGAATGAACCAACAAGCTCAAAAACTGAAAAATACTTCAAATTCTCCAACAATGAAGCTCAATGTGCACTTCTGAATGAAGCACACTCTCAATTCACTATCTAGGGAACCATAGTTTCATGCCCAAAGAATGGAGACAAATTTGCTAAGCTATCCCTTAGCTGGATTCTAGATTTCAAACCAGCAGCATAACGTTATATTTTTTCCAAAGATGCGAAATGAATGAGCAATGGCCTGCTTTTATAGAATTGAAGGTGACTGTTGGCTCTTCAACTTCCATCTTTTTTTTCCCTCCAAAAGAGACACCCATTTCACTTTTGAAATATTTTAACTTTTTAAAACATTAAATTCACCTTTCTAGGCGTCCAAGACTTGAGGAGAAATATTTACTTTAGAAATATTTAAATAATCTCTCAATGAGGTGTCCACCCTCAAAGGCCACCTTTTAAAACAACTTTAAGTCATTAATACTAGGCCAAGAGGGCCAATAAGAAATTATAACATTAATGACTTAGAATAAATCATTTTACCCAAAATGAGCCTCAAAATGCTGAAAGCCAAATATGCTCCAAACTGCACTGCTCGAAATGGAAACTGAGCTGACTGTTGATGCTACTACCCAAGATGGCACTGTCAGAAATAGAACTTACTAAAAATAGTAAATTCTAAAAAGTTGCCCAATGCCTTTGCAAAACATACCACTGCGAAGCTCTCTGAAAACCCAGAAAACTCCACAAGACATGCATCTGAAACTCTAACATACAAGCCATCAAAAATGCATCAGAACCCCTATAAAATAAGAAACCCTAATTTTACCTCTGACGAGCCTATGGGCTTCCGGAAATAGGCTATCAGTCACTGAAGGGCGTATAGCTAAAATGGGGACATTACAGTGGCTAAGAGAGAAGTATAAAAGCAAGCTTTGTGAAGTCATTTGGCATCCAGAAATTGAGTTGATTTTGCATAGAGTTTATCTCTTGACTGAAGATTAATTTCAGTCTAAATCAAGGTGATGACCCCTTGACCTATTGGGCATGGAGATAATCCCATCCCTATTTTGAGAGGTGAACATATTCAGTGTTCATCATTGTGCAAATCTATGGCAAATCTATGGCCCATGGCCAAATTTATGAAGTTCGATATGAAGATTTTGATAGAAGAAGCTTTCAGTCAAAGCCAATCGGTTTTGGAGGAGAAGAGGACGATTTGGCAAGAATACATTTGAGCTAGGAGAATACAAATAGACACAGTGGTATCATGGGTGCATCCTTGAAGGAAGGTGTAGCATTCTGAGGTGAAGATAATCAGCCTTGGTGGAGAATCAAATTAATTAGTGTGGTTGCTACTCCATTACCAAGTTCACCTTATCACATGTATTTGCATTCGATGGTTTAGTATATTGAAATTAGTGAGGTTGTTGTCTCTGTCAGAAGTTTAGCAATGTAAACACAATCATTGTAGTTGTTAGTACTGCAGTTGATTAGAAGTCTGATCGCTGTCTCCAGGCAGCAGCGTAGCTTTGTAATATTCAGTATCATTGTAGAAGGAGACAACTTGTAAGATTTGATAATGGTGTCAAACTAGGATCATTCCTAGCATTCTAATCTCACTCAAATATCAAAGAGAGGAGTTGTTGGATGGCTGCAAATTGTTTGTCATATTGTCAAGTTGATGTACCTTGATTTTAGTTGCATGTTAAGTGTTTGGTGAATTGCCTAGTTGTTGAAGATGTCATTTCCAGTCATATTCATGCATAGAAAAAGAATATATATACAAAAGATATTTCTATTCATTGAATAGTTGTTTGGTATCAATTCAAAGGCATTCTAATTTCATTTGCATACATCAAAACCCATTCAAAGCAAACTAAAACTCAGGACCAGCAAGGGAAGTGTTTGTCTAAATTTCTCAAGGCAAAAATCAGAAGTTTAAGAGCAGAATTGATCCGGGATCTTATAGTGGTATCAGAGCCACAATCCTGCCAGCCTGAGGGTATAAAAAAATCAGTTGTTTAAACTTTAGTTGAGTTCAATGGCTAGAATTAAATATGGAAGATTGTTACCTACCTTCCTACCTACTTCATCGAAGAAGGAAAAGGCACCTAGCTTGGAAAAAATGATGAAGGACCTTGCTCAAACACAGCAAAAGTTTGTTTAGAATGTGCAACGATATGAAGATTCACTTTCAAGGAAATTTGGGCACAATATGGTTTCTTCTCCATCTACAAATACAAGTAAGAAACCTCATGCCATGACAACAAATGATGCAATTATGAGTAGCTACCAAAAGTATTGCTCCCTACCTAAGGAGATACGTGACCTCCTTTCCTTCACACAATTTTGGGGTGAACTGGATGAGGATGAAGATGCAAATCAATTTGAGACTCCTTGTGGATCAGCACCTAATGAGGTTTGGGATGGATTTCTCTCCGAACAAAGTTCCGTCCTAAACTCTTCTGAACAATTTGGTATGGAGGTTGGCATTAGTAACAATGATGGTGTTGCTAGTAACCTTGAAAATAAATCAGATTCAGAATTGCATAATGCTGATTATCAATCTAGAGATGAAGATGAATACCTTGATGTTCAGGAAATTGAAGAACCAATTGCAGATGAAGGTAATGAGAGCAAGAGTCTCTTGGTGGGTGACCTAGAGGTCATCATTGATGATCCTTGTGAGGGGATGTATTCTCCTAATAGTTCTATGGTTGCTCGGAACGCTGTCCCTCTTCTACTACTTGAGGATAATATGCCATCATCTCATGTGTTGGATGATTTGGATGATGGAGAGGATGATTTTATGATTGGAATAAACGCTACCCTAGCTCCAAATCAGCAAGAGGGAAAAAAAGAAATTATAAAGGAAGACCTTGGAGAGAGTCAAGTTCTTCAGGGTCAATCACTCACCTCATCCGTTAAATCCAGTGTGGTTCACAAGTCAAATTTGGAGAATCAATTGAAAGTGAGCAAAAATAAGATTGTTGCAGCACTTTTTCATTTTGATAACACTCACAAATTGATGGAAAATCACCTATGGAAGGATCAACTTGAGAGGAGACATAAGGGAGTTGAAGAATCTTCTCATCCAGATTTTCAGGTGATCAAAACAGCAATGGAAGTAATGAAATCAGATTACTTAAATCTACTCTCAGATTGTGATCACCTCCTTGACCTTGCTGCAATCTATTCTGAAGCATTGAAAAGAAAGGAGGAAGAAGTGGATAATCTCTTTTCTGAGCTTATGAAGACTAGGGAAGAATTGGAAGTCACTCAAGTAGCACTTCAGGAAGCTAAAATCAGAAGGAGCATTGTGTGGAGTTGAATCTAGTTCATTCTACATCAGCACAATCAGAAAATCTGCCTCTTGTAGCAGCCCTTACAGATGGACAACAAACACATAAGGAGGCATGCTCATGTGAAGTTGGTGATAGCTACCATGAGATAAACACCCCATTCGAATTTTCTAAGGAGTGTGTTGCTGATCTCAAATCAGTGTTGGAAGACAAGGGGGCACACCCTATTGGTAATGCAAATCATTTTCAGCAGATTGCGCCTCTTGGTGTAGTTCTTGAGAGTATGTACCCTAGGGGGGAGGCGGTTGCTCAAGCCTTGAGCCAATTTGATAGGATTGACAAATTCATTGAGTATCTCATACAACATCGGCCTAAGGGTGGAGTTTCACCAAGAAGCTTACAGACCATTAGGCATGCACTAGGAAGGGTTAAAGCAGATTTCTTACAGTTACCTCCAGATAGAGATCATACCTTCATGCTTGTTGGGCAGCGATATAGAGCTAAACAGGGTGAACCATACGATGTTGTGACTAGTGGATCTGATAGTGATGATACAATATCTAGTAATACCAGTAGCTCCACTATCACTGAGGTTATTAATGAAGTAAACACAAGGATAGAGCATGAGTATGCCTTAGTTGGGTTTATATACGACATGCACTTAATGACGCAAATCCTACATTTCATGCTTCACATCGTAAGTCTCTAGATACATATGGTCAAATATGGAGTCCTACAGTTGGTTTAGTACCTTCATCGGAATCGGTTGATGCAATCCTTTTATATTACACAATGCGGTATGCATACTTTTTTACTTTCAACCCACTTGTTGATAACTTGATGTTACGTTTAACGCATAAAAGTGGGATGAAAGGTTGGTATGAGATGCCTCCTTTTATGGAGGAAACCAAATCCTACAGGTTTTCCAGTTTGCCTCTCCAAGATGATTTATATGTGGAGATACAAGGTAGAGAGGCAGTTGAAATATGCTAACCAAATTTTTGCCACAATTTTACACATTCACCAACACTTGGTCAACTTGATTAGCATTAGCGCCAAAACCAGAAACACTATCAAAGCAACTCTAACCAAGAATGCGCCCTAAAACCACTTAAGGAAGAGGGGCGGGCATATGGTCAGAGGATCCCTAGGATCCAAACTTGATACAGAAATAGAATGCAACTGGAAACTGACGATAAAACTCAACGCCAAGAATGTGCACTCAAGATCCCATTGAGGGCGAGGTGCTAACATATGGCGGAGTACTTATTACAAATTGAAAGTAAACTTAGGCGGATAACCAGCCATGAAGATTCAAACTATCTAATTCATCCGCTGCGGCGGGCATCCACTCAAGAGTGGGAATTCTCCACTTTTTCAATGGGTACAATGAGAGATACAAGCTTATTCTCCACACTGGCGGTAAACCATTCAGGGGTACTTAATGTGAGAAATAAGAAATAATTGCAGCAATAAAGGATTGGAATAGTACTACTGTTTACAGTCTTACAATATAGAAAGAGAGCTGCAAATTACATGAGTATTACAATGATTTCAAAGCACCAAGATACTGGATGATTCCATGATAAATATTAACAATTATTGATGAAGAAAGGACTGAAAATTCAAACTGAAACAAGTCTGATATAAATCTGCAATTCTGGAAATGAATAACCAGCAACTGTAAGAATCAATTAAATGCTCATAACTTCACCAAATTACCTCTGAATGGCGTGAAACGAAGTGCAATGAACCTCTGGAGGATAGGCGCCATGGCATGATGAAGAAACAGCCTCAAAAGATAACCATTAATTCCATTGCACAATTCCCAAAGCACATAAAATGGTACAGCCCCTAGCAAGGGCAATTTTGCTAGAATAAAATAAAGACTTCAAAATAAAATCTGGAAATTACTAGAGAGGGTCGCCATTACCTTAGAATTGATATTCTTGAATGCCCAAAACAAGATTAAAATCATACAAGGAGCATGATACAAAGTTGACCTTCAGCTGTGTAGAAACCAGCATCATAAAATCTAGAAAAAACTCAAAAATGCAACTGTGAAGCTCAATCTGCTAGTCTGATTTGAGAAGCAGCAAAATAGCCAACTAGGTGTTATCTTTCAAACACGAAATTGGACAAGAGGCTAGGAGCTAAGCTTTCCTCGAAGCTGAAAACACAATGTCATTCCGACAGCATAACGATAGCATAAGTTCATGGATACCAAAAGCTGGAGCAAAACTTTCTTTTAAAAGAGAAAGAGAAGAATCTTCAATGTCCACCAAGGAACGCCAAAAATCACAGAGAAACTATTCAAATTTCCAAAGTTTCATAATTCTTCTCAAGGTGGTGTCCCACTTTTCAAGGCAATAAACAACCTTTAAAAAATATTTAAACTCCTCATGAGGGTGTACCCCTTCATGACCCACCTTTTTAAAACAACATAAGTTATTCCACTAGGCCATGGGGTCAACTGAAAAATAGAACATTAATGCCTTTATTTCCAACTCTCACCAAAAATAATGCTTTTGAAAAAAGCCAATAATTAAACCCAAGCACTGCTCCAAAAAAGAACTGAAGGAAAGACAACTGAACCACTACCAAAATTTAGTGTTTACTAAAAATAGTAAACACCAAGAAAAATCCACAAACCTCCAAGCAAGGAAACCCTGATTTCATCTCAATCCAACCTACGGGCCTCTAGAATAGGCTGATGAACTAATAAGCTGATCACTGATGAGAAGGGGACATTACAGCAGTGTTGTGTCAGTTGGGTATTCTTCCTGTAGCCAATTTAGAGCCGCAGGATTCCTGAGATTTAGGAGATTCTTGAAGTGACATCATGATGACTAGATTCTAGCCCATCCAGCATTCTCGTGGGTTAGATGGCAAGATAAAGGGAATAATTTTGGCCTTGAGAATTAAATTTTGGTAGATGCGTTTAGAGAATTAAGAGGGAATTATCCTTAACCCAGCAAAGCAAGCAAGGAGGTCTACTTGCAAGTCAAAGCAAGCAAGGAGTCTATTTGCAAGACCAAGCAAACTAGGAGGACAAAGCAAACAAGGAGGTGAGTTGACCATATCAAATCAGATCAGCGTTGTTGTACTCCAAAATTAAAATTTTTGTTACACTTAGACATTTTGAAGAAATGAGTAAAAGTCTTGTTAAATCAGTCAAAAAGGTCAAAATTTGGGTGTGCATGTCTTGCATGAGGGGTTAAAACGCAAAATTTTCAAAATCTGATGATCTGGGTCTACTCAGAGCAGCTTAACCTACAAAACCCAGATCTCAGTTTTTCATCCCTACTTTTTAGGAAAATTGCTATTTTTAGAAATTTTCTAAAAATAGTAACTTTTTCTAGGTTTTTTTGGGTTTCTTTTGAAACGGATACTGGCAAAACTTTCTAAAAATAGAAAGTTGGTCCGTTAGGGTCCAAACTGATTTTGATTGGCTCAAAATACATCCATATCAGGCTTGTGCAGTTAGAATATCAAAATAATCAGTTTTGCCCTAGTGGGTCTATTCTACTTTTTCAGAAGCATATCAGGAGCTCTGAGGTCATCAATGGAGGTCAGTCAACTGCTAGGCGTCAAATTCAACACTCAAAGCATTCAACAGAAGGCGAGTTGGTGAAGAAGCACGAAGAACGGAGAAGAAAGTGAAAAATTGTGAATTTTTTCTAACACTAGTTGACTTGGGCGCCCCAGGTGAGAATAGGCACCCATCTTTTTAGGGCACTAAAAGTTGAAATTAGGGTTTACGCCTCCAATCAAAGTTGCTCAGTTATCTGCCAGCTCCGCAATGAATCCAACAGTGTAGTCATCAAATTATCCAGTCATCCAGGGTTCGAAGCCGAACAGGGAAGAGCCACACAGAAGTCAGAATGAAAGAACATGAAAATTATCAAAATTGACTAAGTCTGGGAACTTTGGGCGCCCCTAGTGAAGAAGGGCGCCCAACTTTTTGGAGCACCTAACTCAGCAGTTAGGTTTGAGAATATGCTCAATCTCTTCAGTATTCAGCCAGCTTCGTCACGCCTGTCTCCGCCAGATCATCCGACTGTCCAATCTCCAGCCAATTCAAATCAAAGCGGAACATACAGAATGAAGGTTTCAAACTTGAAGATGAAAATCTGATGAAAATGGCTAGTTTGGAAGGTTTGGGCGCCCCAGGAGAGAAGAGGCGCCCAAGTTTTCAAGGGCCTAAACAGATGAATTTGTAGAAGAAGCTCTAACGTGATTTCTTCAAAATTGATCCAGCTCTCCAATGAGATATTCAACGCATCAATTGGAGTTTGCAGTCACCAGATACGAGAAGCTGAACAGAGGGTCTGATGAGAGCTAAGATACGAGATTCAGAAGCAAACAGGAAAAAAAATGAAAAATATTCTAACTCTGGTGAGTTTAGGCGCCCCCAGCCAAGAAGGGCACCCAAGCTTTTGAAGGCTTAAAACTCACTGTTTGATGAAGTTCCTCCCAGGAGACCCCTCTTAATATCTTCTCAGCTTCGCAACGAGCATAATCATCAGTCAATCCGATGCCCGGACAACCAGATTCGACAAGATCATCTGTGGAAGAAGAGTTAATGAAGAAATTGAAGATCATAAAAATGGCTCTGGACAAGATGGGCGCCCCTGGAGAAGAAAGGCTCCCATGAATTCGAAGGTCGAGATGAAGATTTTAGCCAGAGATGCCTCCAAAACAATCTTCTCAGAACGGGTCAAGCTCCACGATGAATCATTCAACTCGTTCATCAGATTAGTCTGCAAGCCGGAAATCGAAGGCGGAGTAGGGGGTCAAAATGGTGAAAAGTTGAAAATATCAAAAAAATGACTAACACTGCTTGAAGTGGGGGCCCCTAGTCAAGAAGGGCGCCCAACTTTTCATGCCTTAGATAAATTTGCAAAGTTTTCAAAGTTTCAAAATTGCAAAGAGGAAGAAGGCGTCCAAGTTCAATGAGCTGAGATTTTTTAGGGTTTTGAAAATAAAAGAAAAAGAAAGCAAACCTATTTCAAAACCCTAAGTCTATTTAACACCTTTCTTTCATGTAATTTTCATTATTTTTGCAGGTAGCATTCAAAGGAGAAAGTTGGAGCAGCAAGTTTGAAGAATTTTTATGATTCAAGAACTCAAGTTTGCTGGTTATTCATCAAAATTTTCAGATCAGCAACATAAACCCTTGCTTTTTCATGCTTTTTCATCCAGAAGATCAAATTTTTCAAGGAGAAGGCCAAGGTTTTCAAATTTTCAGCCATCTAGGTCTTATCACCTCATTCTTCTAAAGAAATTTTCAAGAACTTCATCAAGTTGCAGCAGCTGCTTTTTATTTGCATGACAGTGAAATCCTCAATGCATTTAGTTTTCAATCATCTGGGTCTTCTCAAATTAGTCTTTTGAAGAAAACCCATATCACAGCTTTTTTCAAGAAAGTTTCAAATTCTAGGGTTGGCTACTTTTTTGATCAGCCATCAGTATTTTGCAAATCTAATCAACTGGGTTCATTTCTAATCATATTTTGAACAAAACCCAGGTGCCATCTTTTTTTGTGAAAATTGAAGAAATTAGGGTTTGCTGCTTTTTAGTATAAAATCAAAATTTTCGAAAACGGACGATCTGGGTTGTCTTGCAACAAAATTCTGAGCAAAACCCATATCTCAGAAAAAAATTCAAAAAATTTGTCTGTTGGAGCGAAGAAAATCAGCATTCTAAAAATAGTAAGTTGCTCAAAACTTGTCTGAACATAGGCGAGTTTACAGTCATTCTTCAAGTTTTCTGAAATGGAGTACACTACCAATGTTTTCAAGACTGAATCAGCTCTCTATCATGATTTCATCAGAACAGCTGAGACAGACTTGCATCATATCAAGCCGCTGTTTGATCTACACGCTTTGGAGAGCGCAGGCAACACTTCCATCAGAAACCTGGGACACTCTGGACTCCTTGCAGCAGCGTCTATCCCTATATCAGTTCAAAGTCTTGAGTTCATAATCGCTTGCATCAAGCATTACAACCCGTCTACAAGGGAGATTCAATTAGTTGATGGCAGATTGATTTGCAGTTTGAAGCCTAATATGATCGAGAAGTGATTTTCCATTCCCCCTTGGCCTGAAAGTGTCACTATCTCAAAGGGCGAATGTGAGAGGATATGGGGTATGCATAAGGAAAATACAACAAGAAGATTGTACTAAAGTGAATGAAAGAAAAACATAAGACTTTGCTAAGTCACACTTCCATGATGTCAGCAGGGTTTGAAAAGGCAGCCAATGAGGTTGAAGATTTCTTGAGATTTATTTTGATAGATGCACCAAATCGGGACACAATTTCTAATTTTCTAGCGGATGTGATCGAGCTTTAAAGCAGCTTTCTTCTAGAAGCTTTCTTCCCGCTTTCTTTCTATTCTTGGAATAATTCTTATCCATTCTTTGATAAGAGAAAGAAGATAAAATGTAATAGTTGGCGTTTCCCGCTTTTTCTACTTTCTTAGGTGTTAGATATTATCTTCTTTCTAGATTTAGAAATAAAGCTTGCTTGCTGAGCAAGCTCTAGATTGTGAAAGCAAGGAGATTTTAGGGTTCCCTACTCCTCTGCTTGCCTATAAATAAGAGCCTTTGCTCATTAGTTTTCTTTAACGATTATTGTGATAGCAAATTGCTGAGTCTCTTTTAGCCAACAAGCTGTTATTCAGTGTCAGTTCACTTTGTGTTAGAACCATGCTAGTGATAACAAAACGCTGAGCCTATTGTGCCTTCTATTTGTTACTCAAGTGTTGTTCAATTGTTTTATGATAGCCAATTGTTGAGTCTCTTTTAGTCAACAAGAAGTTATTGTAATTGTTGTTCGTATTGTGTAAAAACAAGATTGCAAGCCTCTTTAGCTGCAATTTCTTGTTCCAGGCATGTTAGAAGTAAATTTTGTTCCAAAAGTTTGAGTAATAAAATCATGAGCCTCCTTTGCCTTGATATAACATCTCAGATTTCCGTTATTTGTGTTCTACTTTTATGATCTTGATTTCAGGTTACATTGAGGTGTGTAGATGTTTGTTGAGAAAGAGTTTATTGAAGTATTTTGTCAGAAATCAACCTTGTTCATTTCTAGTTTCTCTTGCTCTGCGTTTTACTCGAGAAGTTAGAAACGTCTTTAGTTTAAGTTAGTTGTAGTTGAAGTTCTTAAAACAAAAAATCTCAGCTGCGGCGTTTGTGTTTAATAAACCTTGTGCTCTAAGCTGATAAAAAAGATAGGCAACTTAGTTCTTAGTTTACTTTCTTTCAACACCATCAGCAAGAGGGAGCTTCCCCTCCTAATTTGAAGAGCAGTTTTACTGTGCATAGCTGTCTGTTTCAAATACGCATTCCAGAGGTGCGAATTTAAATGCCAACAAGCTTCTAGAAGATTCTCCCTCCTATGGCGGTTTAGCAAACTTAAGGGGGAAGCAACCAATATTTAATATTTAAAGATCAAACCTGATCTCCTCCTAGGGCAGCTCAAGGAAGCTTCCAAACTAGAATATTATAATGTTCAAAGGCAATCAGATCCTTTCCTAGGGCAGCTTGGGAAACTTAGCCATGAAGTCATGAATATTTTAATGAGGAAAAATCTAATCTTTCCCCAAGGGCAGCTTAAGTGCATTAGTGATGAAGGCAACAAATATTTTAATGGAATAAAATATGATCTTGTTCTAGGACGGTTTAAGGTGCCTTAGTCTTGAAGTTATTGAATATTTTAAAAGAATCAAATCAGATTCTCCCTTATGGCGGTTTAGGTTGGGTGGCTAGGAGAGAAGTATAAAAGCAAGTTTTGCGAAGTCATCTGGCATCCAGAAATTGAGTTGATTTTGCATAGAGTTTATCTCTTGACTGAAGATTAATTTCAGTCTAAATCAAGGTGATGACCCCTTGACCTATTGGGCATGGAGATGATCCCATCCCTATTTTGAGAGGTGAACATATTCAATGTTCATCATTGTGCAAATTTGTGGCCCATGGCCAAATTTATGAAGTTAAATATGAAGATTTTGATAGAAGAAGCTTTCAGTCAAAGCCAATCGGTTTGGAGGAGAAGAGGACAATTTGGCAAGAATACATTTGAGCTGGTGTAAGAGACCAGGTGTCTCTCAACCCAAATCTTCTGACTGTGAATGCGATTTTTTGTTTGTTTTGTAGTTTTTTATTTTTTAAGGTTTTTTGCAATAAAGAAGATAGGTGCGATTTTGAAAATAAATACAATAAATTGGTAAAAATGCCAGATCAACAATAAATCTATGTTTTTGAACAGAGAATACTTTCCTTATTCAAATCCAACTATTACAATCTGAAAGGCAATACATGCAAATTAAAAGGCAGCTGGCAAACAATTAAAAGAAACCTGATTTATTTGCTGCCAAGCGCACAAATTGAAGAATATCAAGATACATGAAAATGCATTCTTTCCCTCAACCAAAATGACGCCTAATACCACTGGAAAGCTAGCGCCCAATCTGGAGAAGACAAAGACCAAAGAACAAAGGCATTTCTCTTATTCCCTTCACACGCCAATCTGCTGGTACAGTACGGCCTCCAACAGCAATAATGAATGTACGACTGAGAAGTATGAAAGCCAAACAACTGGAAATGAGCCTCAGTCAAGTCGCCCCTGATATCTAATGAAAATAATTCAAAACCCTTACTGAATCCTTCCTCTGTAAGCACAAATATGACTTCTGAATAAACTCATCCACTAACAAGCTTCAACTGGTATCTCACAGTCTCAATATGTCTGATTCTGAAGAGGGAACGTTCTTCAAAACCCAATGATCTATAGAAACCCTTGTTTCACAAACCCCAATGTTCTCAGAGAGAAAAATAGACAAATTGGAATAATTCACAATGAAGTTCGATTTGCCTTGAGATGAAATATAAACCTTCTCTCAATAAGTTGACCCAAAAAAGCAAGTGAATGAGCATTTTAAATATTATAAAATTCGCCTCTTCAAACTTAGGAGAAATAATTAAATATGGTGTCCCCTTTTAATAAATGACTATTGAATAAATAAGTCATTAATATTCGCCCTTTTTATATAAAGTATTAATACTTTATATTATTCCATTGATATTTTAATATTTAATTAATTGACTTTATATTATAAAGTCACAACTTAATATTTCTCCAAATATCATTAAATGCTTTGATATTCACTATCTGTTCACCAGACTGTCAAACTGAGTTGAAACTGAGCTAACCAACTGAATCAGGTGCCCTGCCAAAAATAGCAACTTTTGCTTGCCTGACTTACTATAAATAGTAAGTATCTGTAAATCACTCAAAAAGTGTCTGCCAAGGCCCAAACCTAAATCAACTGCTGGAGTAATGTTCCCAAACGCTGGATAACTGCCTCAAATGATCCTCTAAACACATCTGCCAGCCTACGAGGATCTAAATAATAGGCTAACCCCTGAAATAACTGTACTGCCTAGGAAGGGGACGTTATAGTCCGCCCTCCCTGAAATTGCTTGTCCTCAAGTAATCTCAGCTCTGGATGCTGTAAAATCTCCTCTGACTCCCAAGTAGCATCCTCAACCGGCAAGTCTCTCCATTTGATCAAATACTCTCTGATAACCCGCCTCCGAAGATGTCTCTCTCTAACATCGAGGATGGCCTCAAGCACTAATATCAACTTCCCCTCATCATCAAGGGGTGGCAGTACTGGAGAGGGAATCACCTGCTGACCTAACACCTTCTTCAGGTGTGAAACGTGAAACACGTTGTGAACCCTGCTATCTGCCGGTAAATCCAACTCATATGCAACCTCGCCCACTCGTCTGATAACTCGAAATGGACCATAGTAACGAGGTTTCAACTTCTCTGCACCACTCTTCCGCAAAGTGGACTGACGATACGGCTATAACATGAGATACACCATGTCACCCACTGCAAAAGAACGCTCAACCCTTTTCTGATCAGCATATTGCTTCTGCTGATTTTGTGCCCACTGGATATTGTCTCTGAGAGACCTCAAAATGTCCTACTGATCCTGCATCATATCACCTGCGCTAGGCACTCTGCTATCACTCAACACCAAATCCAGAAGGTTGGGTGCCTCATACCCGTACAATGCCATGAAGGGCGTCATCTGTATAGTCATGTGGTGAGTAGAGTTATAACAATACTCACAGAGGTATAGCCACCTCACCCAAGCTCTCTGCTGCCTAGCTATATCATTGCGCAGATATCCTTCCACCCACTTATTGACAATTTTTGTCTGTCCATCTATCTGTGGATGGTAGCTGGTACTAGGAGTCAGTTCAGTCCCACAAAGTTTGAACAACTCCTGCCAAAAGTTGCTCATGGACCGACTGTCTCTATCACTGACTATAGTCCGAGGAAAACCATGTAACCGGAATACCTCTCTGAAGAAAAGCTCTGCAGTCTGCGATGCTGTGAATGTAGTGGTGATCGGAAAGAAGTGTGCATATTTTGTCAGCCGATCAACAACTATGTAAATACAATCTTTACCTTGGGCTTTCGGCAAACCCGTGATAGCGGAAGTGGCTGAAGCAATCCAGCAGGATATGTGTGTTCCTGTTTGTTCTGTTGACAAACAGAACACTCTCCTTCATACTGAAGAACATCAATCTTTAGCCCTTTCCAAGTAAACCGTTCCCGTACCAGCTTATATGTTTTGAAATAACCGGGATGGCCAGCCATAGGAAGATCATAAAAGGCTCTCAGAACTGTATCCTTCAACTCTGAATCAGGAACTAGAAAAATCCACCCCTTGTAAATGATCAAGTCATTCACAACAGTATACCTACTATCCTGCTCTGTCCCATCAATAATGCTAGAAGCCCATGGGTTCTTAGCATACTCTGTAATAATCCGATGCCTCCAATCCTCGAAGATCTATGCCATAGCATTCAACTGAGGTCTGCGAGACAAGGCGTCAGCTACAACATTATGCTTCCCCTTAATAAAGGTGATGTCAAAATCATACGATTGCAGTTTGCTGACCCATTTTTGCTATCTCTCATTTAGGTCTTGCTGTCCAAGGAAGTGTTTCAGGCTGTTGTGGTCTGTACGCACACTGAACTTGTTGCCCACCAAATATTGCCTGAACTTAGCCAAAGCATGCATAATGGCTAACATCTCCTTGTCATAGATGCTATAAAACCTCTCAGGACCCTAAGCTTCCTACTCTCAAAAGCAATAGGGTGTCTCTCCTGCATCAAAACGGCACCAATGCCTTCTCCTGAGGCATCACAGTACAAATCAAATGACTTCGTAAAGTCTGGTAATGCTAACACTGGACATGAAGTCATAATCACCTTAAACCTGTCAAAGCACTCCTGAGCCTGTGGTGACCAAGCAAAAGCCCCTTTCTTTGTCAAATCAGTAAGGGGTGTGGTGTGACGTGAGAACCCGCTAACAAATCTCCTGTAAAAAGCACACAACCCAATGAATCCTTTGAGTTGTGTAAGGTTCTCTGGTACTGGCCACTCAACTATAGTTCGGACCTTCTCAAGGTCCATACTGACTCCCTTGGCACTGATGATGTGCCCAAGATACAACTCAACCATGCCTAGCTCACACTTGGACTCCTTGGCATACAAGGACTCCTCAGCCAAAATACCCAGAACTGTATCCAAGTGAGCTAAATACTCCTCCCATGACCTACTGTACACCAGGATGTCATCGAAGAAGACTAACACAAATCTCCGCAGCTGAGAACTGAAGACTCTGTTCATTGTAGCCTGAAAGGTAGAAGGTGCGTTGGTTAGACCGAAAGGCATAACCAAGAACTCGAAGTGACCGCAATGGCACCTGAAAGCGGTTTTCTCTATATCCTACTCCCTCATCCGAATCTGATGGTACCCGGATCTCAAGTCAATCTTCGTGAAGAAGATAGCACCATGCAACTCATCAATCAACTCATCGATGCGGGGTATCGGGTACCTGTTCTTAATTGTTTTCTTATTGAGTTGACAGTAATCTATACACATTCGAAGTGATCCATCCTTTTTCTTCACCAATACCACCAATGAAGCAAAAGGTGAATTGCTAGGTCTGATATGCCCCCTAGCCAACAACTCACTGATTTTCTCTATCTCAATTCTCATCCTTGAGCCGTTTCGGATGTCTGTAGGGTGTAATCATAATGGGCTTTGCGCCCTCCTCCAACTCGATAATATGCTCAGTGCCTCTATCTGGAGGTCTGCCAGGTGGAATATCACTAAACACTTTAGAGTGTTTAGTCCTCAGTATCTGAATGTCAGGATGGTACTCAACCTTCTGCTGCTCCTGCTATGCTGGTAACAACATACACTCTGCAGCCCAATCTACCATATCATGACGAATGAGTCTCTCCATCCGTCTGTAAGATACCATCCTCAGATTACTCTCTCTGATGGCTTTGATGACATGAGGTTTCCTGTTTACCTTGAACTTCATCTCCATGTCCCGAAGATTGAGTGTGAACTCACCCAAATCGTGAAGCCATGCCATCCCAAGTACCACATCAGTATCTCCCATATTAACAACGTAGAATTCAGTCTTGAACTCATAGTTGTTTAGCCACATCGGAAGATTTGTTATCTTTCTATCACATTTGAGGGTGTACCCATCAGCCACCTTAACTCGAATACCCTCAAACTCCTCTGTCTGTATACCTCGTCTCTCTACCAACCGTGCATCAATAAAGTTATGAGTAGCACCAGTGTCGAGTAGAGTAATCACTTTCTGATCTGCTAGGAGCCCACGTAGTCTAAAAGATCCATCTCTCTGAAGACTAGTCAAATGTGCCTCCTGTAACTTTCTTCCTCCCTCATTTTCACCATCATTTTCAGACCTTTCATCATCTAAATGCTCTGAATCAGCTTGCTGGTCTGACAGATCAGATTGCTCTTCACCCTCATAAAACCACTCCATCTGGTTATTTTTCACTTTGGGACGAAGAGGGCATACATGCTTCTCATCATACGGTGCCTTGCACCAAAAACACAACTTTTTCTTGCGTAAATCATTTAATGTTTCCCTGTCAAATGGTGGTGCATTTCGTTTCTTAGGATCAGGTGGATCCCTATTCCTGTAAAATGGCCTATTCCTGTCAAATGATCTATTAGGCCTCGTATAAGGTGTTGAGCCTGAAGAGAACTTGCTGCAAGGCACTGCAAGCTCCATACTGTGTGCCTTCCTCATGGCCTCCTGAAGAGTAGGAGGATCAAATGCCTTGACCCAACCTCTCATTGGCTCAAACAATCCCTTGATGAAGAGAATGACAAGTCTCCTCTCTGAAATGTCTGTCACGATGACTGCAACCCTATGAAATTCACCGATGTAGGAATCCAAACTACTTGTCTGTCTGAGCTGAGCTAGCTCTCTAAAATAAAGTTCTGGATCCTTTTTGTCAAAACGCTCTATGAGCCTGCTGATGAACTCCTGGTAAGTAGTAACTACGTGATGACCAAGTGTGTACATGTCGTGATGCCACCAGTCATGCGCCAACCCATCAAGATGCAGTGTAGCAAACTTAATGGCCTCGTCCTCCTACATAGGTCTCAATGATAGGTAATTATCTAACTTCTGTACCCAAGACCTTGCTGAACTCTTATCAGAGCCATCAAAGTAAGGCAAGATAATCTTGCTGACTGCATTCTGAAGATCCCTGTTCACCTGTGGCTGTGGCTGCTGGTGCTGAGGAGCTCTGCGGTCAAATCTACCTCCCCCTTTGGGCTCATGCTTATGCACATCCATGATCTCAGGTGCCAATGTGGAGTACTCCCCAAAGAGTCTGGTCACATCTGCTACCGACATGCCGTGATGTGGATGAAACTCAGGCTGGTGACCCTGCTACTCTACCTCCAGTGTCGAAGGTGCCTCTCTGGATATAAATGTAGGTTGTCCAGGCCTATGCTCATGAAAGATAGGTGACGACTGCCGCTGTGCTAACACCAATGGCTGGTCTATGCCTGCAGACCCGCTCGTCTATTCTATCTAAAAATAGTGTTGCTGAGGCGAAGTACACTGCCTCATCGTGCCCATCAACTGGGATATCATGTCCATCATATTATCATGCCTGCGTCTGAACTCCTCATCAGTAATATCACCTCCGGCATGCTCTTTCCCTGGATCCCTGTGTACCTCTGAGGGAATCTCACGATCTGCCATTAGTGTAGTGACACTGTTCTCACTGCTATTGGAACTGGATCTGTGAATACCCAGAACCCTTGATACTGTCTCACCTTCAGGAATAGGTGGACCTGTCCAATCCTCAATTCTGCCTGTTCCTCTACCCTTACTGTAGAAGATAATATCTCTACTCATGAAAAAGCATTGAAAAAGCGCACATTTGATTGAAAAGCAACTGAAAACGCACAGGATGGCAGGAAAACTGTGCCCTAATACCACTATAAGAGACCAGGTGTCTCTTAACCCAAATCTTTTGACTGTGAATGCGATTTTTTGTTTGTTTTGTAGTTTTTGATTTTTTAAGGTTTTTTGCAATAAAGAAAGATAGGTGCGATTTTGAAAATAAATACAATAAATTGGTAAAAATGCCAGATCAACAATAAATCTATGTTTTTGAACAGAGAATACTTTCCTTATTCAAATCCAACTATTACAATCTGAAAGGCAATACATGCAAATTAAAAGGCAGCTGGTAAACAATTAAAAGAAACCTGATTTATTTGCAACCAAGCGCACAGATTGAAGAATATCAAGATACATGAAAATGCATTCTTTCCCTCAACCAAAATGATGCCAAATACCACTGGAAAGCTAAGAGCCCAATCTGGAGAAGACAGAGACCAAAGAACAAAGGCATTTCTCTTACTCCCTTCACATGCCAATCTGTTGGTACAGTACGGCCTCCAGCAACAATAATGAATGTACGGCTGAGAAGTATGAAAGCCAAACAACTGGAAATGAGCCTCAGTCAAGTCGCCCCTGATATCTGATGAAAATAATTCAAAACCCTTACTGAATCCTTCCTCTGTAAGCACAAATATGACTTCTGAATAAACTCATCCACTGACAAGCTTCAACTGGTATCTCACAATCTCAATATGTCTGATTCTAAAGAGGGAACATTCTTCAAAACCCAATGATCTATAGAAACCCTTGTTTCACAAACCCCAATGTTCTCAGAGAGAAAAATAGACAAATTAGAATAATTCACAATGAAGTTCGATTTGCCTTGAGATAAAATATAAACCTTCTCTCAATAAGTCAACCCAAAAAAGCAAGTGAATGAGCATTTTAAATATTATAAAATTTGCCTCTTCAAACTTAGGAGAAATAATTAAATATGGCGTCCCCTTTTAATAAATGACTATTGAGTAAATAAGTCATTAATATTCGCCCTTTTTATATAAAGTATTAATACTTTATATTATTCCATTGATATTTTAATATTTAATTAATTGACTTTATATTATAAAGTCACAACTTAATATTTCTCCAAATATCATTAAATGCTTTGATATTCACTATCTGTTCACCAGACTGTCAAACTGAGTCGAAACTGAGCTAACCAACTGAATCAGGTGCCTTGCCAAAAATAGCAACTCCTGCCTGCCTGACTTACTATAAATAGTAAGTATCTGTAAATCACTCAAAAAGTGTCTGCCAAGGCCCAAACCTGAATCAACTGCTGGAGTAATGTTCCCAAACGCTAGATAACTGCCTCAAGTGATCCTCTAAACACATCTTCCAGCCTACGAGGATCTGAATAATAGGCTAACCCCTGAAATAACTGTATTGCCTAGGAAGGGGACATTACAGCTGGGAAAATACAAATAAACACAGTGGTATCGTGGGGCATCCTTGAAGGAAAGTGCAGCATTCTGAAGTGAAGATAATCGGCCTTGGTGGAGAATCAAATTAATTAGTGTGGTTGCTACTCCATTACCAGGTTCACCTTATCACATGTATTTGCATTTGATGGTTTAGCATATTGAAATTAGTGAGGTTGCTATCTCTATTAGAAGTTTAGCAGTGTAAACGCAGTCATTGTAGTTTTTAGTACTGCAGTTGATTAGAAGTCCGATCGCTGTCTCCAGGCAGCAGCGTAGCTTTGTAATATTCAGTATCATTGTAGGAGACAACTTGTAAGATTTGATAATGGTGTCAAACTAAGATCATTCCTAGCATTGTAACCTCACTCAAATATCAAAGAGAGGAGTTGTTGGATGGCTGCAAATTGTTTGTCATATTGTCAAGTTGTTGTACCTTCATTTTAGTTGCACGTTAAGTGTTTGGTGAATTTCCTAGTTGTTGTAGATGTCATTTCCAGTCATATTCATGCATAGAAAAAGAATATATATACAAAAGATATTTCTATTCATTGAATAGTTGTTTGGTATCAATTCAAAGGCATTCTAATTTCATTTGCATACATCAAAACCCATTCAAAGCAAACTAAAACTCAGGACCAGCAAGGGAAGTGTTTGTCTAAATTCCTCAAGGCAAAATCAGAAGTTTAAGGGCAGAATTGATCCGGGATCTTACAGTCATCCATTCCCTTATGTTGGAATATTGTCGAACAAATATGGAATTAAAGCTTGTACTTAGAGAAGAAATGGAATTATTATTTTATATTAGTAACCTACATTAAGGGATAGGTCAAAATGTGCAAACAAGCAAGTGCAGAGAAGGGAGGAAAAAAGGAGGACTACATAGGTTGGGAGATTTTGGAGGAGGTGAAAGAAATTGTAACGTGCCAACCCTTCGGTAAAGTAAAAATTTCCTAAATTTACATCATACAAGTAAATAAACATGCTAACATGATATTGCAATAAAAAATTTATTTTCTTTATTGATAAAACATGAACAAGATGCCATATCAAATTACAATAAAGATTCCATTTCATTATAATAATTTCACAAGCCCATGAAACAAGAATACATACCTTTACAAACATAGCTCCAGTGAGCTTTAGAACAAATAGTAGTAAGAAGGTCCAGGAATTCCGCCTTTCAAATCTTGGTACTTCAGTAGCCTTCAGTGGAGGAGAAGCATCACTTGGGCGCTTTTCCACCAACCACAAACTTATAATGTGGTCCCCCGCACATCTATCATTCAATAAATGGCCCTCCCTTCAACGAAGAGATTGGTAGAGTAACGAATACTATTAACCAACTGAGCATAGTGGTGTGTCCTACATAACTAGATCCTGTGCAATACGGCATCCCTCGATCTAGAATGTAATATGGGATCACGGTGAACTAACAGTGTAATCATCGCCCAATCTAAGAGGATGTAGGTACAATACACTACTTTGATCAAAGAGTTTCATAAAGTATTTCTACTGAGGGTCATCTATCACATACACTATCTAGGGTCGATTTGACTTAGGGCTATCTTACACTACGCATAGGTTTATCCTTCAATGGAAAGTTAGTCATCCCAGATAACCTATCACCATACTAACTACTAGAAATGAATCAGCATAACAAGTATTTCTCAAGTTCCCTCCTATACTAGAAATCTTTATCCTAGGAGTATCACAAGCTCTTCTGAGTTAACCTAATAACTTAATTGTGGATTTTATTTGACTCGTGCCTTCATTTCAAACCTAGTATATAGTAACTAATGCCACAGGTACTCTCCTTATATGAAGATCATACAATTAATGCAAAATACAACTAGTATGCATAATTTACTCCCTAGGTGCAAACAGATGCATTTCATAACACAACTTACTTTCTATACACAACAAAAATACAGTTTATGAAGCAACTCCCTATCTATGCACAAGCAGTAAACACAAATACCAAAAATATTTAAAGATTCACAAATGGAATTGATAGTAGAAGAATATCCCATGCCTGGTATTTAGCTTTCCTCCAAATAATGATGTCTCAACCTATTCTCACAGCACTTCCAGCTCTATCAACCAATTGGCAATTCCCTCACAAGTTATTGCCTTTCCCACTCAGAATTAACTCACAAGTTGCTACCTTTCACACTCAGAACTAGTACTCAAAAATGAATATTTCAGACTGATAATGGTTACAGCTGAATAGAAGTATAAAACTCAAGTGATTCAATAATGAAGAACTGGTAATTTCAAACTAAACTCAATTCTCAGAAATATACGTCTCTCCGAAAAAATAGAGTGATTGCTCTACAGAAAATATGTTCTTCAAAGATAAATTCTCCAGAAAACAAGTAAAGAATGAGGAATTGGGCAACTACTTATAGAGCCTCAGCCCCATCGAATTCCACTTCCAAAGGCATGTAAATTGCCAGCACTGTAATTTGAATTGTTCAACTTAATAAGTGGCGTGATTTTAATCTCATACTCAGCTTCAAAGAGGTGAGTCGACCTCTATTGTTTGACAGCAAAATGGAGACCATTTCCACTTGCACATGGTAAAATATGCAGAATCGACACCTACAGGGTCTCTTCCAGATATGGCGCCAATTCTAAAATCTGGCGGGTAGAAATGCATAGTGAAAAAGTCCAATGATATTTGCAGTCCACATAGCCTATAAATATGGCTCAATCGACAAGCATACAGGCTGCGTTTCAAATTTCCTGTGGCTTGGTCATTGCCCCACACGTATACAGGCATGCATATTTTTCCTCAGCCACTGAATTTCATTTAGTTTCTAAAGTTCAAAAGATAGTTTGAGAAATATTTCGACTTCCACTATATTGGAGATTGACGTATTTTATTTCCCAAAGTTCAAAGACAATCTTTAATATATAATTATATATATATATATCATGAGCCAGTTAGCATACTTTCGATATATATATTTATACATATATATATATATATACAAATTTCAGAGGCAATAATAATAATATTATTAATATCCACATAATAAAGGACGTGTGCATATATACATATATATACTAGTATATTTCTCTATGTACACGTATGTGTAAGTATACCATATCGATGCAACCGTATGAGCATATCCATCTGCCAACATACGCTTGTATCAATATGTATATACTTATGGATACGTGTATATACTATACATATGTATATATGTCCACTTCCGTTTACTTACATCATTCACGTTACCATCATATCCACATGACCATAATACCACAAACAGATCTCAAGACTCACATAGATAAACATCATTTGAGAATGCATACAAAACTCTAAAAGCAACCGTACAAGCTACGGATGACTTACCTATAATCCACACAGATTGACTTAGTTCACTCAATCCAAGGTGACGTGTGTGTATGCTCAGATAGTTTATTTTACCGGTTACCCAACCAAGCTCCTCTCCCGAGTGATACTTCCCCTCCGCCTAGAGGAATGGTTCACATACCTACATCCACTAACATAAACTCACGGCAGTCACATGTTTATAGCATTAGCAGTATACATAAACATCTCAAGTTAAAATAACATGATTCATTAACCTCCTTATGCAATATTTCACCATGAATAACATCAACTGAGATAACATCAAATGAAACAACATCAAGTGAGATGGCATTCATATTGAAAACAAGGTACAAGCATCATTAATTTATCTCTAGAATTCATATTACATTCACATTTACCCTATCTAGTAATGGCAAACAGTAACTTCACAATTTGGGATGTAACAGAAATTGAAGCTAAATCAGGCAACTGCCTAGGGATACCAAGCACATCATCTTCGTAGGCCTTTGCAAAAGAAGAGAAAACTTTATACTATTAAAAATCTATGACTAGGGCAAGAAGAATCAGAAATGAATGAAGGAAAAATTATTATGAAACAGTCAAGTATATTGATAGAGCTATGGAGTTCAGAAGTTTGGATTACCAATACATTGAAGTAAAGGACAAAAGCAATGAAGAAAAGGCAAGCAACTAGATAAAGAATTGAGGATTGAGATTGGGAGCTCCCTAGTGCGTTTGAATGACAAGGCAAACATGAAGACCAAGAAGACCTTTGTATGAGAGAACTTGATAATATAAATTACTGAATGCATTCCTATCATCTCTATGTCCAAACAAAGTTTTGGATAAGGTTACAACATACTTTTTGATATAGCCCTAATTTGCAAATTCATTGGAACCTAAACAAGCAGGGAAAGTCTAGAATAGTGGATAAGAGCAAAATTATGCTCTATGCATGCCCATAGACAAGATTTTTGGAAAAGGGGTAATTAAGCAACATTGCAAAGAACAGTAAACAAAAAAATACTCTTTAATGTCGAACATGGTTTTACAGGAATGTTGGATTATACATCGAGATATTAATCACTATTATTCAATCCTAAACTAGATGTAAAGAATAATCATGAAAGCATCCTTGAGGATGAGGAGATGCCTTGGTCCACTAGATGTAAAGAATTGTCCTCTCATGCCAAAATGTTTGTAGATAATAGAGACTAATTTGTGTACTCGTAGCCAATCCTAGAAGCCCTAAGAATATGTTCTTCATCCGGGGTTTGGCGCCAAAATCCAGATTATGAATGTTTGCCTTTTAGACGCTTTAAAAATAATAAGATTAGCCACATCAGAAAAACGTTGTCCAGACACATTCAGCAAGGCAGGGGAATAATGGATGCCCGAAAGTTAGTAAACCAAAGTGCACCTCTGAGGACTAGAAGGTCATGTTCAAATGGAGAAACTACAAATATTTTTTAACAAAAGAAAAATACAGTACCATAGATATCTTAAATACATCTATCTAAAAGATGCCAAGAGATATCAGTCTTAAGGCAACTATCTAACCTATTCAGCAAATCTAATATAGGTGCCTCAAGATTGATATCTCTTAACATCTTTTAGATAAATGTATTTAAGATATCTATGTTAATTTTATTTATATATAGCTCTTATTATTAATAAACGTTATAACAATATATTGTATTCAATTTCAAAGTTGAAAAAAATTCCACCAAGAAAATGTTATAGGTAGTTTCATGGAAAGGTAAAAATGTTGAACTTAAATCAAATTAATATGAATATTGCTGTAATATAAAAATTAGTAAATACAAATTTTGTTGTGGTATAAATTAATAAGAATTTAAAATAAATATTTATTTGTTTGATGAAATAGTTTGTTAAAATAAATAATTTTAATTATTATACAACAAATTTTTAAATATTAATTTATACAAAATATACACAAAATTTAAATGAACACTGATATGTAAATAATTGGAGATAATTTCCTAGTGTTCAACAATGGATATCTCTCTATCAACACTAGGAACAACCTTCAACACACTGTAATACACCTTTTATCACTGTTTATGGATGCAATCTATAGTATCAAACGTTTAACATGATGCAACATACAGGAAACATGAAAAATAAAGAATAAAACTTGCAAGGAACACACACAAATATGACTACAACAAAAAGATAACCAGGTGAAACCCTAAAGGGTGAAAACTCTAGCAAGAGTGAGCATTCTACTCCTCGTCTCACTATCTCAAAGTTCAACAATGGATATCTCCCTATCAACTCTATTAAGAACTTTCAACATATTGTAACACACTTTTATGGATGTCATCTACAATATCAAATGTTCAACATGATGCAACATAAGAAAACATTAAAAATAATTTAATAAAGAATAAAACTTGCAAGAAACACATACAAACATGACTGCAACAACAAGATAACCTGCTGAAACCCCAAAGGATGAAAACTCCAGCAAGGGTGAGTATTAGCTCCTCCTATTTTAGTCAATTCCATATATGGAACAATGCCTTCAAGGCTAATTGGCACCATTCCAATGTGTTCGAATTCCTCCACACCTGCTATGAAACCCTACAACTCAAAAACCGTGTCCCAATCCCTTACAATCATATTTGGAACATGAAAAATGAAGATTAAACAAAGTGCCAACCTTCTAACTTCATTTTTTCACACTATATCCACTACCACTATCTTTCCACGATACCAAAATGGAGAACAAATGTCAAAAGAGTCAATTCAATTGCCAAAACCCTTCATCTTCCATGTTTTTTCTGTGCAATGAAAAAATTGCTACTTCCAACAAACTAGCAATTGTGCATTCACTGCACTGTTTGCTTTTTCAGTATGGGATCCGTGTTTTCGCCATGGTCAGTAATGTTTTCACCACTTTTGAAAATTGATAAGACTTCATTTTAAATTTCCCAATTAGAGGTGAAGTCTGCAACTTGATTCAAAGATTCCTTAGATGCTCCAAATCACTTTAGAGACCTTCCAACACATTCACAGCCTCGCATTCAATATAACATGATATTTTACAATGATTCTTTGATTCCAAGTCATTGCCACCTTCTTGACAGAAGTGGTTCTCCTTGACCCTGTCAGTCCCACTTGTTCAGTGTTCAGGTTAAGGTTGGGTTTGGGTCTGCCAATATGGCAAAAATGTTTTCGGGTTAGGTTCATTTTGGGTATATTTGAACAAAAATCATGCAAAAATCATAAATATATACATATTTGCAGCTTAAAAAACAGGAATTAAGTTTAAAAAACCGCATAACATGCAATTAATAAAAAAACCACCATATATATTAAAAAATACTACTTTGATATCAATTTAAGTTGTCAAACTCAAATGTCATGGTAGATATTCATTGTTCACTATTAAAATAATAAAACCAGCAATCAACATCATAGGGATCTTCATAAAGATCACCATCATTGACATTATATGTAGGTAGATTAGAAGAACCATAAGGAGTGCCGCTGTGTAATGTCCCCTTCCAGTTGACAACTCTCAGTACTTGAGATTAGCCTATTATGTGGCCCTCGTAGGCTAATATGGAGGATAGAGGGTCTTGTCGAGGCATGGCTTGGCTTCAGTTGTCAGAACTATTTAGTTTGGCTTTCGTTCGGGGTCTTTCGGACATCATTTGCTTGACTTACTATTTTTAGTAAGTGGAGACACTCAGCGGAGCACCCCTGCTATTTTTAGTAGTATGGTCTGGTAATATGCAGATTCAATCACTTATCATCCGACTTCAGACGGTTTGTCATTTGGACTTATATTGAGAGAGATATTAATATTTATTTGCCAAAATAAATATTAATTTAATTGAAGCTTATATTATAAAGTTATAATGTAATTTAATATTATAACTTAAGTGACTTATTGAAGGGGTCGACCATCATGAAGAAGGGGCCACTTTTTAATTAATCATTTTTATTAAAAGGGCGCCCAAACTATTGAATAATTAAAAGTGAAATTCAAGTTTTATTTAAATGATGCCTTTTGAAGAAAATCGACCTAATTGAGGAGTTATAAGTTTTCTTTGAGAGAAATTCATTCAGTATGATATGAGAATCGATTTTAGACAATTTCTTCTACAGAGAACGAAGCCAAGGGTTTTAGTTTTCTTTTGCATTGGAGAACGAGCCATCTTCAGTGTTTGCAGTTCAGAGGCTATGAAATATCAGCTGATTTATTGCCTGTCAGTTGAATAGCTTCATTCAGAAGTTATTACAGAGATCATTGAGAAGATTTTATATAGGGTTTGATTTAATATTCGTCAGGGAAAGTGATATCTTTGAGCAGTAGGTTCAGTTCATCATCTGGCATGAATTCCAAGGTTGTACGGAATTTATTGCTGCTGGTTTGGAGGCCGTACCACTTAGCTGGAAGGCCGTACTTTTTCCTTGAGCCTGGACGCCTTGCTTTCTTGTCTTTTTTCTTCACCAAATGGGACGCCTTGGACTCTGGGTCAATTTGCAACAAGCTCGAGGCTGGAGAAGTGTCTTCTGAGGTTGGCCGTACTAAATCTTCATCATTAGGGGCAGCTGCAAATCAGAAATCAGGTTTTTAAATATTACTTTTAGCTTTGCCTTTTTGTCTGCATGTCAGAGATTCATCATTGTAATCATCTGAAAAATAATAAATTCATGCGCTATCGATTCAGGAGTGTATTTGTTTCAGTATTTACTTTCCAGTATTTAATAAGGGTTTAGATGCTTTTTCTTTCAAAATCGCACCATTCTCTTATTTAGCAAAAACCACAAAAAAATCAAAACAAAGAAAAAACAAGCAAAAACAATCAGTTTCCGAAATCGTGAGAAAACGAGTTTCTACACGCTGGCACTCACACTAAAATTTTGTTGGCTATCTGACTCAAAAAATGAAAACTTTTGGGTAGTAGAAGCATTAGAGTCAACTTGCTCTTGCTCTACATCCCACAACTTTGTTGCCCCTTGTAGTCAATTTGTTCCTACAAAGGATGGTACAAGTTGGAATGCACATAAACCAACTCTTCTTTGTTCGGAGGGATTATCAACAAGCTTTGGGAAAGGTAACACTTTCTCATTTTGATGGAAGTGACAAGAGTACTGCTCGTGCATGGGTCCAAAAGTTGGACAACTATTTGTCTTTGAAGCCAATGCCAGAAGAAGAGGCAATTAAATTCGCCAACTTGCACCTAGATGGAGCAGCTCATGAATGGTGGTGCCATGGGTTGATAACCCAAGGCCATATTCTCATTACCACCTATGATGAGTTTACCAACAAACTCATTGAAAGATTTGACAAGGAGCTAGAACAGCAATTCAGAGATTTGGCACATTCAAGCAACATGGGACAATTGATGCCTACATTGTTAATTTTTAGAGGCTTTCTATAATGGTGCCAAATGTTTCAAAAAGAAGACTGGTAGTGTTGTTTATTGAAGGGCTAACCGAGCCTCTCAGGGGGTGGGTGAAAGCTTTTGACCTTCCAATACTTCAAGAAGCAATCAAGAAAGCAAGGAACATGGAGTTTGTTGTTCGTACGAGTAAATTTCAACCCAAGACCTTTCAACACAAAAAAAACAAAAAAAAAACAAAAAGCATTTTCACAAGGAAACAAATCAGTCCAAAAATTTTCCTTCAAACATAAATGACAACCTCTGAAAATGAGGTAAGAAAGAAAAAATTATGCTTTACATGCAAGGAGCCATGGGCCCTAGGTCATAAGTGCTTTGAGTAAGGTCAAGTTCATCATTTGGAAGTGTATTCAGCTGATGAGTCTAAATCAGAAAATTCAGAACAGCAAGATGATATGGAGGAAAATGAGGAGGAAGAAGCACTAGAACAACCTAAAGAAAAGAGAGAAAATGAAGGCACTTTTTCCCAACTCTCAAGTTATCAAAAGAATGATTCTTTTAGGGTTATTGGAGTGTTGTGTGGGCAGCAAATTGTTGCTCTCGTTGATATAGGTGCTACACACAACTTTATTGACAAAGGAGTTGTAGCATGAACAGGCCTTAAGACAGAAGAATTTGAAGGTTCCAAATTCATGGTTATTGATGGATTCACTATTTCATGCTCAAGGAGAATTCCACAATTGAGTCTACAATTGGGCAACTATGAAATCAAAGATGAATTTTATGTGGTAAGCATTGGAGACACCGATGTTGTTCTTGGCATCCAATGGCTTTGTCTTTAGGGAAGATCACTCTATTTTTGCAAACAATGGAGCTGAAATTCCAAGTTGATGGGAAGATGATTGTGTTAAGAGGAATGTCTAATGGAGAACCTTGTGTTGTCACATGCAAGAGGATGGAGAAAATGCTTCACCATGGGCAAGTTGAGTGGGCAGCCCATTGTGTCATCATGCCTACCATTACTCAAGAAGAAAAAAGAGAATGCCATCCAGATGTGCAAGCATTGTCGACCTAACAAAGCAAGGTTTTTAGTGGCATACCACCTAGAAGGCCTTCTGAAAGAGGGATTGAGCATGTGATAGAGCTGGAAGAGGGAGCCAATATTGTTATCACCACTCCGTATAGACACCATAAGAGACACAAGGGTGAAATTGAAAACGAAATCAAGGAGCTTCTAGAGATGGGGTATATTTGTCCAAGCAAAAGTCCGTTTGCATCTTTTGTGGTGTTAGTCAAAAATAAGGACGGGACTATGCGCATGTGCATAGATTATAGATCCCTTAACAAGAAGACCATCAAGAATCGGTACCCTATATCGAGGATTGATGAGTGGCATGGAGTTGTCTATTTTTCAAAAATACACTTAACGTCTGAATATCATTAGATAAGAGTTCGAGAAGAAGACATAGAGAAGATTGCATTTGTATGCCATTTTGGGCATTATGAGTTCCTGGTTATGCCTTTTGGCTTAACAAATACTCTAGCAACTTTCCAATCCTATATGAACCAAGTCTTTAGCAAGCAACTCAAAAAGTTCAACTTGGTATTTTTTGATGATATGTTGATATTTAGTAAGATTTGGGAGGAACATATGCAACACTTGGACGTGGTTTTGAGAATTCTTGAGGTAGAATCATTGTTTGCAAAGGAATCTAAATGTGAGTTTGCTATGACAGAACTCATGTATCTTGGTCATGTGATTAGCTCTAAAGGGGTTAGAGTTGACCAAGAAAAGATTAAGGCTATTTTGGATTGGCCCCCACAAAAAACTCTTACTCAATTGAAGGGTGTTTTTGGGCTTTGTGGCTTCTATCAAATGAAGGGATTTTCACAGTTGGCTGCCCCACTTACTGATCTCACCAAAAAGGGGGCATTTGTATGGTCTACAGTAGCGCAGTAATTGAAGAGCACATAGGAAATACGGGGGGGGGATCAGTATTTCAAGACTTTTTAAAACTTTAAACCAGATTTAACATGTAAATCAGAAATCAGAACATTAAGAGCAACCTCAAACACCATTAACAAGAACACCAGGATTACGTGGAAAACCCTTTTGGATAAAAAACCACGGTAAAATATTGCTTTTATTTATCCAAAGGGCACCAACCCTGATTACATAAGTGAGCACCAACTTCCATGAAGCACCAACTTTGATTTCATTTAGTGAGCACCAACCCACCGAGAGCACCAACCCTCCTTCGAAGCACCAACTCTGAAAACACCAAAGCACCAACTCCAGACTACGAATACAAATCTGTAAACGCTAATTAAAGCAATGCCTTCACATGAACTGTGAGGTTCTCAAACACATACACCCATTGAAGACATCAAGTATCTACGACATAAATTCACCTCTTCCTAAGCAACATTCATTACTCACAGCTTCACTCTTCATTCATAATCCCAAACCAAAATGCAGTTCTCCTTTCATCTCAATGCCAAACTCATAAATCTTCACAACTCTGCAAAACCTTTTGTTCAAATCCTCAACACCATACAGAAATACACATAGATAAAACGCTACTGCTCATGCATCTTCATACAGATATACCATTCAGCACACACTATACCCTTCAAAACCTCACACTTTACTTCTCACCGCATAGTTAAAAACAAAGACATCACTTCTATATTTTTACAAATACCATAAATAACCATACCCATTCAGATTTTTAGCAACCATCAAGTTAATCTGTTTATGTAGACTTCATTCAAAGGAAAAACTTCACTCTCAAGAAGCTCAAACACTAACTCCTCTCATTTGCTCTAAAAAGCTTTAATATTATACTTGGCACACACACACACCCCACTAATTCATTTTGCACAACCAAAAGAAAATCTCAATTCCTTCACCTCACGGGTCCATTACATTAAGCACTTCACCAAAATCTACAGACCTGACCTTTTTTTCTTTTTTAATATTTACCCAAACCATACTTCAACATATTCTCTAAGCTAGCTCACCCCATTCGTATAGCTCCAAAGTATTATGAATATCAGCTAAGACTGAAGCTAACTCAAAATTAAAAACGTGTTGTTGTACCCCAAAATTAAAATTTTTGTTACACTTAGACATTTTGAAGAAATGAGTAAAAGTCTTGTTAAAATTGTCAAAAAGGTCAAAATTTGGGTGTGTGTGTCTTGCATGAGGGGTTAAAATGTGAAATTCCCAAAATTTGACGATCTGGGTCTGCTCAGAGCGACCTAATCTACAAAACCCAGATCTCAGTTTTTCATCCCTACTTTTTAGGAAAATTGCTATTTTTTGAAATTTCCTAAAAATAGTAACTTTGTCTGGGTTTTTCTGGATTTCTTTTGAAACGGATACTGGCAAAACTTTCTAAAAAAAGAAAGTTTCTAAGAATAGAAAGTTGGTCCGATAGGGTTCAAACTGATTTTGATTGGCTCAAAATACGTCCATATCAGGATGGTGTAGTCAAAATCTCAAAATAATCAATTTTTCCCTAGTGGGTCTATTCTGCTTTTTCAGAAGCATATTAGGAGCTCCAAGGTCATCAATGGAGGTCAATCAGCTGCCAAGTGTCACACTCAACACTTAGGCGTTGAACAGAAGGTGAGTTGGTAAGCAAGCACAAAGAACGGAGAAGAAGGTGAAAACTGTAAAAATTTTCTAACACTGCTTGTCATGGGCGCCCTAGGAGAGAATAGGCGCCCATCTTTTTAGGGCATTAAATGTTGAAATTAGGGTTAAAGCCTCAAGGCAAAGTTACTCAGTCTTCTTCCAGCTTCGCAACGAATCCAACGGTGCAGTCGTCGGATCATCCATTCGTTCGGGATTCGAAATCAAACAGGGAAGATCCAAACAGAAGTCAGAATGAAAAAGAATGAAAATCACCAAAATTTTCTAAGTTTGGGAACTTTGGGCGCCCCTGGTGCAGAAGGGCGCCCGGCTTTTTGAAGGGGCAAATCCAACAGTTAGGGTTTCCTAAAATACTCAATCTCTCCGGGATTCAGTCTGCTTCGCAACGAATATCTTTGTCAAGGCATCGAACAAGTCAATCTCCGGCGAATTCAAATCAAAGTTGAAGGTACAGAATGAAGGTTTGAATCTGAAGATAAAATCTAATTAGATTTTTTTTTTATTTGTTTCCCTCCTTATTTCTCCAAAAAGGGTCACCCAAGCCCAATTAAAATAACAATATATTTTTGGTGCCAAAAATTCAAATTTAAATATTAGTTTTCTCCTCCCCCTTGGCCGCCAAAAACCAAAAATAATAAAATATTATTTTTTTATTAATTTCCCTTATTCACTTTAGGAGGGACATTACAAGAGCTCTCCAAACTTCTTGGAGAAGCATGCTATTTTTAGACAGATGTAATGTCCCCATTTTAGCCATACGCTCCTTTGTGATTGATAGCCTATTTCCAAAAGCCCGTACGCTAGTCAGAAGTGGAATTAAGGTTTCCTATTTTTTAGGAAGTTTAGATGCAATTTTGAAAGCTTGCATGTGTGTATTTCTGACGAATGTCTAGTGGAGCTTTCTGGGTTTTCAGAGACCTCTGAGGTGGTGTGGCATGCATTTGAATCTGACAACCTTTCCAGGCACTTACTATTTATAGTAAGTCATGATGGCTGCCTGGTTTGTGTTCTAAAGGTATTTGAAAACACTTACTATTTATAGTAAGTCATGATACTGCTCAGTGGTGTTCAAAGGAAGTTTTGCAAACTTACTATTTATAGGAGTTTGCAATTTTTGGTAAGTCTATTTTTAACAGTATCATTTTGGCAGCATCTCAGTCATCTGCAGTTCAATATGAATGATCAGTTTGGTTCTCTGATTGAATTGAAGTGAATTTACTATTTTTAGCATATGCTATTTATAGTAAGACTATTTGTGGCAGTGATAGCATTTTAAGTTGGGTTCAACTCAGCTATCATCAATTTGCTATATTTGGCAATCTTCCAGTTCAGTTTTGGCATTGGTCTTGGCTACCTCCTTGAATTGAGTTCTATACTTAGTCAAATTTTATGTTTTGCAGTTGTACCCCACGCCTAGGCTTAATGACTTCAAGTCATTTTTAAAAAGGGGACATAAAGGGGTTGGTTTGAGCATTTAATATTTATATTAAATGTTTTATTGTTGCAACTTAAAGTGGGATGACTTGGAGAAGAATATTAAGAGTTTTAAATATTTTAAAAAGTGCATTTTTGGAGATGGGAGTCCCTTGGGGAAATTGAAAAGTTTTCTTTCTTGAAGGTTACTGCAGTATTTTGAATGCCAAGAGATCTATTTATTCCAGCCTTGCTCATTCATTCACATCTTTTGAAAATATTGTAAAGTTATGCTGCTGGTTTGAAATCTAGAATCCGGCTAAGGGAAAGCTTAGCAAATTTACTCCATTCTTCGGGCCTGAAACTATGGTTTCCTAGATGGTGGATTGAGAATGTGCTTCATTCAGAAGTGCATATTGTGCATCAAAGTTGAAGAATTTGGTGATAGTTTCAGTTTATACTTTGCTGGTTATTATCATAGCTGAAAGTAGTTTCCATTCGCAGCTCTTTAGATAAATTTATTTTCATTCTGGGCATTGAAAAAATCCATTCCTAGGCTGAAGGCGACCCTCTTGGCAAAGTTTGGGAATTTATTTTGCAGATTTCAATTTTTAATGCAAGATCGACCTTCCTAGAAGGCCGTACCATTGCTGGAGGTGTCTTGGAGTTTGTGCTTGAACATGTGATGAGCTTTGATGCAATTTTAGTGCTTGATACTGGGCACCATCCTCCCTAGAAGCAATTGCAATTTATTTTAGACTCTTTGGAGGTATTTTGAAGGAGTTGTGAATATTTTAATGTGTTACATCTTGCTGGTTATGAGTTTTATAGTTGCTGGTAATGTTATTTCAGTTTGCTGTTTATCATATCAGCTTATCAGTCGTACAGATTTTGACTTGTAATTTTTTAGTTGGAAAGTTTAGAAGTTGGGGAAACCATCTTTCTTCATTTGCATTGATTATTCAATTGTAACACTTGGTAAATTGCAGATAATTTGCATTGTAAGGCTAAGAATTAGTAGTACTAATCTAATCAATAATATTGTTGCATTTACTTTGTGATTGTAATGCAAACACTATAACCCCTGGATGGTTTACCGCCAGTGAGGAGGAATTAACATTGTATCTTTCATTTCTCACCCATTGTTTAAGTGGAGAATTCCCACTGCTATGTGGATGCCTGCTAATAGTAGATGAATTGTGTTTCATTGTAATTATCTTTCCCCCCACTGAACAAGTGGTAGCGTGGATTGTTCATGGTCGGATCACCGCCTACATTTCATTTCCAGCTTTGTATTTCAAATTCAGATTATTGCTAACAATCCCATCACCATAAGCTATCACCTCACCTTCAATAGGATCTTGGTGAACTTTCTTGGTGAAGGTTACTTTCAAGTTGGATATCTTTTGGGATCTAACGCTAACATTTGGCGTTGTGCTGGTTTGTGTTGCGAAAATCCAAGGAAAAAATTAAGGGGCATATTTCAGTGGTATCAGAGCAAAAGTTCCTGCCATCCTGTTGGGGAGAACAAAAAAATTAGCATTGCCACGATGGACATCAGCAGATTTGCCGAACAGTTCATGAGGGAATGTGAACATGATGCTTCCATATTCCATGCAGAATATCAGAGCATGTCAGATGAGTTCATGAATGATGTTTCTTTTGACACATATTTGAATTGTGTGGTAGCTGTGAAACCTGGAAAATTGGGTGTGGTCAACTACATCAAGAAAAAAAATTACAAGAGAAGCAAAACTTGCCATGGTTGAAGAATCAAGGAAGGAAGAAGCAAAGGGATCTATTTGTGGTTTGCAACCCACAAGTAAGCAAATTGAAGAGAAAAATCAGTCAACTAGTGGTGAAGAAGACACAAGCAAATTGCACATTTTAGTTCAAAATGAAAGTGCACTTGAAGAAGATACCTTGGCAAATGAGGAGATTAAGTTAGAGTCCCAAAATACACCCTTAGACTTGCATGAGATGGGAAATTATGCAGATTGTTTGGGCAAGAAGGACATAACAGCAATTTTGAGTCCTAAAAAGGATTCCGATGAAGAGCTTGAGATAAATGACTTCACAGAAGTTTTCAGTAGTACCAATGTATGGATTGAGTTCGCTAAAGAAGAACAAATTGAAGGAAATACTGGTGGTGTCATTGAATCAGCCTATGACCACCTTGATGTTGATAATGGTTATGATGATTCGGTTGAGTTCAGATCGAATCATGTTGAAGATTTGGTGAGGGATAATTCTCTACTTGTTGCTGACCTGACTTCCCAAAGGATTCCATATGAAGAATTTATGACAAGTGACCAAGAAGACTTCTTTGGTATGTATGTGGATGCTAATGATAAAATCAGCAACACATCTACTCATGATAATTCCATTGAAGAAAAGAATGATAAAATATTCAAAGCAGCCAGCTTTGATGATTCTTTATTTCAATCCAATGCTAGTGACTTGGATAGTATTGGGTTTGACTATCAAACTACATCTGTGGAGAAAGTTATAGATGAAGATTTCAGTTCAAGAGGATTGGGGAGTGATTCATTCAAAAAGTCAACAATCCAAGTGGAGCATGATGAGAACCTTCCTATTGATCATTTTGCATTTGGGATCTTTGTGAGATGGCACCAAGGTATGATAAAGAACCTGAGTGGGATAAATTTCCCTTTGATCCCGATAAAGTTCAAAATCCATTTTGTATTGCAAGCTATGAGGAGGTCATTGGAGAAGACGTTGTCTTTGATGAAGAAGCTTGCTTGGAAAAGCTCCATAAATATTCCTTCGAGGTGGTTGCAGCCACTAAAGTAGAGTATGTTGCTACCAAAACTATAAGAGCATCGATCAATAATGATTCATTGTTTGAAGATATTGCTGTTAGGAAGTGTTGTGACCTTTTTCACACATCGCCCCATTGCAAATGGGGACCCCTAATTTTTGCTTCGTTTCAAACTTTTGGCTTGGTTTTAGTTAGTTTTCCTGTTGTCTCTCTCTCTCTTTCTGTCCCTTTTCTGCTGTTTTCCTTTCCGAGATGTGCCCGTCTTTGAGCTTGAGTTGAAATTTCGGCCAAGTCTATTGAATTAGGGTTTTGAACTCTCCAACCAATTTAAAATCGAATGAAGTAATCAAGTTGAAATCTAACCTTGGCGTGGCAGTCAATATGCTTCTAGCAGGTTCCCAGCTAAGTTTCATCGAATTCCAACAACTTACTATTTTTAGTAAGTGTGCAATTCAAAGCGTCCCTTCAGCATCTTTTGAAATTTCAACAGTCACACTGCATTCAGAACACGTCAAGCTGCTCGTCTGCAAGTTTTGACCTGAAACAGACAACTTACTATTTTTAGCAGTTCGGCTTTCGGAGCAGATTTTAGGGTTTATATGCAGAGTTCTTCAATGCATGTCTGGAGATTCCTTCTGGGTTTTCCGAAACCTTCGCAATGATATAACATGCAAAGTGAGATAATGACTTTCAGTATTCAGCCTTCAGAGGCTATTTTTAGGGTTTGCATGTCAGAGTTTTCTTTGCATGTCGGGTGATTCCTTATGGGTTTTTCAAGAGCTTCGCAGTGGTGTGACATTCAAAGCAAAATGATTGGTTTTCAGTGACTTACTATTTTTAGCAGTTTCATTCCGGCAGCTGCCCAGCACATCAGAATCACAAATAGGGCGAAATGCAACAAAAATGAGGTCAAACGGAGGTCATTTGATATGCATGCAAGAAAAATTAGGGTTCCAGCTTCGGGACCCAAAAAGGAGCAAAAAGTCAAAATTTCCAAAAACCGGTGTATCCCACTGCGTTCAACATCTTTCAGGCTATCCACTGGTAAAATTTGAAGGCAATCGGAGCACTTACTATTTATAGTAAGCCATTCCAAAAACAGGCTAAAAATAGTAAGTCAGCATCAAGCGCCAATGTGAACGGGCAGGTCACCCAATGAGGAGCACGTCATTCGAATTTCAAGTCAAATGGAGTTGTGGAGGTCTCAAAAATGAGCAGTTACTAAAAATAGTAAACCACCTTCAGAAATGTGCTATTTTTAGCAGGTCAGCTCAAGGTGGTAGTGTGAACGGGCTAAGTAGGTCATGAGGATCATGTGGTTAAAATTTCAAATCGATCTGAGCTTCAGAAATGTAAAATTGAGGGACTTACTATAAATAGTAGGGCATGGATAAATAGGCAGAAGCGGATAAAATTTCTAAGTATTGAACTCATCCACCTCCACCTTGAAAATGCGCCCACCTCAGTTGGGAAGCAAAGAAAATTTAGCAAGGCATGAATTTCATCCTCCTGCCACCCCTAAATGCGCCCTCTACAAGCAATTTTTCTAAGTCTGGAACTTTGTCATCCTGCAGGCTACCTCAAATGCGCCCACTTCAGTTGGAGATGTTGAGAATTTCTCTAAGTCTAAGTTTCATCCTGCTCCCTAGGCTAAATGCGCCCTCAAGGTAATAGCATGCAAAAAGTGGCTAAGGCATAAGTTTCATCCCTCCCCATATGTGAAATGCGCCCGCTTCAAGCTAGTTGTTAAAAAAGTTTCTAAGGCATGAGGTTTTATCCTCCTCATATGCTAAAATGCGCCCAGCTTGCCTTCAAGAAGTTAGAAAATTTCTAAGTATGGAACATCCTGCAGGCTACCTCAAATGCGCCCTCATCAAGTTGGCAATTGACAAAAGTGCTAAGTAAAAGTTTTATCCTCCTCAAGGTAGGAAATGCGCCCAAATCAAGGCATGTGAAGACAAAATATGTACAAGAAAAGGTCAACAAGTCAAAGGCGTTGAAGGCTTTATCCACTTCACCATCCTAAATGCGCCCAACTTAGCCTAGAAAGGACAAATTTTAAAATCCCCCTGCCTATCCAAAATGCGCCCATGTTTAAAAGAAAGTCAAATAGGTCAAAAAAGTATTAAGAAGTTAATCCTTCATCCCATGTAATGTGCGCCCATCCTTCATCAACCTCTAAATGCGCCCATACAAGCTAGGAAAAGACAAAAAGAGTCTAGGCGTGATGACTTATGGAATGCATTGAAGTCAATTCCTCCTTGGTACCTTGAATGCGCCCATATTAGAGATGAAATGGAAGTTGAATATGCTAGGCGTGGAAATGAAATATCCTCCTCAAGGTGCTAAATGCGCCCAAGGTGCATAAGGTTTAAAATATTCTAGGGCGTTGAAGTTATTCCTTCTACATGTGCTAAATGCGCCAAGATGCAAGGTGAAGGTAAGGTGGTGAAAATATACTAGGTGTTGAAATTAAGAACACCTTCCATGACATACAATATGTGCTCAAGGCATTTAAAAAGAAAAATTTTCTAAGTGAGTTGATAAAAATTTCTTCTCAGGCAGAATGATTGAAGGTGAATAAAAAAAATTCTAAGGCAAAATTCAAAATGTGCTGAGTGATTTAAAAATTTTCTAAGGCACAATATTTCATCCTCTAGGAAAAACGTCTAAGTCTGATAGAGGGTGATGAAATTGGTTAAGACATGAATAAATTTGCGAGAAGAAGTCAGAGGATGGCAGCTTCGCGAGGTTGATCAAAATTTTCAAGTTAGAGCAAGAAAACACTCACAGGGATGAAGAAATGGATTAAATTTGATGTGGAAATATTTTTCTAAGGTTAAAAATTCAAAAAATTAAATGAACCCCTTCGTTGTATACCCATGAATTCAACACGTTTTGAAGGAAATTCTCTTCTGGGTATTGAAGATCTTCGACAAGGAATGGATTTTAGTGTCTTCTGCACTTCGCCAAGGCTTTTAAGATGGAGATTTTTGATGGGCACTTGAATTATGAATTTCCTAAGGAAAATTTGAAAAAAATTCTAAGGCAAGGAATAAAATGTGTTGTGGACATAAAAATGCCTTGGCCGATGAATTTGAAGTCGGGTGCCTAGATGATTTTTTGATCAGGTTCCTGATGAAAACATTTTTTTTCTCGAGCCAGAGTCGAATGAAATGTCAGAGTGAACGCCTCAACTGGAAAAGTGAGGAGGATGCAGTTGAAGCTAAGATGATGTTAAAAGGGGCATCTCTTAAATACGCCCTTGAGGAAGATGAAATTTGTCTAAGGCATTGAAATATGATGCACAGGTGTTTTACGCCCCAGCCTACAGATGTTTAAAAAATCGTAAAAGAAGGCAAAAGTTGTGCTAGAGAAAATGATAAGCTCTATCGGATGAAGAGATCACTCGAACATTGAGATCAAGTAAGTAAGGTAAATTTATATCATGAAGTGTTTTGATGCTCTTCCTTTTGTCTATTTTGCAGGATGAACGTCGAAGCTAGAGCGTGATGACATGAAGCAGATAGTCCAAGATGATAAAATCATGAAGCCAGTACTTGGAAGAAATGGCTAAGTGTTGAGGCCTACTCAAGTGGCAGAGAAGAAATGTTTAAGTTCAAGACAAGAAAATCTTTCAAGTCTAGGATAGAGGAAAGGATGAAGGTCTAGGTGTTGAAGACCGACAACATGACAAATTGAAGATCCAAAATAGAGGAATTACTCTCAAGTGTGAGGTCCTTTGATGACCCAAAAGGTGTTCTCCAGCGTGCTTCGTACAACTCAAAATGCAAACAAGTGTAAAAGTTACAGCCTTGGAGTTTCAAGATTGAGAACGTGCCTGCCATGCCAGAAGTTGAAGCTGTTTGATCCAGTTTGCAGTCAGAAACAAGAACAGTGTGAAAGCGTTTCCAGGCAAGAATCTTCTAGAAGATGGTGGAAATTAATGGCTCATTTATTACCCCACTCCTCTTGGTGGCGATTTTTACGGTGAATCTTGTTTAGGGCTGGGGTGGCACAATTTGGGCCATCCAGCCGATTGTAATCTGAGCCATCCGTTGGACTTGGCTAGGTATATAAAAGGGCATCCCCCTCATTTGTACCTCATGAGAATAGGCACTAGATAGACAGTAAACATAGAGTAGAGGGATAACTTAGAAGTAGCATAGTATAGATTGATAGTGTAGTTGAAGAAGGAAAGTTTTCCTTTGAAAACTTTTGCAAGAGATTGTTGTATAAAACTTTCATAATAAAAGATCTTTTCATTGATGGTGAAATTCGTCTTTGTTATGGATAGCTAGCGAGGTTTCTTCATCCCTTCTACTTCAAGTAGCGTAGAGTAGCGTAATTTCATTTTTATGCAAGTAGGTGTTAGCTGTGGAATGTGGTGTTTGATCTAAGCAAGCTTCGCTTATCTATACCACTAGCGGGCTCACTGATGGTGTGTTCGCCTTGTGTGGTCAACTGGAAACGTTGTGGGCCTAACTTCAATCACAATTTGAATGATGGTATGCGTCGTTGTGATGGTATCTTCATGTCAAGTGGTGGTTTGAACATCTTTAGTCATCTCCCCTGAAGATTGCACCGACTCCGTGGAAGCTGTCTGAAGCGAGGCAAAGCAAGGCTCGGTTGAAGTCTGCAAGAATTGATCGCCATGTCCCACACCTTAGAGTAGATTAGAACCTTCTTACCCCTACACTCATTCTAATTCAGTACTTTCTGGTTAGAATAGGAAACTCGTGCTTCATTGATAAATCTGTCGAATTGTGAAAACCCCTTCCTCTACTGTTGACCAATTCTGCAAGTCCCCTTGAAATACCAGCAAATCACATTGAGCCAACTGAGACTATTAGCATTGAAGGAACCTTGGAGTTGAACGCACGAACTCTCTCGCAATCTTAGCGTGCTGGATACTTTGATCAAAAGGGAATAGGGTAGCTGTTGGCGACTTTATTCTGCGTTGGTGCGGTCACGAAAAACACATCAACAAGAAGGAAGCTGATTTTGATAATCAAGTCAAAGAAAATTAGAAAAGTTGATGTTTGATGAGCAAAGCTTCTTTGCTGATTATGATCATGGGCCTAAAGAGCTGCAAGTTTTGAAGGATAACTTATTGGTTATAGAAGAGAAAATTGTTAAGGTGTTATCAAGATTTGATAGCACACACAATTGTATTGAAGAACTTTACTGGGAGCTGCAGTTTGAAGAGAGACAAAATGGAGTTAAGGGTGGAGACCCTCTTTCTAAGGTGCGAACCATCAAAGAAGCATTTGAATCCATAAAGTCAGATTATTTGCACTTGCTCTCAGATAGGGATCATGCTATTAAGTTTGCAGAGGAGACCTATGATGCCTACCAAGAGAAGGAGGAAGAGATGGATAGGCTTTGCCTTGATTTTACCTTAGCTCATCATTCTTTATGCAAAGCAAAAAATCATTCATCTATTGCAGCCACCCTTATGGAACAAGAAGCTAATACAAGGCTAATGGAGATCAAGCAAATAGTTGAAGGAATAAATGAACTCCATAATGTTGAAACAATGCATAATGCAAAAGAGATTCAATATGTTGATAGTGATTGGAAGGTAAATCAAGAGTGTGAACTCTTGAGTTGGGAAGAGAATTTGCCTCAAGAAGGGATAGCTTGCAGCCATGAGCTAGATGTGATGACTGGTAATGTGTGTGGTATTCATCATGTTGCATTCTATAGATCAGCAACTAATGACGGGCATCTTCAAGTTGAAGAAGATGTGCATGAATTCTATGAAGACACCAACAAAAGGGATGAAGGAAATATTGTTTCTATGATTGTGTACAACAATCCACCATCTTCACATGATTTGTTAAATTATGAGGTGATTGACAATTTCTATGTGGATGGCATTGGTAAGAAGTTTTATGTTTTTGACATGCATAATTTTATAGTCAAGCATAAGATAATGTTGGTGGATCCATTCTATATGTCAAGCAACACTCTCTTGGAATGGATAGTAAATGAGCATTTAATGGTGTCCAAATTTGAACTGGCTGGTTTTCACTCAGCATTAACCAATGGGAGAGTACCACCTATCTTGAGATGGTTGATGAGGTCAAGTCTTGGAAAGATGCATCAAATTGTGGGAGAATTTTCAGACTTGGCCCTTTGGTTTCTAGATTGTGCATTGGTGATTAGTGATTATTCTAAAATGCTGGTCATGAAATGTTCAAACTTTGCATTGATGGTTGCAGTTGATTACATGGATTTGTGTGCACGAGACTTTCACTATAGCTCTTGGAGTTATGCTGGGAATTCTTCCAAATGTGTTGGAGTTTGTTCTTGGTTGGGAATTTATGTTTGGAATCCTCAACATGGCTTGATGGAGATTGTTACAAGTAGAAAGAGGAATCTTTGGAGAGATAAGGATTCAATTTTCATAGTCTTTGTTGCTGCCCCCATCTTTACCAATCACTTGATGATTCCATTTGTTTATCAACAAATGGATTGGAGAGAAATTTTGAGCAAAGAATGGTTCTTTGCTGTAATGGAGCTCTTAGAGTGGGTGTTTCCAGCCTCATGTTCGTGCAATTTGGTCAAGATGAATGTGGATTTTCAATATTGCAGCAGCTGTTCCTACTCTTGTTTGCAGATTTCTTTGAACTCTAATGTTGAATCTTTCATTCTTGATCGGGTGGTCAGCTAGTATACTCATACTTTCGCTTCACAATCTTTTATCAGTAATGGTTTTTGGCCTCAACAGTGGGAAATAATGAATCTGAGTGATTCGGATCAGTATTGGATGATGTTCAAGTTTTTTTCCAGTGGTCATTTTTGTGCAATCTCTTGCACTAGTGCTTGGGGCAGTGAACCTTTGCTTGAATTGGTTCAAACTTTTGAGACTCTTGAGGAGAGATTGGTGAAAGTTTTCAAAAGTTTTCTTGAATATGTCAGGATTACTCAGAGAAGGCATTATACATCCTTGAGGAGTTTTCAGGATGTGGTTGTTATGACTTTGCAAAGAGCTGTATTTTCCTTTGCAAATGGCTGTGATGGAGACACACTTGTTGTTGTGACTCGATTTGATGCTTTGAGGAGTTTTGTTGATAAGAATATTGTTGAGTTATTTAGATCTTTCGTCCATATGCCCAGATTGTTGTTAGTCACTGGTATTGTTGATACTAACTTCTCAGAGTTTGTTGGGCGTGGGATGCTGTTGAATTATGATTTCAATCCTTCCATGTCTTTCAGTTTGAATTTCAGGCATGTCCTCTCTTTGAAGTTGCAGGGAAGGTTAGTCCAGATATGGAGCAATGGCTCCATTTGTATGATCAGAGTGGAGCAGCATCAACATGGTGGGTCTTTCTAGAGGACATGGGATCCCAAAATCCTATATGTTTTGGTGGATTCAGTTTGGAGTGTTGTGGCATTGCTTGAGGACAAGCAATTTTGGGAAAGGCGGACTGTAATGTCCCCATTTTAGCCATACGCTCCTTTGTCACTGATAGCCTATTTCCGGAAGCCCGTAGGCTAGTCAGAAGTGGAATTAGAGTTTCCTATTCTTTTAGGAAGTTTAGATGCAATTTTGAAAGCCTGCATGTGTGTATTTCTAATGCATGTCTGGTAGAGCTTTCTGGGTTTTCGGAGACCTCCAGGGTGGTGTGGCATGCATTTGAATCTAACAACCTTTCCAGGCACTTACTATTTATAGTAAGTCATGATGGCTGCCTGGTTTGTGTTCTAAAGGTATTTGAAAACACTTACTATTTATAGTAAGTCATGATACTGCTCAGTGGTGTTCAAAGGAAGTTTTGCAAACTTACTATTTATAGGAGTTTGCAATTTTTGGTAAGTCTATTTTTAACAGTATCATTTTGGCAGCATCTCAGTCATCTGCAGTTCAGTATGAATGATCAATTTGGTTCTCTGATTGAATTGAAGTGAATTTACTATTTTTAGCATATGCTATTTATAGTAAGACTATTTGTGGCAGTGATAGCATTTTAAGTTGGGTTCAACTCAGCTATCATCAATTTGCTATATTTGGCAATCTTCCAGTTCAGTTTTGGCATTGGTCTTGGCTACCTCCTTGAATTGAGTTCTATACTTAGTCAAATTTTATGTTTTGCAGTTGTACCCCACGCCTAGGCTTAATGACTTCAAGTCATTTTTAAAAAGGGGACATAAAGGGGTTGGTTTGAGCATTTAATATTTATATTAAATGTTTTATTGTTGCAACTTAAAGTGGGATGACTTGGAGAAGAATATTAAGAGTTTTAAATATTTTAAAAAGTGCATTTTTGGAGATGGGAGTCCCTTGGGGAAATTGAAAAGTTTTCTTTCTTGAAGGTTACTGCAGTATTTTGAATGCCAAGAGATCTATTTATTCCAGCCTTGCTCATTCATTCACATCTTTTGAAAATATTGTAAAGTTATGCTGCTGGTTTGAAATCTAGAATCCGGCTAAGGGAAAGCTTAGCAAATTTACTCCATTCTTCAGGCCTGAAACTATGGTTTCCTAGATGGTGGATTGAGAATGTGCTTCATTCAGAAGTGCATATTGTGCATCAAAGTTGAAGAATTTGGTGATAATTTCAGTTTATACTTTGCTGGTTATTATCATAGCTGAAAGTAGTTTTCATTCGCAGCTCTTTAGATAAATTTATTTTCATTCTGGACATTGAAGAAATCCATTCCTAGGCTGAAAGCGACCCTCTTGGCAAAGTTTGGGAATTTATTTTGCAGATTTCAATTTTTAATGCAAGATCGACCTTCCTAGAAGGCCATACCATAGCTGGAGGTGTCTTGGAGTTTGTGCTTGAACATGTGATGAGCTTTGATGCAATTGCAGTGCTTGATATTGGGCGCCATCCTCCCTAGAAGCAATTGCAATTTATTTCAGACTCTTTGGAGGTATTTTGAAGGAGTTGTGAATATTTTAATGTGTTACATCTTGCTGGTTATGAGTTTTATAGTTGCTGGTAATGTTATTTCAGTTTGCTGTTTATCATATCAGCTTATTAGTAGTACAGATTTTGACTTGTAATTTTGTAGTTGGAAAGTTTAGAAGTTGGGGAAACCATCTTTCTTCATTTGCATTGATTATTCAATTGTAACACTTGGTAAATTGCAGATAATTTGCATTGTAAGGCTGAGAATTAGTAGTACTAATCCAGTCAATAATATTGCTGCATTTACTTTGTGATTTTAATGCAAACACTATAACCCCTGGATGGTTTACCGCCAGTGAGGAGGAATTAACATTGTATCTTTCATTTCTCACCCACTGTTTAAGTGGAGAATTCCCACTGCTATGTGGATGCCTGCTAATAGCAGATGAATTGTGTTTCATTGTAATTATCTTTCCCCCCACTGAACAAGTGGTAGCGTGGATTGCTCATGGTCGGATCACCGCCTACATTTCATTTCCAGCTTTGTATTTCAAGTTCAGATTATTGCTAACGATCCCATCACCATAAGCTATCACCTCGCCTTCAATAGGATCTTGGTTAACTTTCTTGGTGAAGGTTACTTTCAAGTTGGATATCTTTTGGGATCTAACGCTAACATTTGGCGTTGTGCTGGTTTGTGTTGCGAAAATCCAAGGAAAAAATTAAGGGGCATATTTCAGTGGTATCAGAGCAGAAGTTCCTGCCATCCTGTTGGGGAGAACAAAAAAATTAGTGTTGCCACGATGGACATCAGCAGATTTGTCGAACAGTTCATGAGGGAATGTGAACATGATGCTTCCATATTCCGTGCAGAATATCAAAGCATGTCAGATGAGTGCCTTGGAAGGTTCTCTCATTCCTTGTCATGCTAGGCGCATTCAGCCCTTCAAGCTTCTAGCTTTCCATACTTAGAAAATTTTCAGACTTCTTCTTCCAATCAAGGGCGCATCTAGGACCTAGAGCTTTCAATCTTAAGTACTTAGAATATTTTTCAAGTGCCCCTCTTTACCTTGGGCGCATTTAGGGGGCCAAGCTTCAAATTTACAACACTTAGAATATTTTCAAGTCTCCCCTTTTTCTCAAGGCGCATATGGAGTAGGGAGCTTCAGATTTCAAGTACTTAGTGAATTTTTTAATCCACCTCGAGTAGCTAAGGCGCATATGAGGGTAAGAGCTTTCAATTTAAAACACTTAGAATGTTTTTCAGCCTTTCAACCTTCCAAGGGCGCATTTCCATGGGTGAGCTTCTAGTTTCATGCCTTAGTAGAATTTCACACACTTCTCCTTCAAGTTAAGGCGCTTCTTAGAGGGTGTGCTTCAAATTTGCAAGACTTTGTAAAATTTCCAGTCATCTCTCAGGCTAGGGTGCATTTCAACATGTCTACTTCCAATTTTCCAGACTTAAACAAATCTTGAGCTCTCCCAGGTTGCTAAGGTGGATTTGAGGAGGGCTACCTTCAATTTCATCAGACTTAGATGAATTTCCCAGCTTTTGTCAGACTTAGGGTTGATTGTTCATGATGTCTTCAGCTTGCCTTGACCTGCTATTTTTAGAAAGTCTCTGATTTTTCACTCTTCTGAAGCTTGGATTGATCTGAAATTTTAACCACAGGACCCTGATGACCCAATTGATCCGTTCACACTGCCATCTTGTGCTAACTTGCTATTTATAGCATGTTTCTGGAGGTGTTTTACTATTTATAGTAACTGCCTGATTTTGAGACTTCCACAACTCCGTTTAACTTGAAATCTGACTGGTGTGATCCTCATGGGTTAACTTTCCTGTTCACACTAGTGCCTACTAATGACTTACTATTTATAGCCTGTTTCTGGAGTGCCTTACTATAAATAGTAAGTGCTCGGATTGCCTTCAAATTTCACTAGTGGAATCCTTGAAAGATACTAATCGCAGTGGGATACACCGGTTTTCAAAAATTCTGGTGTTTGACCCCTCATTTTGGGTCCCGAAGCTGGAAACCCTAATCTGTCTTGCATGTCGATCAAATGATCTTCGTTTGACCCCGTTTCTGTTGCACTTTGCTCTATTCGCGATACTGAGGTGTTGGACAGCTGCCGAAATGATCCTACTAAAAATAGTAAGTGTCTGAAAAAGTGACCAATCAGCTGCCGGATGAGTTTGCATGTCACACAGCCCGAGAGATCTCAAGAAACCCAGAAAAATGATCAACATGCGAGCACTAGCTAAAAATAGCAAGTTTCTAAAAAGTGATCAACTTTGCTTGCATGCTATATCACTGTGAAGGTCTCGAAAAACCCACAAAGAACCTCCAGACATGCATCTGAAAATCCAACATGCAAACCCTAAAAATGACCTTTGAAGGCAGAACTGCTAAAAATAGTAAGTTGTCTGTTTCAGCTCAAATTTTGCGAGCAGGCAGCTCACAGTGTTCAAAGTGCAGTGTGATGATCGGAACTTCAAAAGTGTTGAGGAAATGTCCCAAATTAGGCACTTACTAAAAATAGTAAGTTGTCAGAATCCAATGAAATTTTGCTGGGGATATGCTGAAAGCATGCTGACTGCATTGCCAAACTCAGATTTCAATTTATTCACTCCATTTGACTTCAAACTAACCAGAAGACTCAAAACCCTAATTCTCAGACTTAGCCAAAATTTCACGTTCAAGCTCAAAGGCGAGCACATCCCCAGAAAGACAGACAGAACGAAAGAGAGACAACAAGAAAAATCAAGCCAAAAGACCCAGACGAAGCAAAAATTAGGGGGTCCCCATTTGCAATGGGGTGATGTGTGAAAAGGTCACAACAGGACTTTTGCTCTTATAAAAGATTATTATTTAATTTGAAAAAGGAGCTTCTGGAGGAGAAAGGAAATTATTATTTTATTTCTCCCAAAATGTTATAAAAGGAGGTTGTGAGCTCATTGTTGGGGTTAGACATGTTATGATATTTTCTTCAGCATATGAGAGAGCTTGTGTTCATATCTGATTTCTTGAAGATGAAAACCCTCTTGAAAATACCAATTTCAAGGATGAAAACCCTCCTAGTTGTACTTGGTGATTTCATCCAAAAGTCATAGTTGCGCCTTCAAGTGAAGTTTCCAATTTTGTTGTTGATAATGGCCCTATTTGATGTGTTTCAATAAGTTTGTCCTTTAGTTGTCACTAAAAATCTAAAACACTCATCTATATTTTTGAACCAGCTTTCCATGTCCAAAAATGGTTTTGACTATTAAATATTTTCCGCCTCTTTCTTGCTTGCACAAAATTGTATACGATTCGATTTGAATTAAAATAAAGGATTTGTTAGGATTTGGATGAAAGGACTACTTTTACACTTTTGTGTGCACTTGGACTACACCTTTCAATCTTGGTGTATATGCCTCATGATAGATAACTAGGTATGGAGATGAGCGAGTCATGTTGGGACTCAATTTCACTTCCAAATTTTTGCTTGAGTCCCCTTCACTTTTTTGTGTTTTGACTATGCTTGGCCCCCATTTATAACTGATCTAAGAAGTCTTATATGGGGCCCCCTTGGTCAAAATTGTATTTGTGTCATCCTCTACTTTCCCCTTGTGTTTATATTGTGTTGCAGTTCCTAAATTTCCGAGGCATGTGTAAGTGTTTGGGTTGCAAGTTGAAAGATTCAAGTCTATGTCAGTTGTCGGAGATTCCCTACCTGGCATGCTCTTTTGCTTCCCCTTGCAACCCTTTATTCCTCTCAGTAAGTCATACTTCCCTACCCATTTCCTTTACCCCTGAAAGCCCACAATTCCTATGTTCCCTCACAAAGACCTTTCGAAGTCAAATTTCCAACTTCCCCTTATCGTTGTACTTGTCACAAGGCAACCCCAAACAATGACATTTCTCCATTCTCCTCCTTCATAAGTTAAACACTCAAAATTTCCCTTCCCCTCATGCCTTAGCAGTATGACTCCTTTCCCACCCTCAATCCCTGACATTCTCCATTGCTCATCCTTCTTGGACTCCCTCATTCAAACTTCCCTCCTCCATCATTCCTCTATGGTATGAAGCATCTGTCACCCTCAACCTCCAAAGTCTGAAACCTCCATGCTTTTTCACACCAACTCCTACCTACTCCACAAACGGTCCAAAGAGCCATCAATGCAACCAATAAGGCTCTACAACTATTTGAAGTGTCTGATATGCACCCAAAAATCATTTTTTATTCAAAAAGGTGCGGATTTAATGGGGAAACAAATGGCACAGATGTGCCCTAAATTATTATTACAACTAGGGTCTCATGACTTGATGTCTACATGCCATCGTTGGGCAGCATCCTCAGCTGATTTTGTGGACTTGTATAGACCATATCACTCCAAATCTTGAGGCGCCATCCATGTAATGTGATTCTATAGAACTATTAGGTGTTCCTCCTTGTTTCCTATGGCATTTTCAAGGATTTTCCAACAGTTTTCATACAATTTTAATTGTGAATCACAACGCATGTACGACTATGTGCAAAGGATGATTGCTTTTCACATGCCTTGTGCAAGTTGGGTGCCTAAACTTCAGATCTATATATACCAAGGAGTTCAACATTCAAAGGGTTGGTTGTTGAACTAGTTTTGGCTCTGGTTTTGTCTACAGGTCTCTCTAGGGTTTCAAACATTGAATTGTTGTAACTATAAATGAAAGCTTAGCTCCGTACCAAAGTAGGAAGGTTTCATTATGTTCATTTCTTCTATGATGAATGTCTTTGTGATTGTTTGCAACGATTCAAGGAAATACCCTAATCATAGTTAGATATTTATTATTTTCCTTTGCCTCATTTTCTAGCACAAATATATTTCGGGTTTGGTGGGTGTGTGACAACACCTAATGTATTAAATATGTTTGTAATAACCATTCTATTATTACATATGGATTGTTGTAGTTCCAATTATGGATTATTAAGCATGTTCTTTATCAAAATGTAAGCTTTGGTTTGCATGTACAAACCTAGTTCTGTTGATGCTATGTTCAATTCTCCTTTTCCTCTTTGCTATTATGACTCAATTGCCCAATGAATTAGGCACCGATCTTTATTGATCAAGATTGTACATTTAAATCTAAACAATACTTTTCTTCTAGTTAACTGTAGGTTTAGATTAGGATTAGCATGTTGTTCAGGGTTCATTATTATAAACCAAAAAAATAGTTTGAGCGAGCCAAAATTGTATAATATCAGAGAACTCGCATATGCATGCCTACACCTTGTCATTGTGTAAGAGGTGATGAATGAAACAACCTTAGGGGATTAGAACTATTGATATATACAAGTACATGTACAAGGTATATGATCAACTATATAGGGGTTAATACATCTTACTTGACATAATGACAAAATTTGAGGTCAAGTATTCAACTAGGTTTAGTTGTTATTTTTGGTTGTCCATTTTGTTTGACCTCAATACCTATTGCAGTATACCCCTAGGAACACCCTCCTAAGTCTAAGTTAAGCTCAAAGCGAAGGAGAGACAACCTACTTTCAGAGTTACATCTAACCATTGCAAGTTTGTCGATGATCACCTTTTTCCCTTCTTGATGACAAAACCTTGGCGGCCTTGAAGATGGAGAAAAGATCTAGGATTTAGGAGTGCTATTTTAGGACCCAACAAGTTGTGTGTTGCATTTTTGAAAGGAAGATTGACTATCAAATCAATAATGTGTACACCTAAATTTGCCTCCATGGTATGATAAGAATAGTGTGTGCATGAGCTGGAATATAGAAGAAATTTAGATGGGTATAGGGCACTTGAATGTTGTTATGTTACCTATATTCAGCATTATCTTTTTTTGGCATGCAATGTAAAGGCAGTTGTAGTATGCAAAGCCCATACGGTAGTCTATTGAAAGGGAGAATTAAGAAATAGAAATTGCACTCATTGTTCTAGTGATCTGCTCATGATATGGGAAGCAGCTATATTAGGGAAGGATTGTGTGATTTAGATTGCAGTGTAATCCTTCCCATCCTGTTGATACATACTGGCCTTCAAAGGAGTGTATCTATAGAGCATGAAGTGTATGGCAGGGCAGTATTAGTTGCTAATCTGGTAGGATAGAAAGCCCATATGGAAGTTTATTGAGAAGGGGGCATGCAGGGAGATAAATTGCACTAATCGTTTTAGTTATCTGCTCATGAGATGGGAAAAAGTTATTTGGAGGAAGAAACATGTGATTTAGACTAAAATGTGACCCTCCCATCCTGTCAGTCCGCATTGGCCCTCAAAGGAATGTGGCTATGAAGAGTATGAATCTGGTAGGAGGCTAGAATCTCACTAACAATTGTGGGGTTCATCAACCATCCTGATGCTACTTGCAGCTTTCTCTGGAGGAGAAGCATGTTAATATGCTTTAATATGCATCTAGGGTCCCAACGAGATTGGCTATTGGCAACTATTTTTTTTCACTCGATTTTTTGTAGGTCTGGGATTCGTGGCCCTAGGTATCTTTAGCAAAAAAAAGGCCTTGGCATATCCTTATGGTTTTCCATGCAACATCTCCCATATTCCAATTATGAATGTGGATCATAATCTCATTTATTGGAAAGTCAGAAGCTCTAAATATTCTTCAAGCTTAGGTAGTAGACATAATGATAGTCATCCAGCAACAAATTCAATGAAATCAATTTAACCCTGCAGCATATTTGGCTTTTTCTGTCAGAATGTATGTGAACCTAAACCTTGGAGAATTGAAAACTGTACAAATATTATGCATCAGGAGAGGAAAATAATTCAAATATATAGCAAGTTATTCTTGCTTGCAGCAATACAGTAACTGTTTTTTTCTGCTTTTTAAATTTGTTTCTTATGAAGACATTATATTAAACAAAATCACCAAGCAAAGTATTTCACATCACTGACCTGCTTCTTGAATCTTAACATAAGCATGTGAACAAATGATGATGTATGGAAACTAATGCATCATTATCTTTCCTACAAACTGCAAGAATTAAATTACAAGAAAATTCTAGTTAGAAGATCACAAATCACCTCGTTCCCAAGCTTCTAGCCTGTCATCTAACACTGTGGGCACCACTTGATCACTTGATGTTAAAACATCTGCCGCAGGAAAGCGGGCAAAATATGGAAGAGGATTCTGTTTCATGAGATTGGGACCAAAACAAATGAATTATTAACAACTTTCAAAGATAAGCATCATGCAAATAAATGCAACTCAAATAGAGGCCACATATTAATTTTCATGACATTACCAATAGCCAAGAAATTGATATAGCAGGAGGAGCAGGGTTCACAGAAAAAACTGGCGTTGCCACCATGGAAAGAAAATGGAATTTATTCCTTTTTTAACTCGGTTAAATACACCTAAGCTTTTATAGTATTTTACTTGCATTTCTTTCTAATTTTTAAATGACATTATTGAGACAGAAACTCTGAGATGCATTAATGATGAACATTTTTTGATAGAGCATCCAACAAAATTTAAACTAAACGTTAATTCATTACAAATGAAGATTAACGGATTTCAACCTGCAAGCAATTGCCTTCAAAATGTCAATAAATTGCAATCAGATTTATCAAAAAAATTGGTGACTAATGAGGGACCTTATGGATAGAAAATCAAAACTATGGCATGTGGATAATTTGAAAGCTCAATCCAACAGCTACTTGCATAAAGCCTGCTTTTAACACGATCAATGAGTTGTCATTTTTAAGGATCACAATTCCAATTGAAAGTTTCCAAATATACAATTTTACCACCTCACATTATGTCCACTTAGAGGCTAAGTTACTAGGATACCTATAGGATTATAGACACGAAAAACAAAAATTGGAACTCTAGTATTTAATAAGGTACAGATGCAACCCCCCACACAGAGACAAATATTATACGCACAAATATATAATAGTAATAGATATTGTATAGGGAGGAGTGGAAGGAAGACAAAGCAAACTTCAGTAAAATAGGTCTCGTCTCTCCAGGTTAGCAGAAGTTAAATTTATTGGAGTCTCCTAAGGAAAACTTATAACATATGAAGCAGAAAGCTTACTTAAAAATGACAAAGGCCGAATGCTTGTGCTGTTCTCATTAAATATATCCATGACTACAGATAGCTGGCAGAAACAAGAGGATTAGATGAAAATGACCATCAATTTTGTCATCAAATGCCTAGGGCAAATGCTTGTGGTGTTCTCAAGAAGGAGATTCTTTGTTGATAATTTAAGGAATGTTGAAGGACATGGTTCCAAGCTGAAGAAAAATATTATAGCAGAGGCCGAAAAAAGTCTCTTTATGCATTTGGAGGAGATATCATATAATTCTTATTACAGGTAGGCCAAGAGGCCCATAGACTTCCTAGTACATAAAAGGCATTGTGCACATGATCACTGATACTGTGTAATAATGACCCACATACTTGGGTGGATCTCGTGGAGGGCTTCAAAGGATTCTATTGACACTATCACACCTCCAATCACCTTCTAAAACAGTTTCAAAGTTCAAACAGAGCATGGATGCAGGTAGAGGCATGGCAGTTCTGTAAGCAAATTCATCCAGATAGGCAGCAAGGGCATCTAGCTTGGAGAGATTTTGAACCAAATCCTCAAATTCATACTCAAAATATTGGACGGGTTCACTTTGAGTGGTCTGAATGATTTTAGATACAGCAGATCTGGAGTTTAGGCAAGTCTGAAACATAATCCAATGTCTATAGAACAAAAACATCACTCAGCTTAGAAATATAAAAATGTACCTTCAACCAAAATCGTGTCTATGTCAAATATCAGTAGCTGAGAGCTAAAGACAAAAACATTGTTCACGAAGAAAATTCTTGACAAGAATTTGAGGCATTCATCTAGAGGCAGTAGGAACTATGAGGTAATCATTTGTTTTGCATTTCAGCTTGAATGTTAGTTGAGAGCCATTTTCAAAAGGTTTTAAAAGTTATTGTCACGCAAAAAAAATTGTATTTCTAACAGCTTAGCAAAGTGATAACATCGTGCCATTGCCAGGAATAAACAAAAAAATGATATTAAGAAAAGAAAAAAATCTGAAACAAATCAGCATACAAACATTACCCAACTTGGTAAAGAAATGTACCTTCAACCAAACCATGTCCGTGTCACAGATCAATAGCTCAGAACCAAAGGACATAAAGACATTGATCAAAAATACTTTTTCTCGTCCCATCTTATGAAATGTAGGCGACCCCCAACCAGCATCAGCTGTTACCATTTTGCTGCCCATATCAAAAACTGGAATTCCTTTCCAATACAAAGCCTCCACAACTTTTTCATCCATTCCACCTGAAAATAAATGATCACAAACATCACTTTACCCATCTATAAGACATATTGATGACCATTGATCAAATATAATAAAAGATAGTGCAGAGCCAAAATGAATACTTTGTAAGCAAAAGCAGGTTAAAATTTTCAGCAATTACCAACAAGGAGATTATTAACTCCCAAGTCTGTGAGGTGTTTGACCCAATTAAGAATAAAATCCATGAATGCATAATTCCCAAATGTGACAATAATAATGTTGTCTTTTGCTCGACAGTCGACCATTTCCTTGCTCAATACAAAAGCCTTTGACGATGGCATTTTACTGCCACTAGGTGGTATTTGCCAAATGGATTTTTTCCAAACTGAACGAACCAATGGCTTCTTAGGACCAGTTGGCATTGGTATAGAGCTATTCAAGTTGGAATCATTCTTTATGTTTGCCCCTGTCATTATAAAAGAGTTCAATATTAGGTTAAAAAATATCATTAAAAGCATGCACGAGTACAATAACTGTGATTGAGAAAAAGCATAGCATGCAACCAAATTTCAGAAGTAGATATGTAATATATAATGGCCTTAGTAGGCATTCACTTTCTCAGTTCTCTGCATAAACTTTTGTACCAGCCTTTGGACCTATTTTGTATATGAAGATGATAATCCCTTTGAATTTGGCTTTATAGACACCGGTTGGCCTGTGCCTTATCAGACAATGCAGAGTAAACTCATTTGTCAATATTGGACAACTCAGCTAAATCAGATATCACAACCTGAGCTCTGCATCGAGCTAATGACCACAGGTCCCTTGCACACTTATTAGTAATTTAATTAACCATTTGTATCTCGAAATGCCTCTTCTGAATCAAAAACTGCCACTCTTTCCATGTACCGGCCATTTACTTATTTGTACATTTGTGCTTAAAAAATAAAAGCCACATGGGATGCTTCAAAACAGACAACTCTAGTTTCAATGTTGGTGGGCTCAATTCCAATAGGAAATGAGCAGAGGCTGTCCGATCCATGCCTGATGATAAGAGCACCTGACAGCGCCAAGGCAAGATTCTAAGTTTGAGTCCTAGCAAATTGAGTAGTGCTGACATCAGCTTAGATTTGAAACCGGTAGATGGGAGATAAGAATGGTGAAATTGATACAGAATGGTGCTTCACATGAACTACTTCGTCTATAGTGACATCTGAGCCACGTAATCGCCATCCTGAGAGCCAACTCTATGCCTTCCCCCTAAAAAATGCAAGACTTGCAAAAACAAGTAAATTCCTAATCAGAATTAATTGTTGAAGGCCCACCCTCCATAAGCAATCTGCAGTACTGCAAACTTGACCCTTGAGTCACTCTTTGAGCACTCTTGTCTTACATCAGATCACAGCTTTGGCTTTGTGGTCCCAGGCACTATCTTGGTCTCGTGGACATTATTAAAATCATTCCATTTCATTTCAATCTTAAGTATTCCAAGAAAAACTATAAGCCAGGGTAGAATAACCTATCAAAGGGTCATAACCATGAAGAGAATGCACTCTACCGGTAGATAATAGCAACTGACAAAGGGTGATCAAGGCATATAAAGCTATCAGACCTAAAAGTTATCCAATTCTATTCCTAGTTCACTGTAATTCAATAAAATGAGTAAGCCCAATCCAATTGTTCATGGCGACTGGCTATTCCCAAGCAAAACAAAAACATGGACCACCAACTTAGCGAGAAGCTATAGACATAACTCAAGCCTATAAGTCAGTTTGCCCAAAAAATGCTGATACTCTTAATGGGCTTCCATAAACAAGCAAAGCCAATGCTTAAAGCAGAGCACATGGTAAAGTTCAACAAAAAAAAAGTACGAGAAAAAAATTATTAATTCAAAAAACCAACTAAAAGTTAATGTAATCACCAGAATTGTCGATTGTCTGATTCACGATGTTCCAGTACACCGGCTTCCCCAAATACGCCATTGCTATCAGAGTCCCCAATACCACAGAGATTTGAATGGCTATGAAAATTGGCTTCATCTTCTTCAATTACACGATTAAAAGCACACAATGTGCCAATTAATTCGGCCCAAAAAGGCCCCAACAAATCAAATATCAAGTCACGGCATTGATCAAACTACATGCCCACTTCACCAATATTTGTATGGACAGCCATGGTTGACGAAGATCCAAATAATGTGTAAAATAAGAACCATGTTAAGCAGACTTAGTCGTAAGTTAACCAGGATTTTGTGGAACCCGGCCGGGGTTAGATAAGAGGTCAACCCAAGCTGCGAGACTTCTGCGCGCTTTGTCGCCATCACAGTATTTACTTGTATTTTTTAATTTTGTTGCCAATGAATATCTTAGTTTTTTATTATTGTTATTTAAGTTCTATAACAATTTTTTAGTTTTTGCAACTGGTTTGGTTTTGGGAGAATGGATCAAAGTCGTACAAATAATTTATTTATTTCATTAAGATAATCTCAATCTTATTTCTTCAAATTTTCTTATAGAATGCACCCAACAAGATTTGATTTTTAGAGAAATCTATTTGAGTCATTCAACTTCACAAATGAATACTTTATTTTTATATCGATAAGTTTTTAGCAAGGGGTACTAGATGAAATATATATATCAATGGTCGAGATTAAAAGGATAAACATCAAACAAGTTTTAACCATACAATTTGCAATAAATACATGGTCGTAGTATACAAACTTGTCTTATTGTAATAAATACATGATTCTCACGTACAACTTTATCATGTAACAAATTCATATTAGTAATATATGGAAAAGATTTTTACCTTACATTTATTATATTTCCTAAAATAATCTTGTCTAAATAGTCATAAATGATAGGATCTAATATGACCGTTTATTTCTCTATTCAATTTAAATTATTTTAGATGGAGATAAGAATTCTAAGGGGGTACTACATGAAATACATATATCAATGGTCGAGATTAAAAGGATAAACATCAAACAAGTTTTAACCATACAATTTGCAATAAATACATGTTCGCGGCATACAAACTTGTCTTATTGTAATAAATATGTGATTGTGACATACAACCTTATCATGTAATAAATTCATATTAGTAATATATGGAAAAGATTTTTATCTTACATTTATTATATTTCCTAAAATAATCTTATTTAAAAAGTCATAAATGATAGGATCCAATATGATCGTTTATTTCTCTATTCAATTTAATTTTATTTAGATGGAGATAAGAATTCTATTTAGTATTCACATAAATAAACACATTTCATTTAGCTAATATTTTTGCATTTTATCATTAATGAGCAAATATGTAAATTGAGTGTAATTGTCATTTTTGAATTATTAGATGATGTCGAAACATATTAGTGTTTGTGCTCTACAAAATGGTATGATAATTTCAAAAAAAAAATCATATTTAAAAGAAATGCACAATAAATGAGATGAAATCATTTGAATGAATATGATTTTTTTACATATTTTTCATATTTTTCTATTTATGATTTTATTTCATAGATATGTCGTTGGGTAAATTTGTGATTGTTTGATTCTATATATATCTTAAATGTGTTTGGATCAAAATATATTAAATATATAATGTTTTAGGACTATGTTGTCTTGAAAATATGTGTCATAATTATAAATGTGTAATATGATATTTCTTTATATTTTATCATATTCAACATGTGTAGGAGTTATAGTAAAAATTTTCTACAATTATCATTTTTCATTTGTGTAAGAGATTGATTAAATTATTTTAATCATAAAGTCTATTCATTCAATGTTGCAAAATGAGAAAGTTAGAAGTAGATAACATGATTTTTCATACTAAATTATATATGTAGTGTATTAATTTAATCATTATATAATAGAAAAATTACAAGAAGATGGCATATGATTTTTTGCATGCTAATTGTTCCATTTTTAAAGATTGTTCAAAATGATTCTTAAACATATTTTCATTTTCTTCAAAAAAGCTTGATAGAAACCATTAATAAAGCCTTATAGTTTTTTGGGAAAACTATGTATGAATTTATTTGTGTAGAAAATAAATTATGTGATTTTATTTTTGATTTCATAGCAATAAACGTCTTTGATTTTATTCGATTCTAAAAAAATTATTTCTCCTTATAGAATTCTATAAATTCTAGGGAAGGCTTCACCGTCTTTGATTTCAATGGAGAACTACTCTTTAGAGTGGACAAATATGCCCTCACTTCCAACCACCTTATTCTCATGGATTCCTAAGGTAAATTGCTTCACACGCTATGTTGTAAGACATACACATCATTTCTACCTTTTTTCTACATTTTTTCATTCCTTTATAGCTTCCTAATCTATACCAGAGATGTGAAGGCTACCTTGGAGATAAGTCAAATAGTCAAAAACCCCTCTTCATTTTGATGAAGTCTTTAATTTTCCAATGAAAGAATGCATCCTTGGTTTTCTTTCTTTTTTATTCTTTTTTAAGATATTTTTCTAATCTTCTAGTGAAAGGATTTTGTGCAAGTGAAATGCAAGTGTGGCAATATAGGATAATGCTTAATAGAGATATTTTTAGTTTGTGTATTGAGCCTAGCTTTGATCAAGCTTTCATGATGGATTTGACTACCGTGCTCAAATAAATCCTCCTCATGACATTGACCTTTCTCATGTGAGAGGATAATACAAAGGATGAGATAGCTACACCACCCTCCTCTACTACCTAATGCCAAAAGAGTAAGGCACTTTTCTTTAAGTTATTTACATTTGTGTCTAACCTAACAATTACTCGATTGTGAAAGTATTCATAATTAATTTGATTGGTGTTGTATTCATTTCATTTTGAGCTTTAATATTCTTTAATGTTGTTCTAATTTTATTCTCATATTTAAATTCAGTAAAAATGTTGAATGAGATTATTTTTATTTTTATTTATGACCTTGGGATTAGAAACTATTTTTTGGGATATTTCTCTTATTCAACGATTTTATGTTAATCATAATACAAATATAAATAAGTTTTGATGCACAAGGTGTTCCATCTCTCTACACTATACTTAAAAATTACACTCTTCAATGATTAAATAATCAATGGAAATTCACTTCATCCCACCTAAAAGTGGTAATTAATGAAGTCCATTTCTTTCCTAAATATTGAATGAACTAGTGTTCACTAAAGGAGATCAAATTAATTAATAAAGTAAAGGTGTAGATTCATTCTCAAAAGCTTAGAATGTATGTACATCATTATGTGGAAGAATTATTTAAGTCATTTTAGGCATTTTTTATAAATGAAATTGGCTTAAGGGAGTCATACACGTAGTACAATCAAGGGAGACCCTATTATGTATTATGTCGCAAAGAGTCTGCAACATACTCCATCCCCTACAAAATTACCCCTACCCAAGCCCATATTTCATTTTTTATGAGATACATATTCAAAAGTTCAAAATTTTCAAAATACCATCGTCATTGTTCATGCATCCTCATCCTTGTCATTTTCCAAAATGCCATTAGTCACCGTATCTCTAACCATCTCCCTCTAAGGCACCTCCATCTAGCCCAACAAGAAGCCTATGCCTACAACTGCTTCTCCTCACTAATGGGTTTCTTTATTAGCCTATTTTTTGTTACTTTTATGCATACTTTTAGACACTTTTAGATATACCTTTCAGGCAATACTCCTATATTATGCTATATTTTCATGTTTACTATACAACCTTGGACCTAAAATCATAGTAATGGAAATATGGTTATAATATAATAGCATTGTATAATTTATATGTGAGTATGCATGAAATGTCCAGATGGAATTATGTGTTTTAATTATAGTAGTTAGCCTTATAATGCGTATGTTTTGTGAATTAACCTTTTTGCAGCAAAGGAGGAATTGTAGCACATAGCAACAGGAAGTTGTAACCTGCAGCAAAAGGAAGATTGGGACAGCAAAACAGGGAAAGTTCTAGATTAAGTTGAATGCAATAACTATTGTTTGAAGGCACCTAATGGATATTGAATGTGCATCGTTATAACAAGTTAATAAAGCACCGGAAAAGAAGAACTCTTTTGTTGATAGGATTTTGATAAATGTTTGTGTTTTACATGCAATTTTGTTTTACAAAGTTTTAGCTCTATTAGGATTCTTCTTTCTTTTCAGTTATGGTTTGAACAATTCAATCTTAACTATATGCTCTAATATTTAGGAGTGGAAGTTAATGATTGCAGTTAGTTGTTGCTTAGAATGAGACTCCCCCGTGCTTGTATATAGTTGGTGGTTGAGTCCTTAGATCGGTTAGTTGATTTTAATATTTCGTTATCAGTTGTTTTTCAGTTTCAGTTATCTACAAACATGATGGTTATTCAAAATTATTTTAATTGAATATAATCTATGAATAATATTTTGAATAATCTTTTGTGATATGCAATGAATGAAGTTCAATTTCACATGGATGCATAGAATTTGATAGTTAGATTTGGTTCTAGTTAAGTGAGAACAGACACTTGAGCAAGCCACTCAAGGTAACTATTCTTCACTTCATTTATAGTGGTTTATTTATGTTCAATAGTTATTTTATGTTTATCATTACTTCATGAATTACATGCAAGTTAAATTAGAATCTCATACTTTGATTATTAGTAATGAATGTTCATGAGCATGCATATATTTGGTTAACGAGTACTACTCCAAAGGTTAGAAATAGTTGATTTGTTAGTTTTGATTAGTTTTGAGTTGATACAGTAATACTTTATTAGCAGCAGTTCAGTTACAAGTTAAGCTGTAGGCATCCATAGCCATTAGTGTTAGTTTGTTTCTTTTACTATTTTACAATTATGGGTGTTTTCAGCAAGTAGAACATCTTGAATAGGATAACTTAGGTCGCCTTGAGTCTTTGAAGGCACATATAGTGCAACACCATCACAAGTTTACAAACCGTGGGTTGACATTTTAATGTAGTCTTTGCAATGTTGAGTGGATTGTTCAGTCAAATATACCTCTAAATTGTGTAGGTTCTACCAAGTTTACAATACACTAGTTTAGACTCTACATTTTTAGCATCGTTGTCGAGGATGGTGTTATCTTCATAGACTTCTTTTCTAAGCTTTCATAGTTTACATTTTGTTTACAGCATTAGGACTGTTAAACTTAATCTTTTTCACAACACCAGAAGATACACTAACATTGTGTAGGACCGCTACTATATAAAGCCATATTTCATGTATGTAGAGGCAGAGAGACTCTTTGGGAAGATTCCTTCCCTCTACATGCCAATAAGACATAGCAGAAATTGGTGAATCCAGTACTCAGAGCGAGGGTAATACTGAAGAATAAATTTCCCTATCACCAACATCTAGCACACCAATAGAGGGAACATCCTAAACCATGGGAGATGCAGTGGATGATCCTAAACATGCCACTTTTGAGTTCCCAATCACTAACTAGGAAAGGGCTATTGTGCTGAAGAATATCCCTCCTTCAGCCTTACCAATCTTTTTATGGGTTAATGATTGAGGACCTAGATACATTTCTGTTTGAATTTGATGTCCTATGCAAAAGTTTTGACTATACTTATGATGCTCATAGGATCAAAATCTTCCCTACCACTCTAAAAGATGTAACCCTAAGATGGTTTATGGGATTAGGTAAGGATGTTGTTCCTGATTTGGATACCATGAAAACATTGTTCTTGGAGAAGTACCAAGACTATTGTAGGGGACCTGATAGGAGGAGAGATGACATTTTCATAATGTCGCTGAAGGAGGATGGGCCATTAGAAGATTATGTGGAGAGATTTCAATTTTCCTTGAAGAAAAACCCATAGAACAAGTTGTTTGAAGAATCCCTCAAGTTAGTATTTTTAAGGGGAGTTAATGAGGGCTGTATGGATGCTCTCAACCTCATTGGACAAGGGGATATCTCTTAGATACCATTTGAAGACATTTGTAGGGTTTGTAGGAATTACTACAGGACCTTCACTAAAAGACCAAGAGGGGAAAAGACATTCACTATTAGCAAATCATCTACAAGGGTTTCAAAGATAGAATTAAGCAATCTATTGTTCAACACGAAGGAGGACATTATCAACCACTTGGAAACTCAGTTGGATACTCTCCACATCAAGAAGAAGCCAGAGGAAGCTAAAGCAATGCTCGTGTTGAATACTGCCTAAGTTGTAGATAAAGGAAAGCAAACTGTAAATGTAAGAGGGTGGCTAGTATCCAACAAGATAAAGTTGAGAAACCTAATTTTTAGCCGCTTGAAGGAGAGGATGGACAACTCTTGTATATAGCTCAAAAAAGGCCATGGCAACAAAGACAAGGTATGCCACAAGACCCTCTTAGCTTTAATTCATTCTTTCCCATTGGAAAATAGAACTTTTATGTTTGGAACTCTCAGCCTTGCCCAACAAACCAAAATCAATAACAAAACCCTCAACAATGGCCACAACCCCAGCAAAATTGGAACCAATAGCAGCCAAATCCTTGGCCATAATAAAATTTCCAAGGTTCCAATTATAATCCTGTATAGGAGAAAATTTGTACCCCTTTCACATCCTCCACCTTAGAAAATCAAATCCAACCAAGTAATTCCACATCACCTATCTATAATTCATCCACTTGGTGCTTATTTTTAGTGTCGATGGGGGAATTTTTGTCAGGGATGCATGTGCGATGCGTGGACATCTACGTAGCACGCTATTTTCCTAACATGATTCCTTCCTTTGGAATCTGTAGAGGTATTATGTTCTCCATTGGCGACAAAACACAATGCCCCTGCACCTTCCTACCGACCTTTGAATGACTCTTTCCCTCCTTTTTCATCTTTAAATGGATACCTTTCTCATTCACTTCATCTCTTTGGAAATTTTGGAACTTCTACACATGATTTAACTCTCACTCCATACTCTTGCTACTTGTTGCACTATTGGCATCACAACTCCAACACCACAACATCCCACTTATTTCACCACAAAAGCTGCAACTTGGTGCTTAGTGAGGCTACTTTCGACATTGTTGCAGCTACATTGACTCTACCATTGTTGTGGGCTTGCATTCCTCTCTCATTCGCCTTGAGTTCCTCTGGTCGAGGGTGGTAACGCTTTTGTTTACTTTGTTGTTGGATTTGTGTAGCTTTGTGTCTCTTGTGGTATTCGACTCCCTTTCTATTCCAACATTATTTTCTTTATCATATTTCTATCTATCTCTCTATCTGGCTATTCGTGGAGGTGGAAACACCAAAGCGAGGGTTTGACTGCGGAAAACCCCAATACAACCCTAATATTTTTCCTCTCTCAGTTGTGTGTAGGAATACGTTCGGGTGGAGCTTGCTGGTGAACTAGACTCCTCGTGAGTTAATATTCATCACCTTCATCCCTATCATCTTCTATATCATCTTTTTAGTGATTTTAGTTATTCTAATAGTTTTTACTTTAGTTAGCATGTTAAACCTTGTTTGCTAAGCTATTAATAGATTTTTGGTATTCTTTTTGTACTTTTTCACTTTCTAGTCATATAGATGCTAGCACCTCAGTGAGACACCAGCACGTCGTGTTGTCGTCCCTGACCTACGTTGTTGTCCTCTGGCAAAGAGTTTTTTAGGTAAAGTTCAGGTTCCAAAAACCTACTCACTTAACCCCATTCAAATTCTCAAGTTAGTAGAGTGACAAAATCACTTGAAAGTGCTCTTCATTCTCTATCCTTAAACTAAAACACCTGTGTAGTTGAGGTAGATTATGGCAGCCTTTCTCTCTCGGCTCTCTGTGACCTAAAGCCTTGGTGTGGTTGGTCCCCCTCCTCTACATTTTGGTGAAACCAATGTGAACCATTTTGGTTTCATTTAGCAGTGCTAAAAGACCCTTTCCTCATATCCTAAAAGAGTTGTGGGTGTGAGTGTTGTGAGGCACATCTTCCCATCCCATCCGTGCAACCTACAAGTGGATCTCCTGACATAACCTTCACCTACAAGACTTGCCAAACCATCTCCCTTATACATCCCCACATGAATCAATGGAAACACTATAACTAGTGTCCTCATTGACCCTACATGTTGGGTAAATGTCATCACCGAGGAGACTATGTTAATTAACTTGTTACATAAATATGGGTATGACGAATCTAAGAGCACTATTTGTACACACGATGGGCTTTGTGCACCTCCCATCAGCTGCATCACTTTGTCAATCTTAGTTGGACCTAGATCTGTGAATGCACTTTTTGACATCATCCTAGAGTCTGAGCTCTTTAGAGTGAAACTAGGTATCCCCCGGTTGGTTGCTATGAATGCAGTTCCCTTGATAGTTCATAAGTTCCTAAATTTTTCCCATGAGGTTATGGTGCATGTAGTCCATGAAACTGGCTATAAACTTTTGATTGCGTGTGGGGGCTACTCACTAGATCACTTTTGGCCTATGCCCATTGGTATGCTTCCTCCTAGGATGAACCTCTTGTATTGAACCTATGTGAAGTACAAGAGTGTGGGCATAGCACCTAAGGTGAGATACCCTCCTTCTCCCTATGTCATTTCATATAGGGCTTGTCTCAAGGCAGAGTGAGGAGCCACCTTGGCTTGAAAAGGGAAGAAGAGAAGTGTGCCCAGTGCCCTTCTTCTTCTTCTGTCATCCCGCTTGTTGCTTCCTCTCACCCTGTTGTGGCACCATCGTCATATTCTCCTAGGCATTTGCTAGAGAGGCCAATGGTGCCCACTTGGTGAAAGACCAAGTGTCCGATGTTTGAACTTCCCATCTTACCCATGGTGCCTCAGCCTGTTCACTATGGTAAGGGGAAGGGTCCCCGTGGAGTGTCCTCTATGTCTCAACCCCTGTGGCCTCCTACTGCTCCTACCTCTCAGGCAGTGAATGGGAAGAGACCCATTGTTGAGGGATTAGGGCTAGCTCCCCTCGTTGTTGTTCCATCATCTTATCAACATCTCCCTCCGCCATAAATGGCCATGATGGACACCCTGATGGTCAAACAAGAGTCTTCCATTTCATCTCAGCTTGTAGTCTCTAGCTCTCAGAGTTGTAGAAACTGCCTTGTGCATGATTGCAAGCATTGGAAAAAGGCTCTGGTCACTGAGCAGGCCATCCTGCAGAAGATGGAAAAGGAGTTAACAGTTCCTACTTTGACACCTTTTGTTGTGTCCTCTTCTTCCATCCCCTTTGCTTTAGTTCCTTTAGCTTCAGTCCTACTTTTGGCTCCCACCGTGAGCATAAGCGATCCTTACCCAAAGAGGCTGCAGGTGTTTATTGCTCCTTCGATTGAGCTGCCCCTTCTGATGTCCCTTCCAGACATCCCACCGTTCTCAAAACCCATGGACATGTCGAATACCTCGGTGGTGTCTGTCACAGTTTTCTCATCTTCCTTCGTACCTTCTACTTTGTCTGTGGGGATCTTGCATCCTTCAACAAAGTGGAAGATGGAGGATGACCTCGCTAGAAATGGGGGTTGAAAAAAGGGTTCACCTCCTTCGGAGGGTGGTTCTACATTAGCTTATGTGGTCCTAGTGACGGAGGAAGCCCAAGCATCCATGGAGTTTTTCACTGCTCCTAAGTCATTTGGTGAGCCCAATAGTGGATCTCAGGCACCGCCTCCCTCGCTCGTTGAGTTAACAAATAGCACTCATGTGAAGTGCATGTTTAATTCTATGGATGAGGTCTCAGCCCTATCAGCAGTTTTGGTTGTTGTTGACTTTCACCCCACAAGAACTGAGTGGAGAAGACCTTGAGGGGCCTTCCTCCTTAGCTCTTGTTACGGGAGGGTCAAAGGGTTCCCCCTTGATATTTCGACTATGCAAGCTCGTCCTCCTTCCCCTTATGATGATCTAGACTGGGAGAATGATGACCTCTTGGTTGATGAGGACTAGGGGGCGCCTCTTCTTTATCTGTAGAGTAGATTATGTGTGTAATGTGTTCCCCCATGCTTGTGTTATGTGTTCTTGGATGACCCTTGTTGCCCTCGTAGGTGCTTGGATACAAGAGTGTTTATGTGTCGTAAAACTTCCTCTATTTGTTGCATCATCCTTCTTCTATTGTGTATTGATTTTCAACAATTGGGGATGATGCAAAGTGTTGGGGGAATTTAGGCTTCCCTTCCATGTTGACCCAATTTTTTATTTTTATTTTATCTTCTTGTGCCTTTCTTCATATGGTATGATATTGTAGGGGGTTGATGATAGTTCATTATATACTGTTATATCTATTTATCTATATTTATGAGTAGCTTGACCCCGAAATATCAGATAGACCTTGTCCCTTGTTCATAATGTTATTGTCTCTTCTTGCATTTTTTCTCTCTTATCTCTCGTGCTTGTTTCGTGATGTTGTGGTGCTCATGTGTTGTCCCTCACGTGTGCGACAACATTACCACAATTACATCTTGCTATGTTTTGTGGGCCACAACATCACTTTTTCATTCTTGCTTTTCTCTCCTTAGGATGTCATGTGCCTTGTGTTCGGCATGCACCATCCTAAGGGGGGACTATCATGTCACTTTTATTTTTAGAAAATGCATTTAGTGGCCACCGAATCTTTTCAAAATATTTTTTCAAAAATCATATTCCTCAACAAGGACCCCTAATGAAAGATTTTTCCTTCATCATGAGTTCATAAAGAAAGAATTTGAAAAAATTTCCTTTGAGGAGGTAGCACCTTGTCCTATGGGAAAAGTCTTTACCTTCCCCTTGCGAGGGGACCTTCTTCCTTTCGAATTCCTTCATGAAGTTAACATCTTTCAAAAGGATTCCTTGATGTTGAATTGATTTGCGAAAAACACTCTTACACTTTCAAGCCGAGCATCCCTTGAGTGGACCCCTTTTCTTTTGAAGGGTTCCCTAGGGACCCATTTGAAAGCTCTTCCTTCAATTTTTGACTATCTAGATGATTGTTTACTTATTTTCCTGCATGGATACTTTTTGGTTTCTAACATATTTTGTCTGTGGATTCACATGTTGCTTTGCAGGTGTACCTGTGAAGTTGCTTTCCAGTCCAATTTTGTGGAGTCCTCTCACATTGAGCTTCCTTCAGGAGAGAGTACCTGGGGCACCTTCTGTGTGGGTTCGAGGACCTATGAAGTTCTTACATCCTGCGGGATTTGTCCATCATTAGTCTGCGGGCCTTCGGTGCACTATGTTCAAACCTCCTTAATAGAGCGTACCTATGGAGTTATTTGTCTGCCCTGTGCTTTCAAGTTTTCCAGATTGTGGTATGCTTCCTCGATGGTTCAAGTATATATTTCTAAACTCTTCAATCTACTTTACCAAACTTCATTGGCACTCATGCTCACTAAAGTGGGGGTAAAATGTATAGGAGAGAATTTGCACCCCTCTCGTAAATTCCCCTTTCACATCCTCCACCTTAGAAAATCAAATCCGACCAAGCAATTCCATATCACCTATCTGCAATTCATCCACTTGACACTTTTTTTTAATGTCAATGGGGTAATTTCTATCGGTGATGTGCACATAGCACGTGGACATCTACGCAACATGTTGTCATCCTGATAGGATTCCTACCTCTAGAATATGCAGAGGCATTAAGTCTCCATTGACAACGAAACATAACACCCTTGCGCATTCCTACCAACCTTTGAACGAATATTTCCCTCCTTTTTCATCTTCAAATGGCTACCTTTCTCATTCACTTCATCTCTTTGGCAATTCTAAAACTTCTACACACGATTTCACTCACTCCATACTCTTGCTACTTTTTGCACTATTGGCATCGCAGTTCCAACACCACAATATCCCATGTATTTTACCATAAAAGTTGTAGCTTGGTGCCTATTGAGGTTGCTTTTGACGTTGTTGCGACTGGATCGACTCTACCATTGTTGTGGGCTTGCATTCCTCTCTCATTGGCCTTGAGTGCCTTTGGTCGAGGGTGATAACGCTTTTGTTTAATTTGTTATTGGATTTGTGTAGCTTTGTGTCTCTTGTAGTATTCGATTCCCTTTCTATTTCAACATTATTTTCTTTATCATATTTCTATATATATCTCTATCTGGTTGTCCATGGAGGTGGAAACACCAAAGCAGGGGTTTGACTGCAACAAACCCCTATATAGTCCCAACATTTTTCCTCTCTCAATTGTGTGTATGAACGCATTCAAATGGAGCTTACTAGTGAACTAGACTCCTTGTGAGTTGATATTCATCACCTTCATCCTTGTCATCTTCTATATCATATTTTTAGTGATTTTAGTTATTTTGTTAGTTATTACTTTAGTTATCACGTTAAACCTTGTTTTCTAAACTATCAATATATTTCTAGTATTCTTATTGTACTTTTTCACTTTTTGGATGTACAAATGTCAGCACCCCAGCGAGACGCCAGAGCGCCATGATGTCGTCCTTGACCCGTTTTGTTGTCCTTTGATAGAGAGATGTTTGAGGTATAGTTCGGGTTCCAAAAACCTACTTGCTTAGCCCCATTCAAATTCTCGGGTTAGTAGAATGACATAAGCACTTGAGAGTGCTCTTCATTCTCTATCCTTGAACTAAAAAACCTACACAATTGAGGTAGATCAAGGCAACCTTCCACTCTCAAATCTTTGTGACTTGGAACCTTGGTGTGGTTGGTCCCCCTCCTCTACAAATCCCCAATGGCCAACACTGGAGAACCAGTGGTAGCCTCAATGGCAAAAAGGTCAGTAGTGGCAGCAACAAAATGTGAACTATCAACAACTATGCTTCCTCCTCAACCCCAATAGCAAACCATTATGCCTCCATAAAATCCTACATCCCAGCCACCCAAGCCATCACAAATACCTGCCCAACCTACACCTAACCCTAACAACAAGCCTTTTCAATAGGCTTATACTAACGAAGCTATGCAATACCCCACTTATGGGGTAGAGGTGAGTGATGTCCACCTTAGATCAGGGAAACAACTTTTTGGACCTTCATCCCCTCAAATCACTGAGATGGAGGATGAGGAACTTGTAGTTGAAGCTTCAGACAAAATATCTTTGGAACCTTAGTCAAATCAGGTACACCAAACTACCACAAGTCCAAAGCCTCATTTTCCTGAGCATTTAACCATTCAAAATTATCACACACAGGCTGAGATAGACCTCCTAGGTTAATTAAAGGATGTAAGCATCAAGATTCCACTCATCCAAACTATCAAGGACAACCCTATTTATACTAAAACTTTGAGGGACCTATGTCTTAAGAAACTAGGAAGGAAGTAGTCTAGTAGTGGATGTCAAAATTAATGAAACCCTTATCAAGAACACCTTGATAGACTCAGGGGCAACAATCAATATTATGACTAAAGAAATAATTCAATTACTTCAGTTAGCCAACATCAGACCTACACAAACTATTATACAGTTGGATGATATGTCAACTGTCAAGCCTAGAGGAATAATTGAAGATTTAGTTATCACATTGGATTCTTGGGAATATCTTGTTGATTTCATAGTTTTACAGCCAAAGGTTTATCTTGTAGGATACCCACTCATCCTAGGTAGACCATGGTTAGCTACAACTGATGCATTCATAAGTTGTAGGTCTGGAAATATGATAATATCTAATGGGGCAGTGATCAAGAAATTGGTCCTCTATCCTCCAACCCAACCTTATGATGATCTTTAGCAAAATATTTGGTCCACTTTAGATGAGGAAGATAATTATTCCTTGTAGACATTGATAGCCATAGAACATAGCCCTCTATTGGATGATCAAGATGAAGATGAGCTCATTGCTCACATACTACAAAATGATTGTGATAGGATCCTGCAGTAGCAGGACTGTCTCACATGCCCACAAGACCCCTTGCAAAGTATTATACCCACTAATTCTTTAGAAGAAATATCTCAAATTTTTCATTCCTTACTACCACAACAGTGTGTACCAATTTTTACAAGCCTTCACCTCTCATCTATATAGGAATCCTCCAAAGAATTAGAAGTCATGCCAGGAAAAATGTTGAACATAAATAATGCCTAGATTGAAGAACAAAATTGTATGCACACAATGTTGCAGGCATGTGCAGCAGCATATGCATGGGATTAACATGATATGAAAGGAATAGATCCTGACTTATGTATGCATAGAATATATATCAATGATGGTTATAGGCCCATTAGAAAACCTCAATGATGAATGAACCCTGCCTCGAGAGAAATAGTGAAAGATGAACTTCAAAAACTCCTTGATGCAACCTTTATTTATCCTATATCTGACAGTGAATGGGTCTCACCTTTGGTCATTTTTCCCAAGAAAGGTGGAAAGTGGAGAGTTTGTGTGGATTACAAGGAATTGAACACAACCACTAGGAAGGATCACTTCCCATTGCCCTTTATCGATTAAGTGCTTGATTCTTTAGCTGGGAAAAAGTATTTTTCATTCTTAGATGGTTTTAATGGTTACAATTACATAAAAAATGCTCCAGAATACTAGGGAAAAACTACATTCACCTATCCTTGGGCTACTTATGCCTACTTTATTCTTCCCTTTGGTTTACACAATGCTCCAGCTACCTTTCAAAGGGAAATGCTCAACATCTTTTCCGATTATGCTCATGATTGTATAGAGATATATATGGATGATTTCACCACATATGGAGAGACTTATGAGGAAGCCCTCAGTAATCTAGAAAAGGTATTAAAAAGATGTAAAGAACACGACCTATCACTCAACAATGAAAAGTGCTTTATGATGATGACACAGGCTATTGTTTTAGGGCATTTCATATCCAATGCAGGGATTCAAGTTGATCCACATAAAATAGAAATTATTTCTACATTACCTATTCCACATAAGTAAAGAGATATCAAAAGTTTCCTTGGTCGTGCATGCTAATACAAGAGGTTTATTAAAGACTTCAATAAAATTGTTGCACCATTATTTTTTTTCTAAGTAAAGACGTTGAATTTGAGTGGACATCAAAATTCCAACACTCCTTTGAAGAGTTGAAGAAAGCCTTGACTCAAGCACCTATTTTAAGGGGGCCAAATTGGACCTTACCCTTTCATATACATATAGATGCTTCAAATTTTGTCATTGGAACATTTTTGGGTCAGAAAGAAGGTAACAAAGAGTATGCAATTTATTACATTACCAAGAATCTTCAAGGAGCAGAGCTAAATTATATTGTTACTGAAAAGGAGATGCTAGCAGTGGTATATTCCATCAATAAATTCAGGAATTATATCATTATTTATTTAGTTTTTTTCCATACAGACTACACTACTATCAGATATCTTATGAACAAACCTATAGTAGGAGGAAGATTAGTCAGATGGCTGCTACTTCTATAAGAATTTGATATTACAATAGTGGAAAAACTTGGTAAATCTAATCTAGTGGTAGACTTTCTGTCTAGATTTCCAACACAATCAATTGAAGGAGTGGTGGATGATTCATTCCCAAATGAACACTTATTTTCTCTAAATGTATATATACCCTGGTATGCTAGCATTGCCAATTATTTAGTAATAGGAAAAATTCCACCACACTTTTCTCCAAGGGAAAAGAGATAGCTAATATACAATTGTTTCACATACTCTTGGGTATCAGGTTATCTGTTTTACACTATCCCTAACAACATCATGAGAAGATGCATAAGGGAAGATGAAATCTTTGATATCATGAAGGGTTCCCATGATTAGCCATGTGGAGGTCATTTTGTAGCAAAAAGAATAACATTTAAAATCCTCGCAACTAATTATTACTGGCAACTTTGCACAATGATTATGTTAAATACACAAGGAGCTATGATAGGTGCCAAATGATGAGTAAACCAACAAGGAGTGATGAAATTCCATTGCAATCTCAGTTAACACTAGCTCCTTTTAACAAATGGGGTTTAGACTTTATTGAACCAATCTCACCTACTTCCAACAATAAGGAATACATTTTTGTTTGCACTGATTACTTGACTAAGTGGGTAGAAGTAAAGGCCTTACAATTTTCCAAAGTTGGCAATGTGGCTAAATTCTTGTATGAGTATATATTTACTGGGTATGGAGTACTTAGAGAAATAGTCACTAATCAGGGTCCATAGTTTACTGTAGACCTCATCACCAAACTAGTTGAAGAATACCAAATAAGGCATAAGAAGTCAACACCTTACCACTCTTAGGCTAATGGTTAGGTGGAGGTCACTAATAGAAAAATTGAAAGTAGTCTCACCATAATAGTGTAGCTACATAGGAAAGATTAGGTTGCAAAGTTACCAGAAGTAGTATGGGCATATAGAACAACTTGGAAAACAACAATTGGTTTTACACCCTATGAGCTAGTTTATGGTAAAACAACAGTCCTTCCCATTGAGTTTGAATATATGACATTAAGGACAATAGTGGAACTGGAAATGGATCTAACAACTCAAAATGAAAGGTTGCATAATTTAAATAGATTGGATGAAATTAGGATGGAGGAAATCCACCACACTGAGGTAGTACAACAACAAAGGATGAAGTGGCATGACCAGTATATCAAAACAAATGAGTTTAATGTAGGGGACTGGGCATTGTTATGTGATTTAAGGTACAAGGACTTCAAAGGGAAATGTCAATCCAGGTGGTTGGGACTCTATGAAATTAGTCAAATCTATCCTAATGGAGCAATCAAGTTACACACTTTAGATGCAGTCATATTCTCTCTTTTGGTTAATGGCCACAAATTGAAGCTATATAAGAAACCATTATAGAAAGACGATTTTATTTTCTCCCTGTTTCAATAGTATGGTTCTCACAGCAATCCAAATACAAGTTCAGACACCCAAAGTGAAATCTCAACAACACATGAAATACCAAGTACTTATGTTGACCTAGAGATTGAGTTGTGTGACATATCAACAACACATGACATACTAAGTACTTTCGGTGACCTAGAGATTGAGCTACATAGCTCAATCCCTAAGATCACTTGGGATTAATTTCTTACTTTATCTCAAAAGCACACACAACGTGGTTATAATAATGTGTTCACATTTTCTTTAGAGGGACCTATTTTATATTTTTACACATTCAGAAAGGGTCCTGATGTGGTAGGGACCTGCAACATAATAGTTGTCAACATTTAGAATGGGTCTTGTTGTCGAAGGTACTCATAGCACCGTCTAGAAGAAGAAAAGAAAAGAAGTCAAATCACTTGGCACCACATTAACTGTAGTTCACGTGCATTCACCTGAAAACTCTCACATGTAATATCCATCTTTTCATAACAAGTACCCACAACACGCTTCTTTACTTTCTTGCTGCCAATTCAAATTTTGAACGCTCGAGCTGTCACATCACCAACTATTATCTGTCTAATGCATTCCATCAATTTGCATCCACCACCTAACAATTCATTCATGTGCAGTTATTTCTAGACACATAAAATCAAAATCTGGATACATATTATTCAATTTACACGTGCGATCAGTTAGTCTCTTCCGACCAGCATGCAAGGTACATTATCATGATTACCATAGATTTATTTAAACTTTCATTATGTATTTCATATTAACTTATGCATGCGAAATATTCATACCATTAAATTTCATACTTTCTAATCATACCACTTCCCAATCATGAGTTGAAGTGAGGTCACTTCAACCATTAAGTTGGGGATAGGGTACAACTCAACTAGTTTTTTTAAAATCTGCCACCCAAATTAAATGCAATAGATAGATATGACATGCAAAAACCATCCTTAAATTATACCTACTTTTTGCTGATACTTCCAATTGCCAATTCCAAATCCTGAAAATTTGAGCTAAGATCAACCTAGAGTTGAACCTAGAACCTATTTGTGAGCTCCAATTAAGTTGGTACTGAGAAGGGGACTTGCAGTTATGATATGGTAGTAAAAGTACATGAGGAAACAATAGGAAGGAGAAGGGTTTTGAAGGTGGTGGAGTGAATTGAGTTGAACTTTCAAGGTTAACACATTGAGTAGAGTAAAGAAGAGTCATAATGGGAGATGATGTTATTAGGAGAGAGTCATCGACTCATAAGAAAATACTAGAAGATGCAATGGTCTTACCTATTTTTACTAGAGTTAGCCGGCTTGATTATTTCCTAAAACTAACAGAATTTGACAATGAGATAAGAAGAAGGTTTGCAGCCACACTAGAGCATGATGAAGCAATGGTGAAAGGACTGTTTGTGGATGCATTTGAGGTCACTGTAGCACATGTTTTTGGGTTACCTAGAATTGGAACAGAATTTCCAATACATGTAGATGCAATTGCAACTAGAGAGGAATTCTGTGAATGAGGAGAGAATTTGGAGTCATCTTCACAAAGTACAAAGAGGCTCTCTCTTCCATGGTTTTGGGCTAATTGTGCTTCGTATATTGTTAGATATCTTACTTGTGATGGTAGGAAAAAATCTTGTATATAGTACATTTTAAATTGCTTAGTCACATTCAACACAATAGGTTGGTAAATGTGCCAAATTTTCTTTATAACATGTTGAAAAGAATGGCATCAGAGTATCAAAGGAAAAAAAGTGACACTGCATTATCACACCATTGTTTGATTGCTTTATTGGTAAAAATAATTTTGATAATTCAGTACCCACAAGTAGACTGGGAAGATTTTAAGGAATGTGAAGATATTAATAGTTTACTAGATGCACATGTGGTACCTGAGACTGTAGAGACACAGGATGAACCTATAAGTTAAAGTCCTCATGTCTCACCTATGGCTTCACCTACCCATAGCCAAGGTGAGCATGAAGAACATAATGAGATAGAGTCTAAGTCAACTATAATTGAGGAAATTCCATCTTCTTCAAAATCACAAAGACCCAAGAGCATAAGAGGTAGTACATCCAAATCATCTACACCTTTTAAAATAGAAAAGAAGAAGGATGTTTAAAAGGAGAAGAAAGATGTTCAAAAGAAGAAGGATGCTCAAAAGAAGAAGGATGTTACAGAGGAGACACCTACACCTAGATGTTCAGGAATATTAAAGAGACAAGGTGTCATGAGGGGAAGTGCAGAGAAACCTAAACAAGAGGAAAAGAGCAAAGAACAACAGGAGGAAGGTGTCATGTTAGTAGAGACAAACTTTGAAGGGAAGGGAGATATCCCTGGAAATGTAAATATACCTATGAAAATGAAGAGATACGTGTCTACTACTTCTAATTCAAAATCAGAAGATGTGTTTGTTGCTAAGAAAACCCTAGATAGTTCTACCTATGAGGACTATGAAGGGGGAGGTAATGAGCAGTTCTTGGAAACAAAGGAAATGTATGTAGAAGAAAGAAATGCTAGGAAGGAGCTCCAAGAAGCCTTGGATAGAATGAAACACTTGGAAGAGTTAGTATAGATCTATGAAAAGAAGGACGAGGAAAGGGAAGCAAAAATACATAAAATGGAGGAAAAATTACAAATATATGGCCATGGTACTAAACTTGATTTGTTAGCACAATTGGCCATAACTAAGACTGGGGATTGAGAACTAGTAGTACCAGATCATAAACCTTCTCCCATAAGAACTCCAATTCACCATACCACCTTGTCACTTGGTTATCAGTTGTGGAGAGTAATTGATGAGTTTGCACAAGAAAAGGAAAAGTGGAAGAAAGAAAAATAAATTTTGATTGAAGAACATGCTAAGGAGTTCGGGAAAAAAGACATAGAGTTAAGAAGATCAACAGTTAGGTTATAAGAAGTGCTAGATAAAGTTTCACAGATCATACGATGCAAACCTCCAACAAGGACATATGCATTATTTTTGTAGGAAATATTTTTAAGTTTTTAGTTCAATAGGCTAATTAGTAATCAATCAGTTGGGATGAGAAGAATTTTTTAGTTTTTTAATGTTTTTGTTGATTCCACACCCGAGGAGCAAGATCAGTTGTGTGAATACTATTTACACAATTATGTGGTGCCAAATGAAACAGAGTGAAATCCTCTTATATTTGTAGGGGATCTCCAGGTAAGGGCACTTGTATCTTATTACAGAAATGAACAACTTAGGGGATAAATAATGGAAGAATATGAGGAGAGGGAGAAATCAATTGCTCTCCCCATAAGGAAAGAATCTAAAAACCCTGATGTAATTATAGATGAATGGTTGAAACTATTGGATCATAAAGGTGTAGGCAAGAAAATTATGAAACTAAGGACATCGAATTACAAAAGAATGCAAGCATTAGCTATGGGTTTGGGTTAGTAATGCTACAGTTATATGCAGAGCAAATGGAACAACTTGACCCTAGAATTATAGAGAAAGGAACCTCATTCCATGTATAATTCCACCACCATGCTTGAAAGGGTACACAGGTACATGATAATTCGTATTGACATAGGGATTTACTAGGTACCACTCACATTTCACCCACCTACGTTACTCTATCCAGTTCCATATTGGACTAGGGAGAAAGGTGAGGAATGTGAGAGAGCTGGGAACACCAGAATGAGGCAACTTGCAGCTTATAGAGGTTTTTACTGGAAACTGATCTAGGGAGTTGATGTTGTTATGGACCTAAGGTAGGTCACCTTGCAATATAACCTGTACCCCTAGTGTTTTTCTTGAGGATAAGCAAAAGTATAGTTGGAGAGAATGATGGGTTTTCTATTAATTTTATGCATACTTTTAGACACTTTTAGATATACCTTTCAGAAAATACTCCTATATTATGCTATCTTTTCATGTTTACTATACAACCTTGGACCTAGAATCATAGTAATGGAAATATGGTTATAATATAATAGCATTGTATAGTTTATATGTGAGTATGCATGAAATGTGGATGGAATTTTGTGTTTTAATTATGGTAGTTAGCCTTGTGCATATGATTTATGAATTAACCTTTCTGCAACCAAGGAGGAACTGTAGCACGTAGAAATTGGAAGTTGTAACCCCCGGTAAAAGGAAGACTGGGAAAATAAAATAGGGGATGCTCCATATTAAGTTGAATGCAATAACTACTATTCGAAGACACCTAATGGAGATTGAATGTGCATCATTATAACAATTTAATAAAGCCCTAAAAAAGAAGAACTCTTTTGCTGATATGATTATGATAAATGTTTGTGTGTTTTACATGCAATTTTATTTTATAGAGTTTTAGTTCTATTAGGATTCTTCTTTCTTTCTAGTTATGGTTTGAATAATTCAATCTTAACTATATGCTCTAATATTTAGGAGTGGAAGTTAATGATCACAATTAGTTGTTGCTTAGAATAAGACTCCCCTATACTTGTATATAGCCGATGGTTGAGTCCTTAGATCAATTAGTTGATTTTAGTATTTCGTTATCAATTTTTTTTAGTTTCAGTTATCTACAGACATGATGGTTATTCAAAATGATTTTCATTGAATACAATCTATGAAGAAGATTTTGTATAATCTTTTGTGATATGCAATGAATAAAGTTTAGTTTCACATGGATGCGTAGAATCTAATAGTTAGATTTGGTTCTAGTTAAGTGAGAACAACCACTTGAATAGGCCACTCAAGGTAACTATTTTTCACTTCATTTATAGTTGTTAATTTTTGTTTAGTAGTTGTTTTCTGTTTATCATTACTTCATGAATTAAATGCAAGTTAAATTATAATTACATACTTTATTATTAGTAATGAATGTTCATGAGCATGCATGTATTTGGTTAACCAGTAGTACTCTGTAGGTTAGAAATAGTTGACTTGTTAGTTTTGATTAGTTTTGAGTTGATACAATAATACTTTATTAGCAACAGTTCAGTTACAGGTTAAGTTGTAGGCACCCGTAGCCATTAGTGTTAGTTTGTTTCTTTTACTGTTTTGCAATTCTGTGAGTTTTCAGCAAGTAGAACATCTTGAATAGGATAAATTAGGTAGCCTTAAGTCTCTGAAGGCACATATAGTGCAACACCATCAAAAGTTTACAAACCTTGGGTTGACATTTTAATGTAGTCTTTGCAATGTTGAGTGGACTGTTCAGTCAGATATACCTCTAAATTGTGTAGGTTATACCAAGTTTACAATACATTAGTTTAGACTCTACACTCACCTCAAATTTGTATTCATATTGGAACCCCATATGAAGAATGGTACCAACAGTGAATTGAATTTCTAATACAAGTGTGACCAACAACCTCCCTCTGGTCTTATGCTCCCTCCCATCACTGCCATGTCCAGTATCTGAGCCAATCTCACTCTCCACTTTACCCTTACAATACATTCCATTATGCTACACGTTGTATCGTTCCCTTCTAATTCAAGCAACCATGCCATGAAAATAGAAGCCACATCTACATTCGTCCAGTATTTCTATGTCAGTTCAATGTACTCATCACCTAGTATCATTTTCACTATTTGCATCACCATTGCAAAGTCACACCTAATAATATTTTTCAGTTGCCCTTCTGTAATTGTTCCCATAAATGCCACCTAATGCCCTTGATATTTCAAGCATAAAGTGACCTCCATTTATATGAATTCATATCTCCTCCCTCACATTTAATTAATATAGGTTGAATATTAATTCTCACTTGTGTAGATCGCCTTCGTTGCCAATGTTGAATTGGAATTCGCCTTGATCGCATGTTTTTGGAATTCTTTTTCTCTCACCTCATTTAAGTCCTTTCATCATCCTTCTTTTCATGCTCCAACTTGTGCCAAATGTCTTCTAGTATTAATCCCCAACTTCCACATTCTTTTATATCACCCACTTAGCTAGGTGATTCACTAGCTTGTTTCCCTCTTTGTACATGTGCAAAAAATTGAAATCTTTAAATTCGTCCAATAGGCTCCATATCATCTTAATAAATTTATTAAGCTTTCAATTGGAAGCATTTTTCCTCCGTATGACATTAATCATTATGAGTGAGTCCTCTTCTAAATAAATTTTCTTGAGTTGTAGACTTCAAAATGTTTTCAAAGCCGGCTAGGCCTCTTGGAACTCGGCCCCATTGTTCATCCCCTCCTTCAATTTATTTGCTTCCCCATCCATGATGTTTCCTTCATGATCTCTCACTACACATCATGTCCCTGAAACACCTAGGTTCCCCCTTGCCACCCCATTAAATTTTACTTTTATCCACCCTTTGTTGCAAGTATGAAGAAGTTGATCAAGAATGAAAGTGTTGTCATTGATGTCAACTAGTTGTCTAGTTATCAACTAGTTGTTGTTGTCATTGATGTCATGGATGCAGGTTATTGGTTGTATATGTCGAGGATATTGAGAAAATTATAATAAAGAAAGGTTATAGGTATTTAGTGTTTGCTCTAGGATTTGATCCTAGGTTTGTGTGGTTTAGATATGTTGATCATGGTTGTTGGAAGCTACTATATCCAGATTTTGGGTTTCCAGATCGTTGTACAGTGCGAGTTATGTTCACCAGTTGTGAACTATGTTTTTTAGGGTTTCTGGCTGAGGCCCGAGAGAAATGTAGTTGCTTCAGATTTCTTCTTGGTTGAGTCTTATTACTTGCAGTTCTAGAGTTAAGCTATTATGATCATGTTGAAGATAATTTTTTTGTTTGGAAAGATTGGATCATGTTAAGGGTTGTGTGTGCTTAATTTTTCTATGTGTTTCACACTGGTTTGGCCGACCTTGTGTTAAACACTACTTTTAAAGTTCATGAAGTGTGTTGGGACTTATTTGGGTCCTTATAAAGCATGTGTTTGGGTCACCCTCATTATAATTCCACCCTAGAATGTTTTGGTGCTAACCTAATTTGAATTTAAATGATGGATGGCCAACTTTGGATATGTTTCAAAGTTGAAGATGGTATAAATACAAGATGTAGATATTGGTGAAATATGTACAAAGAGTGATGAAAAGAAATAGAGCAAGATAGATGTGAAATACATGCGAATGAGTGTGTATGTGATGTGATTTTGGTAGATCAGTGTGAAATCTAAATGCTAAGTTTCCGGAAGCAGTGAGCCTTTTAAGTGAATCATGGTGGAAATCTTTGTTGCATTGAGATTGTCTTCTCTATGTAACTTATCTCTTTTATCTTCTTTATATATATGTGGCAGTGAGCCCTCCAGGTGGTTAACCCTTGTTGGACAGTGAGTCATGATTCAGACAATGAGTCATGTTTTGGCAGTGAGCTTTTGTAATCAATTTTGATATTCTTTTTATTGTGAGCTAATCCTCACCATGGTTTGTCCCTCATTGGGTTTTCCACCTAAATCTAGTGTTATTGTGTATGTGTGATGGTTTTTAGTTTTTGCCTTTGCATTTAATGATTAATCAGATTAGAAGAATAAAGGATTTGTGAATGATTTGATTTCCCGTGAAAGTTTTAAAGGTTAAAAACTAATTCACCCCCCCTCTCAGTTGTCTTGTTCAACACCCTTCATCTAGAGGATTCCAAATCTGATCTCATCTTCTTTTTTACACCAAATTAACTCATTTGACCCCATAAATGATGGGGTAATTAGGCATTTTTATATAGATTTTAATTTTAATTATTTTTCTACCATTTCATGATAAGGATTGTACTTGTTTGTACAAGTAATTATTGGTATATTAATAAGAATATTAGATACACTAACATTTAATGTACAACCTACTTGTGGCTAATGATATTTTCCATCACTAGGCCACTTGCCCTTTTATGATGGAAACTTTCAAGTTCTATCAAGAAGTGTATTTCAATAATAATATATCCTCTAAGCATGTTATCAAATTCAAATTTTTAAAAATGATATAATTTAGTTGTAATAAATTTCATATATAAAATTTTAGTAATACAATTTCATATATAATAATTTAGTTGTAATACAATTTTTAGTTCTAAGTATTTTTCTACTACTTTGCAATAAAAGTTATTTCATTGATTTCTATCCTATAAATAATACATTGAATAAAATATATTATTTATTTTTTTCCTAAGTAATTGGGTATTTAACTATTCAAAACTTATCTCTAACAAAATTGTAATAAAAAAATATGCGTAACTATTTAACTTATGGATCCAATTACTAGTATATTTGTAATGGAAAATAAACACCTTACATAAAATATTGTAAGGGACTAAAATCTCTTTTAAATTAATCTAGGTTAATTGAATAAGCAGAATCAAGAAGAAATTAATTAGTTTATATTTATTAGCAATTGATATTTGATAATTGCAATAAATATATGAAAATTTAACACAATAGATAGGGGTACTTAGCTCTAAAACTAACAATAGAAGAAAGGTGTTGATGATTTGTAAAATGATTTGTCACTTTCAATGACCTTAGTATAATATCTCAAAATTTTTAAATGCACAAAAAACCTTATAATTCAATCTCATGTATTGTGAGTTCTATCTCAATTACCAGACTCTTGAACTCCGATGCACAAGTTTGAACTGGAAAAACATAAGACTTTTGAAATTTGTTCACCTGGAACTATGATACCTAGTGACCTTGTAGGGTCAAATTCTCCTACACCAAACCCCTAGATGGGCCAAATTTATAACTTAGAGTGAAGGTTCAAAAATGACATTTACCAACATGTAGATAGAGTGTTACACTCCATTGTGTTATTACCTATTTACCGTTACCTTGTTGAGTTAAAATGCTTTAATATATTATTTTGTTTTATATATGAATCTTGATGGAAAATGTGATGAATGAATGTGTAATTCAATATGATATTTAGAAGATGAAAATATATGATGCATATGGAAGTAATATTATCAGCTAACTACTACTGTGATGCACTAAGTTAGATGCAGGAAAAGAAACAACCTCCGGAAGAGAGGGGGAGTATCACTCAAGAGAAGAACTTGGTCTAGTAACCCTTAATGAGTCTAATTGAGCATACACACACTCATGTCCTAGTTTGGTGAAGTTGAGTCAAGATAGTTCGGGAAGTGGTAAGTAATCTTCAGTCATGGTTTGGGAATGTTTTATATTTTTTTGTGGTTCGTCTTTGAATATTCTTGATTGGGGATATGTGATTTAGTCTTTGTGATAAGTTATTTTTTTGTGTATTCATATTTATAAATTACTCGATGGGTATATACATAGAATGTATATATGTCTATGTCTCTGATAACTCATACATATGAATATATACATGCATGTGTATACATAGGTAGATGTACTTATGTATATCCATGTACGGATTATATCATATGCATGGGAGTATTGATTGGACATACAAGGCATATACATACGCACAATTTGTATATATGCACCAATCGATGAATATGTAAATATATGTGTTTAAGTATAGATAGTAAAAAAATATTATATAATATATATATATATATATATATACATTAATATATATGTATATGATTACATTAATGTAAAAGTATATACATACTATTAATATATGTATATAAATATATATATGATTATTTTAATATATGTTTATATATATTTGATTGGCAGATTATGCATTTAATAATCATGTGAATATATATATATATATTATATTGTGTTGTGTATTCAAAAGTATTTTGAAATAAACTAAAGCTCTTATATAAAGCACTACCATATAAAGTGAAATGGCTAAAATTACTACTACATACATATAACACATGCCAGAATAAGTCATAATGCATTTAACAACACATAAAGTAATATGAATTGAATCATTTACAAGAGTAAGTGATATTCATACGTTGTTGAATTTGTCAAACTTGCACATAAAGAAAGGGAGCATAAATATGAATGGGTGGCACCATATTTTGGAAAGTATGAAACAGTAAGAAGTTTTTTGTTGCGTCATAATCCAACATACAACCTTTTGAGAGCATGAGAGTTGGCCATTTGCAGGAGCTGGTTGAGATAGTCGACTCATATTGTAATAAGGAAACCTATAGGTTGTGTTTCTAAGTTTAAATCATTGTTGTCACCTAGATAATCTAGTGACTCATCTTTAACAAATAAGTTGGACTGTATATGTGTTTGCAAACTAGTGTTTTAAGAAGCCATATCTCTTCTTGAGCCTAGTTGATGCATTTGGAATAGGAAGGAAGTGGATTTAGTAGCTTATTTATAGCATTAAGACGCTTAGATTTTAAAATAAATAGAGGTATCCTCTCTACCTTTGGTTACACTTTTCTATTATAATTTCTTCATTTGTTGTTTTGTTGTAATTTTTTGTGCAAGTGTATTTTTTATCTAACTTTTATGAGAAAAAGAGTTGTTTTGTGAGTTTGCAATTGTTGAGAGTTTTATGAGAGGTTATATTTTGGAGATAGGTTGATTCTAGGATTAAAAAGAAAGATTGTGGAGATTGAGCTTGGAAAGCAGTAATATTAGTTGGGCTATAATTCTAGGCATGCTAATATCTATTATTCTATTCCTTTAAGTTAAATGTTATTTGTTTGAGAATGCCTTTGTTTCAAAAAGGATGATTTTAATGCATGCTATGTTTACTTTTATGAACTTGGATTATTTCTTACTTTGGATAAGCTTGCATGATTCTTGAAAGAGTTTAGTTTTGGTGAAACCCTGTTATTGGTATATACATATATACTATATATATATTGGATTTTGAGTGGTTATATTGTTATTAGGAACTATACTAAGTTAAAATTATATGAATGTTGCATAAGTTGTGAAGTATGAGATATGTTGCTTCTTTGAAGTACTTAAGTGGGAATTTCAATTTGAACTTGGGTTGTTACCTTGGTTATTCCTAGGGTTAGGATAATCCATGGGAAAGGGTATAAGCTAGTTAGTCAAATTGTCATGTCATCACCTTTTTAAATGGAACATGTATGTTATGTGTGTAAGAGTATGAATGGTAAAATACCAAATCAAGCTAAGGGTGGGTGAACATACAAACTACACTTGAAGTATTAGGTGTTGAATTCTTTGGCCAAAGTAGTGTAAGTAGCAATTATGTACACTGTTAGTTCACTGTGATCTAGGGATGCAAACTAGGCAGGGAACATCATACATGTAGGTTGTAGCTAATGTATGGTAGCTCTAGATTTGTAGGACACAAAACCATGCTTAGGAAGGTTAATATTATGAGGTTACCAAACCAATCTCTTCATCGAAGGGTAGGGCCATCTTACTAGTTACGTAGATGTGGGGGAACCACAGTAGTTTGTAGTTGGCAGAAAAACACTTGTGTGATTCTCTCCCTCATACAATTGGAGGCCAATATTTGAGGATGTATGCTATCAAGGACATTTGGACAATTTGTATCTCTATTTCATTAAGCTTATGGAAGCTATGTATGTGATCATGTGTCTCTATTCTTATTGAGAAATTGTAAATAGAAAATGTTATCATGAAATTATGTAATATGGATTCATTACTTGGAATTTAGTAATGTTTCTTTGTAATGCAATGGGAAAGTTTGAAATGAGATTGTATCAAATGTGCATATTTTTATTCGATTAGAAGAGAAAAAAATTATTGCCTAAATGTTAGTATATTAAACTATCACATGTGGGTAAAACATAGTAAAATAAATGGGTAGAACAATGGGCATGTTACACGTGGTATCAAAGCTACTAGGTTCAGCTATGGAACCCCTGTGCTTGTTATGCTTTCATCAAAAATTATATGAATCTGATGCTTGGAATTCTTGTGCTGAGATGGTGCATCTCAAAATGACTGCAAGGAAGTCAGTAGTTGATAATGAGCGCTACCTGAAGGCAAAAAAAAGAAAGGGAAGCCATTGTTCAAACCATAGAGGAGGCCAATTATGATAATGACATTTGGATAAGTGACACTAAGAATTTTAGTCATGCCTTATCCCGTGTTAGTTAAGAGAGAAAGCAGATGCATGAGGCTACTAACTTTATACCTCCTGACTCTCCAACAAAGTCATATTATTTACCACTTTCCAGGGATATGCCCTCAAAATGCAGTGTTAGTCCTTCCATGATCTTTAGGGACCCTCATGTTATTCCAATGTTGGAATTTATTGTAATAGCCTCAAGTAGTGAATCAAAAGGATATGTCCCCCAAAAATATGTATCTGAGGATAGGTCTGAAGGTTATTTCCCTTTTGACTTCTATAACATGTCAATTGTTCACACAAGTAAATTTCCCGAGTTTTTACTTTCAAGTAAATAAACTATGTTTTATAACCATTGCTATAAAAAAATTATTTTCCAAAAGAGAACAAATGATCATAAATGACATAACAAATTTCATGCATTGGTTTAGTTTCCAATATAATATTCCACATATTACAAATTTTTCAAAGATTATATACAAAATACATACATAGATCAATTGAGCTTCAAAGCAATAAATAGATAGATGGTCTAGGAATCTCCTTTCAAATCTTGCTCACTAGCTGAGGAGGAGAAGCATCACTCAAGCACTTTTTCACCAGCCATAAACTCAAATGTGGTCCCTTGCACATCTATCATCTAATAGATGGCCCTACCCTTCGATGAAGAGATTGGTCCAGAGTAACCTCATAACTACAACCAGTCCAAGCTTAGTGTTGTGCCCTACATAACTAGAACTTGTAGACACTACAATCATGAACTAGCATGCATAAAAGGAACACGATGAACTAACAATGGATCTAAAGGAAATCACACTACTTTGGCCAAAGTATTCTCACTAAGTATCTCAAGTGACATTCATCCTATTCACATACACTACTCTAGCTCGATTTGAATTTAGGCCATTATAATCTATGTATAAGTAATTTCCTTTAATAGGAAATCATTAACCTCATAAATAACCTATTCCCCTTTTCCCATAACATAATGGTATCTATACCAACAAAGCATAAGCATAATTTACCCTCTTAAATGGATATTCTAATACTAGGTATAACATATGAGATTTCTAAATCTACAAAATGACTTTGCATAAAATAACTTAACAAGCTATTCCCATTTCATTAATCCTAGTATGCAATACTATAGGCGATAAACAATCACTACTTAATATGGAGTAAATACAACACTCTTAAGGAAATCATATCAATAATACTCTTTTCCTTTCTAATAAGCAAATAGAATATTTACTCTATTTCAAGCATTCAAATGCAATTCCAAATAAAACACACAAGACATTCAATCTTTGAAAAAAATATATAAACATAAAGAGAATAGTATCTCATGCCTGTTAATTGCTTTAATACAATTGACTCACAGTTGGATCACAAGCTTGACGCCCTTTTAAAATCATCTTAGCAACAAAACCCTCTCAATTCCTCTCACTAAAGTTTCCTCACAAATAACTCTTAACAAAATAAGAATCTCTCAATAAAAATGTAGCAGAATGGAGTAGCGTAATAATGCATAGTAGAAGTGTATTCAAATGAGGTAAGGGTGCCTATATTTATACCCAAAAACCAACATCTATAGGCTACAAACAAGGCTTATGAAAGGACACTTATCAACTTAATTCCATTGACTCAACTTGATAATAAAAAGGTGGTGAATTTCTATCTCAATACTCACTCAAACAGAACAGTAGGTCTATTCTTTACTTGCCAACAACCAGTTTAATTGATTCATATTGCACATGTTCTAATATGGAAATTGACTTACAAGCTTAAGAGACTTCTGTATGAATCAGATAATTCATAATATGGAACCAAATATTCACCATATTCCCTATTTACTAGCTTGTTATTTAACAAATAAATAAGTCAATACTCATTTGGCTATGTTTCACTTTGCTGAATTGGTCTATGCCAAAGCATTCGACACATAGCTTATGAGTCGACTTCCCTCAATATAGCACTACTTTATCATTACTTATCATGTCACTTGTTTAGTCTGCAACATTTTACATTATGCTTTATTCATTAAGTATGAACTATGCGCAACATATTAAAACTCATGCATTTTCCATTGCTTTTATCAATGATGATATATGCGGTTTAATAATTAGCATTGCACTTATTATATGAAACGCTATATTCACATTATATCGACCATGCCATATATTTAATAAATCAGCCAAATATATATACAATATATATATATGTACATATATATAACATTAACAAATAGCATTTAACAGTATTTATATATATATTCGAATATACATTTATTTATATATATTGTTTGACAAATAAGTTTGTCTAAATAATCCACTTGATATTCAAATGAATGAGATCAAGTTACATTTCATATACAGTATCGTATGCATATACATATCTATATTCATGTATATGTACATATACATATATCGACATACTCGTATGGACATCCTAATTTGTCAACACATACGCGTATATCAACATGTGTTTATATATGTATATATGAATATATCTCATATATATATATATACACACATTTGATTATACAATCAATCAAATAAACAATTGCTATTTTATCAATAAGTATATATACATGTGATGTATATATATATATCTCATTGTCCTTTCGATATCACCATGCCCATGGGAAATTCATCCATGAGCATGTGTAGGTACGTCTACCTACGTATTCTCATGTACGTATTATCTAACATGTATGGGTTATCGTCGACATGCATATGTATACATATATATACATTCTATGTATATATATCTCATCAATCAATTATAGTAATACAAAGAAGAACTCACATGCACCAAGCACTAAACACAAACCAAGAATGCTCTTAAGAGAAATCAAGATCCTTCTTAATGCTAACACATCATACTAAAGGATGACTTACCAATTCCCAAAACTATGACTTGACTCAACCATTCTATAATTGAGTGTGTGTAATCTCAATTAGGTTTCGTTACAGGTTACCCGAACATGTTCTTCTCTTGAGTGATACTTCCCCTCACTTCTGAAGGATTGAATCTAAATCTGCATCCAACTTAACACATTTTCATAGTAGTCGGTCGTTCATCAAAACAAGCATTTATATTTTTCATAGTTAGAATATCAAATTCAATAACCATTCATTCCAAATATTCATTCCATTATATAACATCAAATGAAATAAACATTCATTCATAATTTTCCAATGATTTAGATAAACAAAGTGGAACCATATATATATATATATACACATTTTCCAATAAGAATTCCAAATACATTCACATATGCAATAATTTACCCTAACATAGTACTCGTAAATAGGTAAATGCATAACGGGGTGTAACATACTCCCCCCTTGTGAATCATCATCCCCGATGATTTTATGTAGCAAACATAAACTAAACAAAGCAAACAAAACATTATTTTTCAAGCACTTTCAAAAGCATATAAGACATGTGGAAACTTTTGCTCTATTTCAGCATAGTCTTCCCAAGTGGCAAAATCTTCTGCATACTAGTCCCACTAGACTTTGCACTGCAGAACCTCTCTATTATGCAAGTGAAGCTTACATGTTCGAGCACCTTGATATGCTCGATTGTTACCACTTTGAGATCCTATACCTGTAAAGCATTCCAATCAATTACATGACTATCTCTTGGTATATACTTCTTTAGGTAAGAAATGTGAAAGACGTTATGCATCCGGGCAAGAGATGGTGGCAACATAATTCAGTAAGCCACAGGATTCACTTCCTCAAGAACTTTAAAAGGACCTCCATAGCGTGGAGATAGTTTGGATGACTTTCCAAATTTGATGGAACTCTTATGCGGTTTAATCCTTAACAAGACCTTATCACCCACTGCAAAATTCCTGGGTACTCACTTTGCATTTGCATAGCTTTTTTTGTCTATCATTGGCTTCAACTAGCCTTTGCTTAACAATTCTAACTTGTTCCTCCATTTTATCCAACATCTTTGGCCCAAGACTCACCCTATCCTCAAGTTTATCCCAACTTATAGGGGTTCAACACTTTCGACCATATAATGCTTCAAAAGGAGCCATCTTAATTACAAAATGATAAGAATTATTATAAGCAAATTCCACTAAAGGAAAGTAATCTTCCCACTTGTATTGTTGATCCATGCAATACATTCTTAGTAGGTCTTCAAGTAATTGGTTCACCCTTTCCATTTTTCCATCCATTTCTAGATGATATGCTAAACTTATATTTAGTTGAGTCCCAAGTGCAAAAAATAAGGTTTTCTAAAACCTTGAGGTCACATGTGCATCCCTATCTGAGATAATCTTCTCAAGAATTCCATGTAGTCTAAACACCTCTTAAATGAATTTTCGAGCTATGACACGAGATCTATCAGTTAGATTCCTAGGTATGAAATGTGCTACCTTAGTAAGCTTATCTATAATCACTAGAATGGCATTGTGCTTATTCCTTGACATAGGCAATCCTTGCACAAAGTCCATACTAATGACTTGCCACTTACTCTCTGGAATATCATGTGGATATAATAAGCTTGCAGGATGATGATGTTCAACTTTCACACTTTGACATTCTAAGCATCTAGCCACAAATCTACTAGTGCCCCATTTCATCCCTTTCCAAAAATATAATGGCTTCACATCGGCTAACAATTTTGTCACACCGGGATGTCCAGAGTATGGTGCTTCATGAACTTCTTTCCACACAAGATTTCTTAACTCTTCAGAGTTAGGCACACATTCTTCCCTTATACCTTAGCAATCCATTGGGTTCAAAGTGGAATCCCTCATACCTTGCATCTTGTAGATTACTTGTGAGTTCTTACTTAACTTGTATATAGTACTCATCCTCCTTGCATTTCTACAACACTTGGCCTTTAAAGTCAGTTTTGATTGCCACTATTGAGGCAATATGATGTCTATGACTTAAGGCATCGACAACCTAAATTTATTTTCCCTTGATGTAGTTGATATTGAAGTCATAATCAGATATCAAATCCAACCATCTTCTTTGCCGAGCATTTAGATTAGGTTGGGTAAATAGATATTTCAAATTGTGATGAATAGTTTTCATTTCAAAAAGGCTTTCCCAACAAGTAATGCCTCCACATCTGCAATGCATGAACCATTGCTACTAACTCTAAATCATGCGAAGTATAATTTTGTTCATAGGGTTTCAACTTTCTTGATTCGTAAGCTATTACTTTCCCTTCTTGCATTAAGACTCCACCTAAGCCTTCTCCTGATGCATCTGTGATAACAGTGAAGTCACCAATAGGATCTGGTACTTTCAAATTTGGAGAAGTAGTCAACTTCCCCTTGAGTAGATCAAATGTTTCTTGGCATTTTTTTGTCCTCTCAAACTTCTTCCCTTTCCTCTGCAAAGAAGTAATAGGAAAGGCTATTCTGGAAAAAATTGCAACAAACTTTCGATAATATCTTACCAAACCCATACAACTTCTTACTTCAGAGACATTTTTGGGCACTGGCCATTCTAGTACTGCCTTGATCATGGTTGGATCAAATGAGATACCATCATCTGAGATCACGTGTCCAAGGTATTGCACTTTCTTCTTGAAGAAGGTATATTTAGAGAGTTTCCTATACAACTTATGTTCTCTTAGTCATTGTAGAACTATCTCCAAATGCTTGCAATGATATTCCCCATTCTTGGAATAAATTAGGATATCATCCAAGAAAACCAAATTTTTTTTATCTAGGAAATCCCTAAACACGTCATTCATTAGGTTCATAAATGTTACTAACGCATTAGTAAGTCTGAATAGTAGAATTGTAAACTCATAATGCCCATATTTGGTTTTGAAGACAACTTTAAAAATATCTTCATCTTTGATCCTTAATTAGTGATATCTAGATCGTAGATCAATCTTAGAAAACACAACTCCTCACATTTGATAAAAAAGATCATCAATGCATGGCAATAAATACTTGTTCTATACTGTAGCTTTGTCAGGAATCTAATAATCTATGCACAAGTGCAATGTACCATCCTTCTTCACAAAGATTAATGGCGCTCCCTAGGGTGAAACACTAGGTCTTATTAATCCCTTAGATAACAGTTCATCTAGTTATGCCTTAAGCTCCATTAACTCAGTTGTTGTCACCTTGTAAGGCACTTTAGAAATAGGTTCCAATCTTGGCACTATATTAACAGAGAAATCAAATATCATTTTAGGTGGTATTCTAGGTAGTTTCTCTAGAAACACATTCACAAACTATTGTAAGATAGGATATTTTCCATATTTCTCTCTCCAATTTCCATCATTTCACCTTCTTCTACCTCTTGGTGATCTTATGGCTCACAATTTTCAATACCATCTTGAGAAATAAATTCCTTATATTCCTCAAGCTTTTCGATCTTTACTACAAAGAGCTTGTATCCTTTCTTCTTGGCCCTAAGCAATTACATGTCGAAGATTTGACACAACTTGACTTCCCTAGGTATCCCTTACAACATTACTTGGTTACCTAAATCATCCAAGCACACTACTATTTTGACATGATAATCTACCTTGGCTATGTACTTCCAAAGTCAGTTCATTCCTAGGATAACATCATAGGATCCTAAGGGTGCTACATATAGGTTTACCTCCGTAGAGAAACAAGGAAGTGCAATCCTTGCTTTGAACAAGCATTGTTCCACTGTTGCTCTTGTCTGGTTTGCATATTCTACAACCCATGTTTTTTCCATATAACCAACTTTCCTAGATTTTTGCTTTGCTATTCTAGGTGAAACAAAATTTCAGTAGCTCCAGTATCTATAAGTATGGAAATAGGAAAACCAAATAAAATATTTGGAGTCTCCACTAGAGTATTTTGATACTCTGCTTGACGATCATCCAAGACAACATGAATCTTCTGTTGGAACATTGTTTGTTGGGAAGGAAGTGATTTTCCATAAGATCATGGCCCAAAAGGCTTATTGGGACAATTTATAGCAAAGTGGTCTCCACCACATGTGAACCATCCCATTGATGGTCCTTTCTACCTTGCAAGTTCACTAGGTCTACTAGCATTACCTCCAACACTGTTAACATTAATGCCATTGAAATTATTCCTTTTGCATTCTCTCCTCGATTCTATTCCATTATTTCAGGGTCCCTTATCTCCTTGCTTCTAAAAATCTTGCATTCCATCAAACTTCCTTAGAGTTAGTTTAACTTGGGCTCCTCCAAAATTCTTACGGTTCCTATTCTCTTGGCGGATGGATATGGCTTTGAGCTTCTTCTCTTGCTTAAAAAACTTCTCATAAACTAGGTCCATAGTAGCTGGACCATGGACATCAACTTCGCCACCAATCTAGCTATTAAGCCCTATAATGCATTTCCTTATGCGAAAATGTTAATCCTTTTGATACATTGGTACATAACATAACACATGGGTGAAGTTTTCCCAATAATCATTTACTCACATCTCTCCTTGTTTCAAATTTTGAAAATCAGTAAGTTTTTGGTCGTAAAAGAGTTGAGGTAGCCATCTTTTCCAGAATATTTCCAAAAAATCATTCCATGTAAGTTTCAAAGAACTAAGGTCGAGTTTCATTTTCTTGTTCGTCCATTAGTTAGAGGCTTCTCCTACTAACTAATAGGCTCCCCATACTGCTTTCGTGACCTCATAATAGTTTTTGATCTCAAAATATTTTTCCATCTGAATCAACCATGCCTCAACTTCTTCCCTGCTGGTGCTACCTTCAAATTTTGGTGGGGTTATTTTCATCATGTCCCTAGAAAGTTCAATAGCCAAACGCTTCCTACTAGTTCCTTCAGATTGAGAGTGTGATTTCTCATTCTCATGTTCATGGGTCTAAATATGATCATGATAATTCTCTCCCTCATCTTCATTGATAGGGATTTCTTCATTAATCGAAACTTCTTGTTCTACTCTATCTTTTGTAAGAAAAGGGTTATACCTAAAGGTTCATCTTTATTAGATTCAATCATGTTCTTACTATCTTATGGATAACATTTAAATGAGCATTCATTCACACATAAAAGAAATTTCACATAAGATTTGAGCAACAAACTTTTGGTAAACACATGATTTTTATTTATTCATAAGGATCTCAATATCCTTTCAATTTACATAGAGTGACTATTCAAACATTCAAGTGGAGAGTATCCCTCAGACTCACTCTCAGAAACATAACTCAATGGGGTATACCCCTCATATTTTTGTTCATCTCTCATTTTCTCTTCTCTATCCAAAAATGGGTAGTAACCTTCAGATTTATCATCCAATACATAGTTATAGGGGACATAACCCTCTGATTCATTACTTGAGGAAATTACAATCACTTTCAACATAGGAAGGACTCTAGGGTCTCTAAATATGAATGTTGGATTGGCATTCCATTCTGAGGGCATATCCCTGGAAAGTGACAAGGAATCAAACTTTGCTAGTGAAACTGGAGGTAAATAGTTGAAATTGGCCTCCTCCTTCATCTTTCTCTTTACATCACTAATCCAAGAAAAAGCATGACTGATAGTCTCAACATCGCTTAACCAAACAATATATTTTCTTAGTTGGTTCCCTCTATCATACGAACAATAACATCTTTTTCCTTCTTGGCTTTCAAGTAGCACTCATTCCTGACTACCAACTTTCTTACAGTTAACCTGAGATGCACCATCCTGGCACAATAATTTCCAAACATTAGTCTCATTCAATGTTGGATGGAAAGTATGGTGAGCACATAGGTTCTAGAGCTAAACCAGGTAGCTCTGATACCATGTGTAACATGCCAATTGTTCACACAAGTAAATTTCCTAAGTTTTCATTTTCAAGTAAATAAACTATGTTTCATAACCATTTCTATACAAAAATTCTTTTTCCAAAAGAGAATAAATGAGCATAAATGAAATAAAAAATTCCAAGCATTGATTTTATTTCCAATATAATAATTCCACATATTATAATTTTTCCAAAGATTGTATATAAAATACATACATAGCTCAAACGAGCTTCAAAGCAATAGATACATAGATGGTCCAAGAATCTCCTTTCAAATCTTGGTCACCAACTAAGGAGGAGAAGCATCACTCAAGAGATTTTTCACCAACCACAAACTCAAATGCAGTCCCCCACACATCTATCATTTGATAGATGGTCATACCCTTCGATGAAGAGATTGGTGGAGTAACCTCATAACTACAACCACTTTGAGCTTAGTGTTGTGCCCTACATAACTAGAACTTGTAGACACTACAATCTTGAACTAGCATGCATAAAAGGAACATGGTGAATTGCAAATGGAGCCAAAGGTAATCACACTATTTTGGCCAAAGTATTCTCACTCAGTATCTCAAGTGATATTCATCCTATTCACATACACTACTCTAGCCCGATTTGACTTTAGGTCATTATAATCTATGCATAGGTAATTTCCTTTAATAGGTAATCGGTAACCTCAAAAATAGCCTATTCCCTTTTCCCATAACACAATGGTATCTCTACCAACAAAGCATAAGCATAAGTTACCCCCTTCAATGGATATTCTAATACCAGGTATATCATATAAGCTTTCTAAATCTACAAAATCACTTTGCATAAAATAACATAACAAGCTATTCCCATTTCATTAATCCTAGTATGTAATACTATAGATGATAAACAATCACTACTTAATATGGAGTAAGTAAAACACTCTTAAGGAAATCATATCAATAAGACTCTTTTCCTTTCCAATAAGAAAATAAAATATTTACTCTATTTCAAGCATTATGCAATTCCAAATAAAACACACAAGACATTCAATCTTTCAAAAAAATAGATAAACATAAAGAGAATAGAATCTCATGCCCGTTAATCGCTTTAATCCAATTGACTCACCGGACCTCAAGCTTGGCACCCTCTTAAAATCAGCTTAGCAACAAAACCCTCTCAATTACTCTCACTAAAGTTTCCTCACAAATAACTCTCAGCAGAATAATAATCTCTTAATAAAAATGCAGCAGAATGGAGAAGTGTAATAATGTGTAGTAGAATTGTATCCAAATGAGGTAAGGGTGCCTCTATTTATACCCAAAAACCAACATCTACAGGCTACAAACAAGGCTTATGAAAGGACACTTCTCAACTTAATTCCATCGACTCAGCTTGATAATAAAAATGTGGTGAATTTCTTTCTCAATACTCACTCAAATAGGACAGTAAGTTGATTCTTTGTTTGCCAACAACCGGTTTGGCTTATTCACATTGCACATGTTCTAATTTGGAAATCGACTTACAGGCTAAAGAGGCTTCTAAATGAATCACATAATTCATAATATGGTGCCAACTATTCACCATATTCCTTATTTACTAGCTTGTTGTTTAACAAAGGAATAAGTCAATACTCATTTGGCTATGCTTCACTTTTCTAACTTGGTCTATGCTAAAGCATTCGACACATAGCTTATGAGTCAAATTCCCTCAATATAGCGTTGCTTTATCATTAACTTAGCATGTCACTTGTATAGTGCGCAACATTTTACATTATGCTTTATTCATTAAGTATGAACTATGTGCAACAGATTAAAACTTATGTATTTTCCATCGCTTTTATTAATGATGATATATGTGGTTTAATACTTAGCATTATGCTTATTGAATGAAGTGCTATATTCAAATTATATCAACCATGCCATATATTGATGAGGGCTACACTGCCCAAAACCCACATAAATCACAACAACAAAAGATGTGAGACAAAAAAATGACTCACTTTCAATTATTTTTAGAAAATGAAATTACAGATTCAAAGCTTACATGCTACAGCCTCATGGGCTTGATTCATTACAACAAAATCAACTCAGAAAAGAAAAATCTACTATTCAGAGCCACAATTTGCACCATCAAGGCCACCTTCTACAACCCCCACTTAACCCTTTTTATTTTTCCCCAATAACTGCCCTAAATTTTTTTAGAAAGTACAAATTTCCCCTTTTTGTTTTGGTGCCAAAAGTCCTATTTGATTTCGGCCTAGGAAGAAATTTTAATGAAATTCACTTTTTAGAGGACCAACTTCGCGGGTCCATAACTTTTAATTCGGGTGTCTGATTTTCTATTATTGCATATCGTTGGAAAGCTCTCGATGAGCACTACAATGCATGATCCCACTGTAGGTTGGTTCAACCACCTTTTGAGTTGTTTCGGGGCCTCTAAAGTTTTATATCTGAATTTGAAGCTACATTGGAGAAATTTCCCGGGACAAAAACTTTAATTTCTCCCAAACCGTGCAAGGTATTGAGGTGATTCTTTCACGATCGAAAATGCTTTTCAGCTCTGCTCCTCGGGGTAAATTTTCATGTCCATACGAGCTTGTTTAGGTTGACTTACTAAAAATAGTAAGTGCTCGTTTTTTGCTATTTTTGATGCTTGACAGTCTTATATCCCCTAAGTGCCATCATGGGACTCAAAACAACTAAAGAAAATAAAGAAAACAATTTTTTTGGGTGATGCAAGATTTCCCTACACCATTGGATGCTCTTGCATCATATATTTAATAAATCGGCCAAATATATATACAATATATATGTACATATGTACATATATATACACACACACATATATATAACATTAACAAATAGTATTTAACGCTATTTATATATATATATATATGTATGTATATATATATATTCGAATATATATTTATTTATATATATTCTTTGACAAATAAGTTTGTCTAAATAATCCAATTGATATTTGAATAAATGAGATCAAGTTAACATTTCATATGTAGTATCGTATGTGTGTACATATCTATATTCATGTATACATACATCATATATCAACATACTTGTATGGAAATTCCTATTTGTCAACACATACGTGTATATCGACATGTGTATATATATATGCATATATCTCATATATATATATATACATTCGATTATATCTCATATATATATATACATTCGATTATATAATCAATCACATAAACAATTGCTATCTTATCGATAGGTATATATACATGTGATGTATATATATATACATGTCTCATTGTCCTTTCGATATCGGCATGCCCATGAGCAATTCGTCCATGAGCGTGCGTAGGTATGTCTACCTACGTATTCTCATGTACGTATTATCCCATGTGTATGGGTTATCATTGACATGCATAAGTATATATATATATATATATACATACATTCTATGTATATATATCTCATCAATCAAGTATAATAATACAGAAAAGAACTCACATGCACCAAGGACTAAACACAAACCAAGAATGCTCTTAATAGAAATCAAAATCCTTCCTAATGCTAACACATCATACTAAAGGATGACTTACCAATTCCCAAAACTATGACTTGACTCAACCATTCTATAAGTGAGTGTGTGTAAGTTTAGTTAGGTTTCATTACAGGTTACCCGACCAAGTTCTTCTCCTAAGTGATACTTCCCCTCACTTTTGAAGGATATAATCTGAATTTGCATCCAACTTAACACATTTTCATAGTAGCCAATCGTTCATCAAAACAAGCATTTATACATTTCATAATTAGAATATCAAATTCAATAACCATTCATTCCAGATATCCATTCCATTATATAACATCAAATGAAATAAACATTCATTCATAATTTTCCAATGATTCAGATAAACAAAGTGCAACCATATATATATTTTCCAATTAGAATTCCAAATACATTCACATATGCAATAATTTACCCCAGCATAGTAATAGTAAATAGGTAAATGCACAATGAGGTGTAACAACTTCCACCTCAAATGTCCCTTCAGACTGATTATCAAACTGAACCCTGAAAACTCTATAAACCCCTAAATGATGATCTCCAGGAAAATAAATGAAGCTCTATAATTATATTTGTATGAGACTATCTCTCAGAATTCCCTTGGGTGATATTCCACACTTGTAGAAATTGTCTTCTATCAGGGTTTTTGTCCTCAAAAATCTTGAATCTTCAAACCAGCAAACCCTGCTGCTCAACTCTCTCTAATTTTTGCAAATAACATTCCAAGGATTTGATACAACAAGATATCATTCAATCACTATCATTAATTAAGAGTGGCTCCTTTACACTCCACATTGGCTTGCAATAACTGGCACTAAACCTCTTTGGAAAACTTGTATATAAGATCTTCTTTAAAATTTCTTATGTATGAATGGTTGTTCTTTTGGAAATGTTTCAAGAGTGCTATGCAAATATTCTTAGGTCTAATTAAAAATGAAACCTCTAGGTATAAATTTTCCTATGAAAAATGGTTAGAACTAGAACCAACCTTGGGAGAAACCAAGAAGTAGGCCAAGGTGTGAAAAATGTTGAGGCTAAATTAGATCATATTTTAGCTATGATGGATGAGGCAAGAGAAAGAATTAAGAACCTTGAGAATGAGATGAGGGGAAAAGAAAGGGAGGAACAATAAGTTCCTAATGATGAAGAAGGGGGAAATTCCCATGATCATACTCAGTCAAGTGAACATGAGGATGATGAATCACAGTCTATATTAGAGGGAGCTAAAAGGAAACATCTTGCAAGTGAGCTATCTTGTGATATCACCCCTTTGATGTTATAAGGTAGCACTGGTGGGGATGCGGCTGAGGCATGGCTCACAGAGATGGAAAAGTATTTTGAAATCAAGAATTACTCTAAGACAACTAAATCCGTTTGGGGATCTTTCTAGTTGGCTGGAGAAGCATCCAACTGGTGGAAGAATAAAAATATGGATCTTGGGATAAGTTCCTTAAATATTATTTGGAGTGAATTTGTGGAAATATCTAGAAAGCAACAGCTACCTCAACTTTTCTATGATCAAAAGCTTACCGACTTTCAGAACTTGAGGAAAGGAGATTTCGTAGTTAACAAATATTGGGAGAAATTCACTCGTCTCCTAAGGTATGTGCCCATGTACCAAAAGGACGAGTGGTTTCACATAAGGAAGTTCATCATGGGTCTCAATGCCAAATAGAAGGAGAGGTAGACATGTATGGTCCTACTACCATGGACCTAGTGTACGAGAAATCCATTAAGCAAGAGCAGAGGCTTAAATCTATCTTGAACTACCATGAAAAGAATCAAAGGAAGTTTAATTTGTCATAAGACAATCAAGCTACATAGAGGCCTAGTGAAGGGAAATATTTTCAAAGGAAAGGGGACAAAGGATTTTGTAATATGCAGAATGAATTAAGAAGGGACCATAGGGGGAACAACAACAACAACCATGCTGGTAGGAATGAAGGTAGTTCTGGAAGTCCTGCAACAAGGAAAGGATTGTTGAGAGGATGTTTTACGTGTGGTGGAGATCACTTTGTAAATCAGTGTTCCAACAAACCACCAAGGACACAACCACATGGGAACTATCTACCTCCTCAACGATCAGTGTTCTAGTAGAGGATTCATGTGGCATTAGATAATCGACAAGCGGAGTACCCAATTACTTCGATGGAAATTCCAGGTACTTTGTTTGGTACACCCATATCAATTTTAATTGATATCGGTGCTACAATTTTTTTTTGTTTCTCCTAGTATAGCTAGTAAAATTTGTCTAAAAGTTGGCTATATGGAAAAGTATGGGATTGTTGAATATGTAAACTAGACAAGAGCTAAGGTGGATTAGTGTTTATTCAAAGCAAAGGTTGAACTTCTAAGTTTCTCTACGGAAGTGAATTTGTATGTAGCCCCCTTAGGTTCTTATGACATCATTTTAGGGATGAATTGGTTGTGGAAACATAGGGCCAAAGTAGATTTTCATGCAAAAATAGTAGAATGTTTAGATGATCTAGGAAACTAGGTATCATTGCAAGGAACACATAGAGAAGTTATGTTGTGGCAAATCTCTGCCATACAAATGCATAGAGCGAAGAAGAAAGGTTGTCAACTCTTCACGCTGGAAATGGAGAAACTTGAAAAATGCAAAGAGTTCATTTCTCAAGATGATGTAGCATATTATCGACCTTAAGACCTCCAAGAAGCCAAAGATGGCAAGGTGGTAGAATCGAGAAATTTGGATAGTGAGAAATATCCTATCCTATGGAACTTTATGGATGTATTTCTAGATGAACTACCCAGATTGCCTCCCAAGAGAGTGTTGGATTTCTCTATCGACATAGTTCTAGGGGTGGAGCCTATATACAAAGTGCCATATAGGATGACCAAAACAAAATTAATGGAGTTAAAATATCAATTGGAGGAATTGTTTTCCAAGGGATTGATAAGACCCAGTGTTTCACCTTGGGGAGCATCAATGGTCTTCGTGAAGAAGAAAGATGGTACATTGTGCTTGTGCATTGGTTATTATTTTCTTAACAAGACAACAATAAAGAATAAGTATTTGTTGCCACGTATCAATGATCTCTTTGATAAAATGTGAGGAGCAATAGTGCTTTCAAAAATTGATCTACTATTAGGTTGTCATCAACTGAGGATCAAGGATGAAGAAATTTTTAAAACAACTTTTAGGACTAGGTATGGTCATTATGAGATCAAGGTCATACCATTTGGACTAATGAATGCACTTGCAACATTCATGAACTTGATGAATAATGTATTTAGGGACTACTTGGATAAGTTTGCGTTGGTCTTCTTGGATGATATTCTTATCTACTCTAAGAATGAAGAGGAACATCTCCAACATCTAGAGATTGTTATCCAACGATTAAGAGAGCATAAGTTGTATGGGAAACATCTAAGTGTACCTTATTTAAGAAGGAAGTGTAGTATTTGGTTCATGTGATTTCAATAGATGGAATTGCAGTTGATCTAGCAAAAATAAAAGCAGTGCTTGAATGTCCAGTGCCTAAGAATGTGGCAAAAGTTAGAAGCTTTATGGGTCTGGCTAGTTACTATCGAAAGTTTTTTGCAAAATTTTCTAGAATAGATTTTCCCATTACCTCCTTGCAGAGAAAAGGGAAGAATTTTGAATGGTCTAAGAAATGTCAAGCAAAATTTGACCAACTCAAGGAGAAGTTGACCACAACTCCGATACTGAAAGTACCAAATCCAAATGGTAATTTTATTGTCATCACAAATGCTTCAAGAGAAGGTTTGGGTGGAGTGTTGATGTAGGATGGATGAGTCATAGCCTATGAGTCAAGGAAGTTGAAGCCTTATGAGCAAAATTATGCTTCACATGATTTGGAATTAGCAACAATTGTCCATGCATTACAGATGTGGAGACACTATCTATTGGGGAAACCTTTTGAACTGAAGACTGACCATCATGGTCTGAAGTATTTGTTTACCAAACCTAATATGAATGCATGACAAAGGAGATGGTTAGAATTGATATCAGATTATGATTTTAACATCAACTATATCAAGGGAAAGGAAAATCGGGTTGTCGATGCCCTAAGTTGTAGGAGGCATATCTCCTCGATGATATTAATTCAAACTGATTTCAAGATTCAAGTGTTTCATAAATCCAAGGGTGAAAAGTATTATGAACAAGTCAAGCAAGCACTCTTGGATAATCTGTAGGACCCAAGGTATAAAGGATTTCACTTTGAACCTAATGGTTTGTTAAGGTTTAAGGGAAGAATCTATGTACCTAACTTAGAGGGATTAAGGAATTTAGTGTGGAAAGAAGTTCATACTACACCATATTTTGGACATCTTGGAGTAACCAAGTTGTTGGCTAATGAAAATCCATTATATATTTGGAAAGAGATGAAAGGGGATGCTACAAGATTTATAGCAAGTTGCTTAGAATGTCAAAGAGTGAAGGTACAAAAACATCACCCTATAGGATTTTGTATGCTCATGAAGTTCCTAAAAGTGAATGGCAAGTCATTAGCATGGATATTGTGTAAGTTCTTCCAATGTTTTTGATTAGAGGTAAAAAAGGGTTTTGAAGGGGCCCAAAACCCAGTACAAAATTGTTTTGAAGGGAACCGTCAACCTATCATAGAAAAGCAAGTTGCAAATAAAATATACCATAAACCAACATTAGCCCCACAACAACTTCTAAATATTAACATGACTACACACACTACAACTTACAAACAAGCAAGGGCCTGAAACCCTTTTACAACCTGGTTTTAACTAGGACCAAAAACCCTTAGATACACAAAGATTCTGCCTGCATCTACTAGGCATCAACAAACTAACTGCTCATGGATAACACCATAGAGCCAAGAAAGATAACCAAAAACCCATAGATAAACTTGAGACCCACTTGAGTCAGCTAGGCGTGAACAAACCAACTGCTTAGAACATGCATTTTTGATCCTAGAAAAATAGAGAGCATCACTTGAATTAGCCAGGTGTTAGTAAACCAAATACTCATAATATCTATTTCAGATCCAAGAAAAATAGAGAATAAGATGGTGTAAAACACCAACTGGACCCTATTTCTCAACAAATCCAAAATATCCCCACACCCCACCTCAATAGGGGCTTTGGGATACACAACAAAAAATACAAGAACTTAGCTTCCCTGCAGCACAAAAACACCTGGTACCAGAAAACCAACTCATTCTCCACCTCTAAAAGAGAGAGCTCCCCTCTAATGGAGAGGGTGTCACGACCAACTAATCCACTATTAGTTGAGATCTCCAGCCCCCTTTACCTCCACATCCATAGGAGAAGCATCCACCTCAATAGGATAAGCAACTGAGGAAGCTAAAAACCATATCTTCCCATCTCCACCTCAAACAGAGAGGAATCCACCTCCATAGGATTCGAGGAGAAAACCAACACAACAACCAAACAAGCAACCAAAGCATCCTTTGGTAAATGCAATACCATGACCATACTGTGGACCAAGAGAAGAAGATTGAATAACATCCACAAAGCCACCATAACAACTTTAAGGATAAAACTCATCTGGGTTTTCAATAAAAGCTTGAAGAATAACCCAACCATAAGCCGATAAACAACAAGAGGAAACAACATCTAGGATCTAGGAAAAATGCTAGAAAAACACCTAGCCAAAAGAACACAATTTGGAACCAACCTAGATAAAGAACCAGACAAGTAACTACTCATAATGTCCGAGCCCAAAGAGAATAGGAGCAAACAAGACCCAAGAGGGAAAAGGGAACAACCCATACAAGAAGGAAACTGAGAGAATTCCAAACCATAAAACACCCAAGCAACCCCAACACGTCGGTCATAGTTAAAGATAGTCCAAAAATCCATAGAACCAACCAATGGAAAGCACCACCAGACCACAAGAGGGAAAGTAGCAACAACCATGAAACACCCTGGGAAAGAGCCGCTAACAACATGCCACAAAATAGATAACAGAGAGGGGCTAAGGGAAGCCAAGAAGAAACCAGAAAGAGAGTAGGCTAGCGAAAAGAGCACCCAAGCCATCCCATTACAGCCAATGGGACTAGAAATAAGCCCATCCTCCAACCAAACCTCTGCAAAAAACCCAAAGCACACACTCACCAGCTGTAAGGAAGAACAAGCGCTCCCCACAAAGGCCACAACCAGAACCCTCAAGAAAGGGTAGGTCGACAAGTAGACAAAAAGTAGAGGAACAACAACATCCTCCACCCCATCTTGATGAAGAAGCAAATTTATCGCCTCCCAATTGGACAACAACAACTTGCTCTGCACCACCTCCACCTGACTGGAAGAAGGAAGCAAATAGCATGAAGTCGTCACAACCCAACAATGCAATAGCAACAACCAGTCCATCCACAAGTTGTCGTTGCCTCCCAGCATTGATCCATCCATGTCCTCTGCATCCTCTCCTTCTCTGTTTGCATCATCTTCAGAATTCAAATTTCCTCCTCCTCTCCTCTTCTCGCTCCTCTCTTTTCTTAGAAAAGAAGAAAAATGCTACAAGTTCTTCTAATGTTAAGTAATTACCATAACACCATTTTGGTGGTAGTGGATAAGATTATAAAGGTGGCTCATTTTATTCCAAGGAATGTAACAGATGGAGCTCCTGTTATAGCTTGAAAGTTTATTCAAGAAGTATTTAGGTTACATAGGGTTCCTGAGAAGATTATTTCTAATAGGGATGCTTGTGTGACATCTAGGTTTTGGAAAACTGTATTTTCTTCACTTGGGACACACTTGAACATAAGTTCAACATATCATCCATAAATTGATGGTAAAACCAAAAGGGTGAACCAAGTGTTAGAATATCTATTGAGAATGTATTGCATGGATCAACAATACAAGTGGAAAGATTACCTACCTTTGGTAGAATTTGTGCATAACTACTCTTATCATTCCATGATCAAGATGGCTCCATTTGAAGCACTATATGGTTGGAAGTGTCGAATTGCTGTAAGCTGGAATAAGCTCTAGAGGATAGGATAAGCCTTGGGCCAAAAAAATATTAGAAATGGAGAAGCAAGTTTGTATTATTAAGTAGAGGCTAGTAGAAGCTAATGATATGCAAATTCCAAGTGGGCACCCAAATATTTTTTAGTAGGGGATAAGGTTTTGTTAAGAGTTAAACCTCACAAGAGTTCTATAAATTTTGGAAAGTCATCTAGACTAGCTCCACACTACACAGGTCCTTTTGAGGTTCTCGAAGAAGTTAACCCTGTTGCGTATCGAATTGTTTTTCCACCAACTCTTTCAAGGATGCATAATGTTTTTCATGTGTCATACCTTAAGAAGTACATGGTAGGGGATTACCATGTTATTGATTGGAATTTTTTATAGGCACAAGACCCTAGAGTGGTAATAATCAATCCTCTCAAGGTGCTTAGAACATGTAAGCTTCACTTATGTAATAGAGAGGTTTTGCAATGCAAGGTCTAGTGGGATCAGTATGCAAAAGATTTTGCCACTTGGGAGGACTATGTTGAGATGAAGCGAAAATTTCCTTATATTTTGCTAGACTTTGAAAGTTCCTAAAACAATATGTTTTATGTTTATGGTTTATATTTTATGTTTGATACTTAAAACCATTGGGGACGATGATTCACAAGGGGGGAATATGTTACACCCCATTGTGTTATTACTTATTTATTGTTACCTTGTTAAGTTAAAATGCTTTAATATGATTGTGTTTTGTATATGAATCTTGATTAAAAATGTGATGAATGAATGTGTAATTCAATATAATATTTAGAAGATGAAAATATAAGATGCATATGAATGTAATATTATCGGCTAATTACTATTGTGATGCACTAAGTTGGATGTAGAAAAAAATCAACCTTCAAAATAGAGCGGGAGTATCACTTAGGAGAACTTGGTTTGGTAACGCTTAATGAACCCAATTGAGCATACACATACTCATGTCCTAGTTTGATCAAGTTGAGTCAAGATAGTTTGGGAAGTGGTAAGTAATATTCAGTCATGGTTTGGGAATGTTTTGTATTGGTTTGTGGTTAGTCTTTGAATGTTTGTGATTGGGGATATGTGATCGAGTCTTTGTGATAAGTATAAGTTCTTTTTTGTGTATTCAAATTTATATATTAATTGATGGGTATATACATAGAATGTATATATATGTATGTATCTGATAACTCATACATATGAATATATACAAGCATGCTGATAGGCAACATTTGGGTCTTGATATTCTATCTTTTATTTACCCTTTTTCCCTTGTTTATGCCACCTTGGATATGATTCCTCTCACCTTTGGTTAAGGAAAATGAATATATTTAGTAGATTGGAAAAGGAATTAAAATTACCACCATATTACTTATTCGAAGCCTTATTAATCATTCTTTGTGATGAATTAAACATGGATGGTTAGGGTCGTAGTTCCAACTATCACGAGCACGAGCAAGGAGGAGTGTTAATGGAGCGATAAACAACGTGGATGGCGTTTTTCCCAGATTTTCCTTTTTGTTATGGTTTTGATATTGATAAGGAAAAAATACTGTTTAATTGGCTTTAAGCCGAAGATCCATTTCTGGTTATCTTTTATGGTTGTTGGCCATAGGCCATAACAAGTAAAAAAATTATCTATCTTGTATTCATAGAATGTTATTTGACTTACAGTATATATATGTATGTGTAAGTTGAAAACTTATAATATAGATATATACAGAGACCTCATATTACTATTTTGTCTATTCATAATCTATCGTTGATTCAAAGTGGATGATTATTAGCGTGGAATAGTCTTGTGTTTGTGAGCTTCATCACTCGATAGCTAGTGAAGGCAAGGCCCACTTCCTCGATTGTTGGTGATATTTCTATTAGCTATTTGTGTGGTAATGTATACTATGATTTTGTAATTGCTATTGTGTTCTAAGTATTAGATTCTTATTAGTATATTTAATCTTTGTGAGTGTGTTTAAAGACTCTATTGATTTGTTCAATGTTCACCAATTCGCATGATTAATTTGTTATAATTCTTAGTGTTGTTAAGAACTAAAGTCTGTTACTGTGAGTTAAAAATCCAAATAGTTCAATCAACATTGTGTGAGAATTTGCTATAAGCGTATCTCTAATTAGTAGCACAACTTTAGTTTAGTTTATTTTATGCAAAAAAAAAGTTTCCATTCTGTCAATTAGGAACTTTCAATTTTGTTTTGTTGTGTGTCAATGATCTGTTCTATGTCACAGAAGTCATTTCTTCACAGGTTCCTGTCACACAGGTGACAAGAAGTCTACAACTTAGATTTATGCTCTAGTACAGATTGCATTAGTTTGCATCCGTCAACTCTTAGTTTATTGGTTGTAGCCCTTGGTATATTGCCCCAACACTATTCAAGAGTCTACGCTCCCTGATTGACACTTTCAGGATGAACTGAGGAAACCATTTCTAAGAATTAATTTAAGGCTCGTTACAAGAATAATTTGAACCATAGTTTAATCCAATCATTTTGGTGCCGTTGCCGGGGAACGATGTTAAAGGCCTGAATTTCTAGTAAACTGAGCTAGGAGCATTGTGCTAAGGAGAAAGTCCACGCGATAGTAGACCTCGTTTGGATAACTATCCTTAGTTTGCTTTGTCATAAGTCATTTAGGTGCATGAATCATAGTAGGGATAGTAGAGGGAGATTCTTTAGAAAAGAAAAGGGAATGAGTTCACAACCTGAAAAGCTTAAAAACAAATAAAAAACATCCATTGAGGAAACACAAACCAAAGAATTACAAAATAAGTCAAAACCATCCGTTGAAGGAAGTAGCTCAACTCAAGAGAAATTGAAAACTAAGTTACAATCATTAGAGTTACCTAAACTTGATCTTGAGAAGTGTGTCATAGAGTCTTCTACTGTTGAGAAACCTGCAGGCACCTATCCAAGTTCTTCTGAAATATTATGGAAAAAGGTTGAAAAGATCTTTCAAGAAACCTACGGGCCAGAAGTTGGTCCATTCTCAGAAGGAACCCAAGAGCCATTTAGAACCTATTTTACTCCTTGGGCATTAGATGTCATGGATCCCAACAACAACAACAACAACAACGGTAATAGGGCGTTGGCCAACATTGATCTGGTTACTTTTGGGTTTCCTATCACATATCCTGAGCAAGATGCCCCTATGAAGAATATTCCTCATTCGGCTTTACCTATTTTTCATGGCCTTTCTACTAAGGATCCTTACATGTTTTTCTTTGAATTTGATGTGTTGTGCAACAGTTATGATTATTAGAGTGATGCATAGAAGCTCAAACTATTCCTAGCCACATTGAAGGATGCAACCCTGCGTTGGTTTATGAACCTCAGGAACATTAGGACATGGAATGTCATGAGGGATTTGTTCTTGGAAAAGTACTAGGAATACTATAAAACCAAGGAAAACTGGAATGAACTCTTCCGTATGACACACAAGGAAGATGAGTTCATGGAAGATTATCTTGAACGCTTCATGTTAAGTCTTCAATGATCTCATCAACAAGGGTTGAATAATGATACCGTTAAAATGTTGTTTCTTAGAGGCATAAGAGATGATGTCATGGAAGAATTAAATTTAATAGGTAAAGGGAATATTTCTAAAATGGACTTTGACGATACTTGTGATATTTGCAGGAACTATTCCAGGTCTTAGCCCTTAGGAAGGAATTATCTAGGCAAGCTACATTCTGCGGGAACTTTAACAGGTATCACCAAGCGTGAGATAGGTAATTTACTCAAAGACCTTAACCAATTTATTGAGTCACATGGGTAAACAAATAGATATGTTGTATACCCGTAGAAAGCAAGAGGAGGCAGAAAAGGCTTTAGCAGTATTTTGTCCTATATGTAGGAAGAAGCATGGTAGTGAAGATTGCCCTTATAATAGGACAAATATCTCATCCCTAAAGGAAGCCAGTAAGAGTTCTACCTTGAGACCTCTTGCTATAGATATGATCGATATGGGATATTTCGAAGAACCTATCTACTACATGGCCCCTAGGTGACCTTTTTCACCTCGAGCAATGCATCCTAGAATGTCAAATGATTATTTCACCCCAAAACCTAACCAAACCAATTCCTTTTCTAATCAAGCTGGATGGTACTAGGGTTGGCAACAACCTCCCACTTACCCTCAATGGATGCCACAATATCAATATGCTTCACAGCCGTGGAAAATGGCATGGAGGCCACAAATGCCACAACCCCCACCATATCAACAACAGTACCCATCACAACCACAACTTCCATCTCCTCCAATTCTCAACCCATATCAGCAGCCACAACAATATCTCCCACCTATACCATCATATTCAAACCAATCAACCAATCCACCTCAACTGCCAAAACCCACATCAATGCCAACTCAGCTGAATCCAAATCCCAACAATAAGGCAACACAACCTATATATAATAATGAGGTGGCAAGTTATCCCACTCATCCTGTCAATACCGTAGAGATAGACGAAGTTCAATTGCGATCGGGAAAAGCTCTCTAGGGACCCACTATCACTAAAATTAATGAAGAACCCGAAGAGGAGATTGAAAGAGAACCTCCATTTCCTAACAAATTTCTTTCAAAACCTATACAAAAGGAAGTTTTACAACCTGAATTCAATTTTGTGAATGAACTCCGTAATTTTAACATTAAAATTCCTTTGTTGTAGGCTATAAAGGACATTCCAATGTACACAGAGATGGTTCGAGACCTATGTACTTGAAGGAAAAAGAAGAAGGAAGACCCAGAGTCTGTCCAAGTTATTGGACAATTGGCTCACCTCATGCTCGGGAATTTGACTATTCCTAAATATTCAGACCCAGGGAGCCCAGTCATCAAGGTGAGTATTGGTAAGTTCACTATTCCTAACACACTCGTTGATTTGGGCGTTGCCATTAATGTCATGACAAATGAGACAAAGGTAAAATTATCACTTGAGGGACTTTGACCCACTTTGACGGTCCTCCAAATGGCTAATCGTTCTTTGGTGAAACTCGAGGGTGTGATTGAGAATGTAATTATTTCTATTGATTCATGGGGATTTTCAACTAATTTCATGATCTTGCAACCAAAGGTTAAGCTGGGGGGATACCCCTTGATCTTGGGATGACCTTTGCTAGCTACCGCAAATTCCTTCATTAACTGTCGGTCAGGTAACATGGTTATTTATTATGGGGAACAAACTAAACAATTGACATTATATCCTCCAGCGCAACCCCTGTTAGAAATAGAGGACCCAATCTGGATTGACAGTGACTTAGAAGAGTCACTACCAATCTTGACAATTGATAAAGCACGGGATATTGAAGAACCTATAGAGGATAATATTGTTATTAATTTTCTTCAGAATGTGTATGCATCTAATGAGGTTCTTTAAAATTTGGTTCTTTCTTCAAGTGTAAATACTAATTGTCCATTTGGTAACTTTCCATTGGTAGGTAGCTCACAATCCGTTCAACACTTTATCACACTGCACCAATTGCTACCTCACCACTGTTTGTATAGTTCATTTTTGTCTTCTAAAACACCATCCACCTCACAAGTATTGACCATTGGTTTACCTTCACAATCTGAAGCTATATAAATTTTACCTGGTCACACATTAAATATTAATCCATAGTTAAGTGCTGAAAAAATCCAAGATCTTATTGCCATGCTTAGAGCTAATAAAGATGCATTTGCTTGGGAGTATCAAGACATGCATGGCCTTCATCCAGATACCTGCACACATCATATTTATATTGAGGAAGGTAGTCACCCCATTAGGAAACCACAACAATGACTTAACCTCGCCTTGCAGGAGATAGTTAAAGAGGAGTTACAAAAATTGTTAAATGTGGGTTTCATATATCCTATTTCATATAGTCAATGGGTATCTCCTCTAGTTGTGGTTCCCAAGAAAAATGGTAAGTGGAGAATTTGTGTTGATTACAAAGCACTTAATAAAGCAACTAAAAAGGATCATTTTCCATTACCATTTATTGATCAAGTATTGGATACTCTTGTAGGTAAGCAATTTTTCTCCTTCCTGGATGGATTTAGCGGCTACAATCATATTCACATAGCATTGGAAGATCAAGAAAAGACTATCTTCACGTGTCCATGGGGCACCTTTGCATATAACATCCTACCTTTCGGGTTGTGTAATTCCCCCGCTACCTTCCAGAGGGAAGTATTGAGTATTTTTGCTAACCTTGTCAATGATTGTGTTGAAGTTTATATGGATGACTTCACTATTCACGGTAATACTTATGAGGAAGCAAAGACAAATTTAGAAAGGGTGCTTAAGTGATGTATAGATACTAACTTGTCTTTAAGCCATGAGAAGTGCCACATCCTTATGACAGAGGGCATTGTGCTTGGCCATTATATCTCCTCTAAAGGTATCCAAGTGGATCCTAAAAAGATCCAAATTATTCAAGACTTGCCTACACCCTCTAGCCAAAAAGATGTTCGTAGTTTTCTTGGTCATGTAGGATATTACCAAAGATTTATCCAAAATTTCAGCAAGATTGCCTCTCCCTTGTTTGCCTTATTAGCTAAAGACGTTGCTTTCTCCTAGACACCTGAGTGTCAAGAAGCCTTTGAGGCCATCAAGACAAAAATTGTAACCACACCAGTCCTTAGAGGTCCAAACTGGGAACTACCATTTCATATTCACATTGATGCCTCAGATTGTTCGATGGGAGCTATGCTTGGACAAAAAGAGGATAATCTCTTCTATTCCATCTACTACATCAACAAGAACTTCACAGGAGCTAAGTTAAACAACACGGTAATTGAAAAAGAGTTTTTAGCTGTTGTGTATGCAATTAATAAGTTTCATCATTATATTATTAGTTATAAAGTATTTGTCCACACAGATCATTCAAAAATTCAATTTTTAATGAATAAACCTGTTGTAACTAGTAGAGTTATTAGATGGTTTCTTTTACTTCAGAAATTTGATATAACTATACTTGATAAGCCTAGTCGAGAAAATGTGGTTGTAGACTTTTTGTCGAGGTTACAGTAGCTAGAAGATGAACCTACTCCAATTGACGATGCATTTCTAGATGAGCACCTCTTTGCCATATCAACAAAGAGCCCATGGTTTGCTGATATTGCAAACTATCTAGTTACATGCAAGTTCCCACCACATTTCTCTCTTAGGGAATGACGGAAGCTGGTTGGACTTAGCGGATAGTACACATGGATCAACGGATTGCTCTTTCGCACTGGCATTGACAATATCACGCAGCGTTGTGTACCTGAAGACGATGTCTTCGATATACTTCATGCATGCCACACAAAACCATGCATAGGAAACTTTGCTGCTCAGAGGACCACTCAGAAGATTCTCACTACATGCTACTATTGGCCTACAATCCACAAGGATTGTAAATGCTATGTTCATCATTACGACAAATGTCAATGTATGGCCCACCCTACACACTCCGACGAGATTCCTTTACACCTATAGTTTCCCATAGAGCCATTTGAGAAGTGGGGCCTTGATTTTGTTGGCCTAATCAACCTGCCATCAAGAAATAAGGAATACATCCTTGTGTGTACCGATTATGTAACCAAGTAGGTCAAAGTGGTAGCCCTGAAGCATGCCAGAGATACAAAAATAGCATATTTCCTATACTCTGAGATTTTCACAAGGTTTGGTGTGACACAAGAGATAACCAAAGATCAAGGACCATAATTTATGTCTGAGCTCATTTCTACCTTGGTTCGTGAATATGAAATTCACCATCGCAAGTATACACCTTATCACCCTCAAGACAATGGATAGGTAGAAGTAACCAATAGGGAGATTGAGAATATTCTTACTAAGACAGTTGCTCTTCATAAGCGCGATTGGGTTGCACAATTCCCTGAAGCCGTGTGGGCCTATCGAACAACGTGGAAGACCACCACTGGTCCGACCACTTATGAACTTGTCTATGGTAAGAAGGCAATTCTTCCCATTGAGTTTGAGATAAAAACTCTTTGCATTACACTACAACTGGGTATGAGTCTTTTTGATGCACAAAAGGCACACATTGATCAAGTACATTCCTTAGATGAATTGCGCTAGGAAGCACTCTTCCACACCGAGGTTGTTCAGAAACAATGTGCTCTATGGCACGACCATCACATCTGACAACAGTCATTCCAACCTGGGGATTGGGAACTCTTATACAACTCTTGCTTCCAAGACTTCAAAGGAAAGTTTCACACACGGTGGCTAGGACCCTACGAGATTGAGACAGTATATGCTAATGGCGTTGTTCATCTCTGTTTAGTGGACTTCGAAAGAAGAACTCTCCTTGTCAATGGTCACTTCCTCAAACTATACAAAAAGCCTCTTTCCAAAGAAGCTTTCTTTTTAGATGTGGCAAAGGAACTTATTGTTGTTCCTTTTGGCCTCCTTTAGAATTGATCAATAAGATAAAGTAAAAAGAAATAAAAGATCGAATAATGAAAACCCTTATGGGTATTGTTGGCTAGTTCATGCTTGAAAACCGGACTCCAACGGGCATCAACTATCAAATAACCTTAAATGTGAAAACCATATTTCTGACTCCTTTAGGTGGTACTAGGTTGAAAACCAGGTAATCGGCGGTCCATTATCGTTACATATTAAAAAAAAAAAAACCCAACTCATTACGATTTTCCTGTCTCATTTGTGCCAAGAACTCTTTTTCATTCTTGTTGCACTTTTGCTAGGAGGGCCTACTCCATTCACGTGATGGTTCCTGGCTTCACATTGACAAGAAATTTTTCTCTCTGACTTTCCCACATGGATTTCCATCCCGTCATACTTTCCACCTGCCTTCCATTCATTCACATCATCCCCCATGACTATCGACGTTGGTTTGGTCATACCTCCTTTGCTAATTATTTTCCCTCCACCTCACTCTTTTCCATCCGTACCCTCCGCTTTTTTCTCCCTCCTATCATCGTTCCCACATCTTGTCCTTGATCTCACACGACCGCCATCTATTTGCTTCAGGAACACTGAATTCGCTCGCCTTCTTTCAATGCTGACTCTTTTCCATGTGGCTCGCCCTCCTTCGGTATTTGGTAAGGTGGTGTATTTTCATTTCTTTTCTTTAATTTATTACTTATATTTGTTTTCTTATGACCTCTGGTGACTTTCCTCATGGATGGGTCTAACCTTTAACTGGGGGGGAGGGTAAATAGGTACATCTCCCGTAAATATCTATGGTATGATTATACAACGTGACGTATTTTTTACTTGATTCATCTGTCATTTCCATTCCTTAAACTGTATCATACATTTAATCGACTATCATTACCCACTCATTAATTATTACCCCCATCGTATTACTATCATTTTACCATTAAACCGCATTGCAAGTTACCTACCGTTTTCCAGTTTCCATCTCTCCATTTTAGTAACTTTGCGTTAGTGGTTTTCGTTTCCTAGTTTGCTACAGTATTCCCTTTCCTAGTATAGTCATGGCAGAACGTCAGCACCACTTTGAGCTAACCTCCATGAAAGAACTCCGAGTTGCTATTGAGGCATATAAGATATTTAAGCAAGCACATTGGGATGCCTACTTTAAGAGATTACGGGGGTTTGACAAGAATGTCCCCAAGGGTTTTGCACATGGATTCCATGACAACCATGTGAGTCTTAGGGGATTGCAGTTTTTTGTTTTAGTTGAGACAATTGCAGACATCTCAGGACTTCCATTATTCAGTGAAAATTACTTTCCTGATCCAGCCACCAAAGTTACTGACTTGCAACCCTTAAGAAGACAATTTTTACAATGAGGTGAGTCTATTGAGTATGTCACAGGACAGGGGATTAAATTAGCTTCCCTCCCTCAACCATGGAACGATGTTGCTAGGTTCATTATATAGTATATCACTTGTGAGGGTAGGTATGTATATGTACGTGCACAACACCTCCGCCCCCTATTACATTTATGAAAAGGGTTGATAGTAAATGTTCCATATTTCCTCTTTTGTTCATTACAACGCATGAGTAAAAATGTTCAAAGTGGTAAGCAACATATGTTAGCCCATCATGGGTTGATTTGGCTGCTAGTTATCTGGGAATTGCAGTTGCTATCTCCCCCAGGTGATTGGGAAACGTTTAGGTTGGAAGGGGAGAACTCAAACAGAGAGTTTGAAGAAGATAATTCTGATGAAGAATCAACTCATGAGGTGAAAGAAAACCCTACACCCATAAAAGAAAATCCTCCAGCAACATCTTCAACTCCCTGTTCTGGTAGAAAAAGGAAGTCTCAAAAAGAATCCCCTTCCACATCTAGCCCTAAACGAAGGTCTAGTAGGCTATTGACCATTGAGCAGAATTTAGGGACCCCTACTGTTGAAAAAGAATCTTCAAATCCATAAATCCCTACCTCTAAAAAATAATTCCCAGTGCATCATGATGATGAAGAACCTATAAAAAATTTGTAGGGATTAGCCCATGTTGTGGGTAATATCATGGAGTCAAATGACCAAGAAAACCCTGATTCTAATCTGGAGGTATTAGCCACAATTTTCAAGAAAAATGAAAGAGTTTCTAGGGAGAAGAGATGCTATAATCGACACAAAGGAAAGGTAAGGAGGAAACTTAAGTCCAGTAAAACAACTTCAGCCAAAGTTAACCCTAGAAATCTAGAGACAGTTCCTTCCTCTCATGAGATAGGAATTCCTAAATCCGAACAAGAACATTTTGATTTTTCCACATTGGGTGAGGAGCAAACTATTGAAATGGGAACAAGCCCGAATGTATTAAGTGATCAGGGAACTTTGGAAGGCTTTACAACCCTTGAAGAAAGTGTGAGAAGTCAACAGGTAGATGAAGCTCAAAATGAAAAATGTAAGGTTCCCTTCCCTCCTATCATCACCTATGCAGAAGAAGAAGCTCCCTTGTCTCTTGTCGATCAAATTGGTGAAGCAAATCTTAGGATGATTGTATATGTGTATCTTGAATAGGTTAGTAGTGGAAACTGTATCAATCAGGATCAACCAGAGGGTGGATAGAAGGATGAAACAAGAATAGAAAAAGAAGTTGAAGTGTGGGCTGCAGAGGAATTTGAAGAAAAGGAAATCCTCCTTAAACAAATGCAAGAGTTACAAAGTCTCATTGAAAAATTAGAAAAGGAGAATCAAGGATTACAAGATAAACTCTATCAAGTCAACACTGCCTTCCAGGCACAAGCAAAGGACATTCAAAAGTTGAAAGTGCAGTTAGAGGCAACAAAAGCATCTAAGGATCAGTATATTCCCATCAATGAACATGAGGTACAAATGGAGGCTTTAAGGCAGCGCTGGTCCAAAGAGATTGCTGACAACATCCGAAAGCTCACCAGGTTGTCTTGGCTTGTGTTTCTCCTACCTTGCATGGGGACATGCAAAACCTTCAGCTGGGGGGGAAATGATAGGAAACATTTGGGTCTTGATATTCTATCTTTTATTTTCCCTTTTTCCCTTGTTTATGTCACCTTGGATATGATTCCTCTCACCTTTGGTTAAGGAAAATGAATATATTTAGTAGATTGGAAAATGAATTAAAATTACCACCATATTACTTATTCAAAGCCTTATTAATCATTCTTTATGATTAATTAAACAGGGATGGTTAGGGCCACAGTTCCAACTGTCACGAGCACGAGCAAGGAGGAGTGCTAATGGAGTGATAAACAACATGGATGGCATTTTTTTTCAGATTTTCCTTTTTGTTATGGTTTTGATATTGATAAGGACAAAATATTGTTTAATCGGCTTTAAGCCGAAGATCCATTTTTGGTTATCTTTTATGGTTGTTGGTCATAGGCCATAACAACCAAAACAATTATCTATCTTGTATTCACAGACTGTTATTCAATTTACAATATATATATGTATGTGTAAGCTGAAAATTGATAATATAGATATATACAGAGACCTCATATTACTGCTTTTTCTATTTATAATCTATCGTTGATTCAAAGTGGATGATTATTAGCATGGAATAGTCTTGTGTTTGTGAGCTTCATCACTCGATAGCCGGTGAAGGTAGGGCCCACTTCCTTGGTTGTTGGTGATATTTCTATTAGCTATCTATGTGGTAATGTATATTGTGATTTCGTAATTGCTATTGTGTTCTAAGTATTAGATTCTTATTAGTATATTTAATCTCTGTGAGTGTGTTTCAAGACTCTATTGATTTGTTCAATGTTCACCAGTTCGCATGATTGATTTGTTATAATTCTTAGTGTTGTTAAGAACAACTAAAGTCTGTTACTGTGAGTTAAAAAGCTGAATAGTTCAATCAACATTGTGTGAGAATTTTCTATAAGCGTATCTCTAATTAGCAGCACAACTTTAGTTTAGTTTATTTTATTTAAACCAAGGTTTCCATTCTGTCAATTAGGAACTTTCAATTCTGTTGTACTGTGTGTCAGTGATCTGTTCTATGTCACATAAGTCATTTCTTCACAGGTTCCTGTCACACAGGTGACAGGAAGTCTATAACTCAAATTTATGCTCTAGTACAGATTGCATTAGTTTGCATCCATCAACCCTTAGTTTATTAGCTGTAGCCCTTCGGTATATTGCCCCAACACTATTCATGAGTCTATGCTCTTGGATTGACACTTTAAGGATGAACTGAGGAAACCATTTCTAAGAATTAATTTAAGGCTCATTACAAGAACAATTTGAACCATAGTTTAATCCAATCACATGCATATACATAGGTAGACGTACTTACATATGCCCATGTACAGATATATCATATGCATGGGAGTATCGATTGGATATACACGACATATATATATACACATTTTGTATATATGCATGAATTGATGAATATGTAAATATATGTGTTTAAGTATGGATATTAAAATAATGTTATATATATAAATATATATGTATATGATTACGTTAATGTAAACATATATAAATACACATTAATATACATGTATATATATATATGATTATTTTAATATATGTTTATATATATTTGATTGGAAGATTATGCATTTAATAACCATGTGAATATATATATATATATATATATTATATTGTGTTGTGTATTCAAAAGTGTTTTGAAATAAACTAAAGCGCATATATAAAGCATTGCCATATAAAGTGAAATGGCTAAACTTATTGCTGCACACATATCACACATGTGAGAATAAGTCATAATAAATTTAATAGCGCATAAAGTAATATGAATTGAATCATTTACAAGAGTAAGTGATATTCATATGTTGTTGACTTTGTCAAACTTGCACATAAATATGAATGGGTGGCACCATATTTTAGGAAGTATGAAATAGTAAGAAGTCTTTTATTGTGCCATAATTGATTGCACAACCTTTTGAGAGCATGAGACTTGGTCTTTTGCATGAGTTGGTTGAGGTAGTCAACTTATATTGCAATAAAGAAACCTGTAGGTTCCATTTCTAAGTTTAAATCATTGATGTCACCAAGATAATCTAGTGACTCATCTTTAATAGAGAAGCTGGACTGCATATGTGTTTGCAAACTAGTGTTTTAAGTAGCCACATCTCTCTTCTTGAGCCTAGTTGATGCATTTGGAATAGGAAGGTGGTAGATTTAGTACCTTATTTTTAGCATTAAGATGTTCAAATTTTAGTATAAATAGAGGCATCCTCTCTACCTTTGGTTACACTTTTCCATTTTGATTTGTTCATTCATTGTTTTGTTATAGTTTTCTATGCAAGTGTATTTTTTAAAGCTTTTGTGAGAAAAAGAGTTGTTTTGTGAATTTGGAATTGTTGAGAGTTTTGTGAGAGGCTAAAGTTTGGAGATAGGTTGAGTTTAGAAGAAGTAGCAAGCCTGGGATTGTGGAGATTGAGCTTGGAAATAAGTAATATCAGTTGGGGTATAATTCTAGGCATGCTAATTTCTATTACTCTATTCTTTTAAGTTAAATGTTATTTGTTTAAGAAAGCCTTTGTTTGGGAAAAAATGATATTTTAATGCATGTTATGTTTTCTTTTATGAACTTGGATTATTTATTACTTTGGATAAGCTTGCATGATTCTTGAAAGATTCTAGTTTTGGTGAAACCCTATTATTGGGATATACATATATACTATATATATTAGATTTTGAGTGGTTATGTTGTTATTAGGAACTATACTAAGTTAAGATTATATGAATGCTGTATAAGTTGTGAAGTATGAGATATATTGTTGCTTTGAAGCAATTTAGTGGGAATATTAGTTTGAACATGGGTGGTTATCTTGGTTATTCATGAGGTTAGGATAATCCATGGGAAAGGGTATAACCTAGTTAGTCAAATTGTCATGTCATCACCTTTTTTAAATGGAATGATGTTATGTGTGTAAGAGTATGAATGGTCAAATACTAAATTGAGCTAAGGGTGGGTGAACATATGACCTATACTCAAAGTACTAGGTGTTGAATTATTTGGCCAAAGTAGTGTAAGTAGCCACTGTTTACACTGTTAGTTCATTGTGATCCAAGGATGCAAACTAGGTAGGGAACGCCATACATGTAGGTTGTAGCCAATGTATGGTAGCTCTAGATTTGTAGGACACAACACCATTCTCAAGAAGACTAGTATTATGAGGATACCAAACAATTCTCTTTGTTAAAGGGTAGTGGCGTCTTACTAGTTAGGTAGATGTGCGAAGGACCACAATAGTCTATGGTTGGTGGAAAAGCACTGGAGTGATGCTCTCCCTCATTTAGTTGGAAACCAAGATTTGAGGATGTATGCCAACAAGAACATCTGGACCATTTGTACCTTTATTTCATTAAGATTATGAAAGCTATGTATGTGATCATGTATCTCTATTCTTATTGAGAAATTATAAATTGAAAATGTTATCATGAAATTATGTAATATGGATTTGTTACTTGGAATTTAGTAATGTTACTTTGTAATGTAATGGGAAAGTTTGAAATGAGATTGTATCAAATGTGCATCTTGTTATTTAATTAGAAGAGAATATTTTTATTACCTAAATATTAGTATCTTAAACTATTCACATGAGGGTAAAACATAGTAAAATTGATGGGTAGAGCAATGGGAATGTTACATAGAGTGTGTGCAAATGAGATTTTTGTCCCTCAAAAAATTGAATTATGATCTAATGATTTCACCTTTAATTTCTAGCTTCTCTTAATTTATAAGTACTCATGGGATATAAATTAAGGGAATATTTATTTTCCTTAAATACCAAAACATAACATGTCACAATAACATGTACCAAGTTGGATCATAATGGCTAGTAGGAAGTAGTACAAAATTTGTAATTTAAATTTGATATTTTTAATTCTAGGTTAATTATCGTGTGTTGTGGAATCAAATCTCAATTGGTGTGGAAATGAAACTAGGCAATGGATTAATGATCTTGAGGCAAGGAACAAATGTATGGAAGTGTGTGCAAATGAGGAAGCAATAATGAGGGATGAAGATATTCATCTTAAAAGAAGTTTGAATGGGAAGTAAATTGAGATGGAGAGGTATCTAGTCATTATCCAAACCTAGCACAAGAGTGTGCCACTTTTTGGTATATAATTGGATTAAATGTCCCATAAAAATATCCCCAAAACAATAATAAATGGGAAATGATATGTGTGTGTGTGTGCTAATTTAAATATAACATTTTAGCCCACTTTGAGGTGCATGTGAATTTTTTATGAGTATGCATTTAAAATTATATGAGCATTCTCAAATAACATAAAAGTAAATATTTAGACACTCAAAAGGATATTGATCTTTATAAAGTAATGGATTATTCTTATATTCTCCTTGGTATGAGAACTTCATCAAAATCAACAAAATTGAAGAGTATATGCAATGAGGAGCTTATGTTAAAATATTGAAATAAGCACAAATTGCAAGTTGTTTCAATTGTTAAGAAAAAGGAAAAGAGGAGAGAAGTGAGAAAGGATAGCAAATTCTATCTGGAAAAAAGTGTTATAAAAATACTCTACATGATGAAACAATGTGGTACAATCCATGTGATGTGGCCATGTAATTGATCTCTATGTGATGTAGCCATGTGATAAATATCCATAAAATGAAGAAATATAATATGATAAATATTATGTGAGATACAATCATAAATCTCCATGAGACATGATAATATGATAAATTATGTGCAATGCAACATTTAATATGGTCAAACATTGTCTAGGTATGGTGGTGTGTTTTTGTCTAGCATAAATTATTATATAAAATCTCAACCATATAAAATCTTAATGATAATAAATCACCTCATCCCCACCCCCCATAATTGGTTACATTGGAGGAGAGGAAAAATAATACATGATAATAATAATTTGAATATAATTGAATAAGATGTAAGCATGTAGGAAAATATAACATGTGAAAATGTATTATCATATTTCATAAGCATGTTTTAGATCATAAATTTGAGGTGATCATCAAGGCATATTTTTTCTCCAAATATAGGTAAATCATAAAGGAACAAGGATCATATAGGTTATATGAACATAATCTAAGCATATTGATCATGTAATAAAGTCAAAAGATAAGTGTGAACCGTAGATTTTTGGGTAGGGCTTATAGGCTACTCTTGCACTCTTAGGATGTCTCACCTAAAAGGAGAGAGATAAACCCTACTCAAAATATCTAGCTAGGTTCACTCAAATTATGCAATGTATGATGTTATTTAGGCTAAATGAGATGATCTAAATGCAAGTGAAAGATCTATATGACTAATTATGTATGCAAAACCTAAGAATTATGCAATGTTGGAAAACACAATGTGATATGCAAGCATGAACTAAGAATTAACAAAATGCAAAACATAAAAGAAATGGGCTGAAGTAGAGTGCACCTGGGCAGGGAATGGAGAATCTGGAATCTTTTGAATGCTGTCTAGAATCACAGAAATTCACCAGTGGGACTCATTCACCACTGATGGCGTATCAATCCCGCTTTTGATGAAAACTGTCAAAAATAGGTTTCTAAGTGTCGGGATCCACAATCTAACAAAACTTAGATTTCCAACCTTAAGGTGGGACTCATTCACCACTAATGGCGAACCAGTCCTCTCCCAAAATTCTAAGAAATCAGGAGACAATTCTGCAACACCAGATCTGAGGTTGTCTTCTTGTTGGGTTGACGAAGTTAATTTTGTAGAAACCAGATAAAATGTCTTCTCCAAGCTTGAAATGAGGTTGATTTGACTTGAAGCACCTTGTTGACTTATTGACCACTCTTCAATACCTAAATGCTTGTTAAATTTGCATACAAAGGTCTACAAATACACATGCAAAGGGGAAAAATGGTTGAGGGTTAGAGAATAGGGGTTTGCCTTGGTCAAACCCCACTTTGGTAATCAAACCCTTAATGAAATAATGAAATGAAAGAGAATGATAAAATAATAACATGCAAATGTCATAAACTTACCAAACCTTTAATGCTCAAAATCTAAAGATATGTCAATGGTTGCTCCAAGATGTTTGATTTGTGCTTGATTTGATGATGAAAAGTGCTTGAGTGCTTGAATAAGTGGATGAATTAGTGAACTTGATGAATTGATGTTGATGGAGGGGGGTTGAAATGGATGTAAAAACACTTATTTATACATTCTTGTGCCTTAGTAACCCATTGATACCTCATCATAGGCCGACATCAAGTGATTTTGAATAAAAACCTGAAAGGAAATTTATTTTTTTTGAATTTGGAGCCAAGGGGGACTCATTCACCACCCATGGCGAATGGGTCCCACCTCAAGCTTGAAAGTGGGTGTTAGGAATTAAGTCACATTTAATTTTGTTTGTCAGGTTTACATTAAAAAATACACTTAATTAAAGCTTATAAGGGCATAAAGGGGTCAAATAAAGCATAAGAAAGGTGTAAATAGTGAAATTATGCCTAGAGAGGCATGAAATCTTGTTACAAGACTTTACAACACTTTAAAATAGGACTTGATTAGTGATGAAAAGGTGATTTTTAGGTGAATTGTAATGAATAGAGTCTAGAAAAGTGTAGAAATGTTTTACAACACTTCACAACACCTTCACAAGACACCATTATTTGAATTTCAAGGACTTAAATATGTTTGTTCAAGCCTCATTACAACATAAAATCAAAGTAAAATGGACCAAACATCGTGAAGCAAGACCTAAAAGGCCATGAAAATGACAAGGGGCCATTTTTCTACAACACAAAGTGTATAAGACAAAAGAGTAGGATGTAAATATTGAAATGTAGATGAATCCCATATAAGTACCAAAGGTTTATATAAGATAAAGTAACGACATGGGTTTGAAACATGTGATCTCCAAAAAAAGGCATGGTTGTTACACCCCAATTGTGTAATTACCTATTTACTATTACTACATGCTAGGGTAAATATTGCATGTGTGAATGTACTTTGAATTCTGATTGAGAATATATGTGCTTGCACTTTGTTATCAATGAATTATGAATGAATGTTATTTCATTTAATGATATGTGATGAAAAACATATATGTGAAATGGATGGTTATCCAATTAGATATGCTAACTATGGAGAAATATTATGGAAGCATATTTTGTTGAACATCTGACTATCGTGGGAATGTGTTAGTTGATGCAGGTACATGTTCAATCCTCTAGGTGCAAGGGGAAGTATCACTCAGAGAAGAACTTGGTTGGGTAACCAATAACGCAACCTAACTAAGCTTACACACACACTCATAGTAGAATGGTTGAGTCAAGTTATTATGTCAGGAATTTGTAAGTCATCCTTAGTATGATGTGTTTGCATTAGTAAGGGTCTTAATTACTATTGATTGCATGCTTGGATGATGTTTGTAAGACCCCGCTTTGCATGTGACTAATACAACCTTAAATTGTTATATATTTCTCCTAAATAGATGGTTAGATATATTGCGGGTCATAAATAAGGTGATTGTTTGATAGTAATTGTGTAGTTATTTTTACTTTATGTTATATCATCATTATTTTACTTAATGATAATGTATGTGCATGTGAATTATCGAATAAGATTTGAAATTATAAGACAAATTTGAAATAAGATAATTGCTGTGTCGTATTACATTGGATGAGTAATTAGCTATGTAAATTATTCATGAATATAGTTACAAGGATTTGATTTACAATTAAATGTGGTTTATCATTATGGTCTAATTGTGCTTAATTGTGATGTGCAAGAAAGTAAGTGAGTCGATGTGGGATTGACATTAAAGGTCAAGTAAGTATTGTGGTTGTGGTTTAGTTATTTTGAATATCTGGATAGGGCCTTAAAATCTAGGAAATATTTTGAGGACTAAGGTTTATGTGTAATGGTAATTCGTGTGGTCTTTAGGTGTGAGATGTGTTATTAGGAAATTTAACTGTTATACCATGGGGTTAAATGTGTAAGTGGGGAATTAGGGTTGGGGACCCTTAGGTAATTTAAAATTCGAATTCATCCTTTCATAAGCTTTTAAGAGGTCTTAAAAAGACTTATTTTATGTAATTTCACCTCTTTTAATACCCTAAGTCAAGTACCTATGGGTTGGGGGTCTATTTATGGCCATATCTTAGGCCATATCCAAAATATGACCCTCATTTATTGCCCATTTAGGGGAGTGACGAATTTGGGAGGCCTTGTGATAAGAGAAGGGGGTCTTCTCTCTCAAACTAATTTATGAGATGAGACAATGGAGATGGAGTAGACAAGTAATCCATACCCCTCTTAATGAGGATAAAGACTTTTGGGATGCAGTGGAGTACACTCCTTTCTCTTTCATCTCCCCAAATTTTCTTACACGTGTGAGCATTTGTGGGAGATTGTGCTTGAGGATTGAATGAGAGAGTGACAAATGTCACTTTTTCATTCAAAGGAATTCAAGATGAATCCCTTTATATTTTGTTGAGAAAGGAAAATAGGGTTGTTACCCACTTCTCCTTTTGGAGATTTTTTGGTTAAGTATTGAACAAAAGAGAGAAAGAGAGGGAGGGAAAATAAGGAAATGAGGAAGCTCTTGCATAATATTGGAGTTGAAGGATTCAAGCTTGGTCTCATGTTGGAGGAAATGAGACTCATCTCTACAAGAAATGTAGAAAGATAAGTTTTCTTCTCCTTGAAAATACTTGGTTATTTCATTGTATAATGTTGTTTATGTATTTACTTGTGTTTGAGTGAGAAAATAGAATATGGGAGTTCATTTCGTTGAAGCGGAATGCATATGTTGATAGTAGTGATTTTGTTGTATAATATGTTAAATCTCTTGAGGTGTGTGTAGAGACCCCTTCATATTGGGTCTAAATGAATGTTTTTGCTCAAGGAAATGGCTAGAGCCCTATGAGGCTTCATGATGCCATTTATGGTACGGTGGAGAGCAATCTTGCATTCTTTGGCATGATTATTCATTTTAGTTCCAAGAATTATTGTAAAATGAAAGTTAGTATCTTGTTGAAATGAATAAAGGAGTATGAAAAAGAGCAAGCCTTATTCTTTGTGTGTTGTTTTTTGTACTCCTAAATATTGTGTGTAATATTGAAGAAATTTTATTTTGTTGAGTTAAAGAAAATAAAGAAAATAGGTAGTAATGTAAGTTCTTACTTATTGGCATGTTTTTCCCTACATCTCTTAGTCTTGACTTATTTCCAACATACTTGTAAAGATACAATTAGATTTTAAAATGTACTTGAAAGAGGTAAGAAAATTTATAATTAGTCAAGCTAGTATTTTGTATCAATATAATGAATTATAACAATCTCTATTTTCTAGTTTACTGTTGGCCTCCTGCAATGGTTTAATAACTAAGCCTTTAGGGTTGTGACTTAGAGATTGAACATATGCACTAAGTAGCTATCTTACTCATCATGGAGGTGAATTTCACTTGTCAACCCAAGGATGTGAACTTGAAATGGGTCAACACTGTATCTACACTAGGACTCTACTATAGTCATCCATAAATTAGGAAAGAACCAATACTGGAAATAAGGTGCTAGAAGGAAATCAACTTAAACACTGAACATAAATCAACATCTACACTAAGCATTAACAACCAGATTGTAAATGGAAGACAAAAATGGAAATCTCAACAAACAGACAAGAAATTACTATGTCTGTCTTGGCTGTAGGAACAAACACATAATTGAATTTCAATGGCTGCAGGAACATACAGTTGCTGAAATTGAAACTAACCACTGAACAAAAAATAAATTTTAAACTAATAGATGGAATTCTCACCAAGTGGGCCCCCTTGGGTGAGTCTCCCTTACACTAACTTAAATGCAACAACTCAGAATGTCATATTATTTCTTGAAAGCATAAGTACAACATCTCAGTAATAAAACTGTAAAATTGGAAAATGTGAGTACAAACTCAGAATATCCAACCTTATCAAAAGGAGCATCTAACCATTATTTATAGGGAGAAAAATATTGACTAACCCTAACTACTTAGGCATTCAACTCCATCAAAATAGGAGGATGTCGCTTATTGAAAGGATAGAAAAAGATGGAGGAGGTTATGCATGCACTAAATTGGTCAAAGCAGACTCGCTTCAACGAGAATCTAGCACAACGCACTCCCTAGATTTTCTCAACGACAAATATGACCATTAAAAAGGTGGTTACATTTTTTTTTTGAATTAGGAATTTTCCTCCATGAGAGTTTTCCCGCTTTGACTTCTTAATGACCAGCTTCTTAACTTCTTAGTAACCAACCAATCTGGCAAGAATTTCTCCCACGTAGCAGGATTTGTTGACATCAACATTTTAGTGGAAACCTGCACAATAGCATTAGCACACACAAAAAATGTATATCTATAATTACCTTAGTAACATTCATCCAACCATTAGTAAATTCAACATAGATAATCCTCATAGAATGATAATGTCATTGAAGTCACAAAGATAAAGCTTATGTCCAAAGTCTATGGTTTTAAGGAAAATATCAACAACCAAGTGTTAAAGTATATGATAGCAACAAATAATATATGATGAATCCTATCAAAATTGAGCCATTAATTGAGCTCATCATCCTCCCCCAACCTAACATTTTGCTGGTCCTCCAGCAGAAGGAACACTACTCTTTTGCCTAATTAGTGCCCTAAAGTCACCAACTGCCAGCTGCCCCACATTAGTCTCTATGATGTTTGAATTAGGATCCCAGTAGAATCCTTGTTTGTTCTCTAGTTTGTTCCATCTTTCCCTTTCTGCAGTGATGTTATACTGGTAGAACTTGTAATCTGGCACAAGCCACAATAATGTAGGTGGCTGAAATGTTAAAGGAAGTCAAAACTGCTGCTTCCTTCTACCAATTTGTATGTACCTATCAACCCTTTTGCATGCTGCAGCATAGTTATGTAAAGAGTGGGGTTCAACCTGTTTCAATTCTTTTGGCAAACTGTTCCACCTCTGTGCTAAATATCCCATTACTGATTTTCCTGTGGTTTCAGCTAGATTCTCATATTCTTTGTAGGTCTCTTCTCTAATGTCATAATCTTATCTTTGTAGCTATGGCGATAAATAATTCTATGCCATGTCATGAAAATATCTCCAAGGTTACTAGATTCGGCTCTAAGAGGCAGGGGAGTATGAAATTCCCTTTCCCTATAAGTTCTATACTGCTGTCCCCAACTAATTTCATTTTGAATCTAGGACATAAATTCCCTTAAATGAAGGTCCCCAATATACAGTAAGAGATTCCAATCATGATCATAAGAAAAAACATAGTTGTGCAGATATAGTTCACATAACAACAAATTTTTAACATCAGGAGGAGCAAACTGATAAGCTTGGAAAAATTCATGTGGAGTGTCAAGAGTAGGACTTAAACCTGAAATGATCCTCGATAGCTTGAAGGAAATATTTCCCTCCTTCAAGTGCAGGGAATATACTCTAGGAGGATTTCTACATGCTAGCATTTTGGGTATTAAATCTACCACATTATCTACCCTTTCCTTCAAGGCAACAATTTCTACATTTTTCTCTTCAATCTTTGCATCTTTCTTTTTAATCTCATTCTGCAGCTTGCGCTTTTCCTTTTTCCATTCTTCTTCCTTTCTTTGCATCTCGCTCCATAATTTCAGAGCTATGTCATTCCATGAAAAGGTAGGGGGTTTATGTATTCCTACCAAAACCTTCCCTGGCACCGATTCTTGTTGTTCACATAACACCAGTTGCAGTGATTCAGGTTGTTCATCCTACTCTGGTTGCAGGAACTCTGGATTCTCATTTTGTTCTTGCTGCAGGGTTTCTTGGATTTCATCTTGTTCTTGGTTCTCAACTTGTTCTACAATGGCAGCGAGCTATTTGATATTTTCTTGTTCCTCAAAAATATCTTTTTCCTCAACATTCGCCTGCCCCATTGGGGCTTCTGTCTCCTCCCTAGATGTTTTTCTAAGCCTAGGGATTCTTTTTGGAGGTACACTAGCAACTGGACCAATTGGTTTTGATCTCTTAGGAGGGTTTTTACCTTTTTCTTTGGCTGTAGGAGGAACAATGTTATCAACCTTTCATTTCCTAGGGCTGGACGTTCCTTTTTTTGCTATTTTCTCTCATTTCTATTTCTTTCGATTGTGCCTCTTCTCTACTAAGGGCAGCCCTAGTTCGAATTGGGGTTTTGAAAGGGACATTATCATCAGAATATGAGGATGAACTTTCCTCACCTGAATATTATGACTCAGAAGAATCAATTTCAATAGCTTGCTCAACTATAGGAGGGTTTGAACTAGGGTTTGCACTAGAGGTTGATGCTCCAGGAGTAGTTTCAACAACTCTCTCTTCACTACTATCCCTACGAGGTTGAGGCTAACCTCTAGGATGTACATGTTCTGGTCTAAATTGATCAATGTTTAAAAACTCCTCCCACGTCATATCAGATACTTAATGTAGAGATTTTTCCACTAACAATTTGATTAAACAATGGTGAGAGACAAAATTATCCATACATTTCTGTGTTTTGGCTGCCATGATGGCAAGGAGGTGATATAACACATTGGGCACGTTCATTCTTTGTCCATGCCTCATATGGTTCAAGAGCTTGAAGTGTACAGAATGGAGGCATGACTGTCGGCACTCACAAGTGATGTACTTGACAATGTGGACAACTACTTGTCTCCATGGCTCTGGGAGAGAAGTTATCTTCATACCCTATTTATCCACCACCAACGAAGGGTCACTGGGTTCAGTAAATTCAACCCTAGCCGACCTTGCATCTTTTGTAGCAGGGTATGGCTCACCATCAATAGGTAATATTGTTGCCTCTGCAATTTTTTCCTCAGTAACGATCACCTCCAACCCTTTTACCATTTCCTTCCCCTTGAAGAATGTCTGTGCAAATTTCTATGCAATGTCTTCATTGTAACTGTCGAGCTTCAAGAAATAGTCCATCCATCCATAATTTCTAAACTCTGCCAAAGAAGGGCATCCTGCATTACCACATTATGAACTGTGGATTCATTTCAAATTAGCTAACCTCCCATTGTTCAACTGCCCACAATCAAACAAGCACTCTACTAGATTTCCTTTTCCTGCAATCTCTTTCTGAAAACCCCAACTTCTTCTTCCTACAACTCTTCCTTCTGTCATGCTGACACCAATGTCATGTAGCTCACCAAATTACTTTTGTTGTGTGACATTTGAAATTATGACTAGGCAATAAAGGCTCATTAATGAGGGGTTTTATCGAAAGGAATGGCGACAGTTCAATGACATTTCACACATGCAAGCCGTCACTTCAATTTATTATTCAAATTGGCTTAGTTTAAATTTGCTAATATGGATGACACGTGGACTTGTGAGTTGACACTCCCCCCAACCTAAGTTATAGCATGTGTCTACACGGGCTGGTTGATAATTATGATTGGACAAGGTGGGGTACAATTTCATGCTATGCAAAATATCTACATTTAATTATAGTAATTAAATAAATGCACTAAAGATAATAAAGATATAACAAATTATTTTGCACATACCTAAAATATTGGAGTATCTTTGCAAAGAATGTGGAGAAATTACTGATTACCTTTAAGAAGTACAGTTGAACAATTAATGTAGTGATGATGAAATGGAATGAAATGATGGTGAAGTGGAGCGATGGTGGAGCTATGGAAGAGAGAGAAGATGGAGATGGATGGGCGGATGGGTGGATTAATGAAGAAGTGGACTCCTACAAAAGTGGAAGTCTTTATTATGAAGTGGTTGCATGTGTACTTGGATTAGTCGAAAGGAGGGACACTAGGACCACTTCCTTCGGTTGTAGGGAGTTCGGAGGTTGGGTGTTGATTAAATTGCTGCATGAATTCTTCCTTGGACACTAGCTTATGATACAACCTTAGACGATGACCGTTGAACAAAAGTTTGAATCAGACAGGGTCAATGGTGGTGAGTTGTACAACTTTGTTGGGAAAGACTTCTGCAACCTCATACGGTCCCAACCATCTAGTCTACAATTTTCTTGCATTGTCTTGATACCTGGAGTCATAAAGGAGTGCCCAGTTACCAGGCTGAAACTTCTTGTCCTTTATGTACTTATCATGCCATTTAATCCTTTGATTCTACACTATCTCAGTGTGATGCAAGGCTGTCATTCTCATCTCATCTAGATTATTCAGCTGCATGATTCTGTCTTTTTGTGCCTCAAAGATTTTCATCCCTAAGTCTAGTGCAGTCCTAAGAGTTTTATGCTCAAATTCAATGGGAATCATATCCATTTTACCGTACAATAATTCAAAAGGAGTGAAAAAACCTGTTGTTATTTTCTAGGTGGTCCTATAGGCCTAGATAGCTTCTGGCAGCCTATTTGCCCAATCTCTCCTATGAATAGCCACTATTTTTGTCAAAATTGATTCAATTTCCCTGTCGGTCACCTCAGATTGACCATTGGCCTGAGGGTGATAGGGAGTAGACTTCCCGTGTCTCACATTATATTCATTAACTAGTGTTGTGACAAAGGTTGATGTAAGTTGAGCCCCTTGATCAGTCACTATCTCCCTTGGGACCCCATAATGAGTGAAAATTTCCTCATACATAAATTCTGCAACCTTATTATCTTTGGCATGCTTCATTGCTTTAACTTCAACCCACTTGGTCACATAGTTAGTGCAAACTAGGATATAGGATTTACCATTTGATGGAGGATCAATGGGTCCTACAAAATCTAGTCCCCATATCAAATGGAGTGATTACTACCTATGGGTAGAGGGGCATCTCATTAGATTTTGTTGGTCGGCCCATCCTCTGGCATTTATCACACTTCCTTGTATACCTGCCTGCATCCTTATGAAGTGTGGACCAGTAATATCCTGTGTTAAAAATATTAATTGTTGTCCTTTTGGCTGCAAAATTCCCTCCACAGGGTTCATTGTGACATGCATGCAATATATCATATGTCTCATCTTCCCTTACACATCTCCTCATGACATGGTCTGGTCCAGTGTAGAACAAACAACCTTCAATCCATGAAAAAGGAAAGGTTTTCTCAATGAGTACCCTTCTCTCTTTTGGAGAGAAATGAGGAGGAACTCTCCCTATAACCAGGTAATTGGCTATGTCAACATACCAAGGAGTATGCACATTGATGGAAAAAAATGTTCATTAGGGAAAGAGTCATCAATGACTTGATTATCTTCTGATGTAGTCAATCTAGAAAGAAAGTCTGCTACAACATTTGCTTTTCCTGGTTTATCAACAATGGTGATGTCAAACTCCCACATCAGCAACAACCATCTTGCTAGCCTGCCTGAAATGAGGGGCTTATTCTTGAGGTATCTTATTGCTACATGGTTTGTATGAATAAAAATATGATACCCTGTTATGTAGTGTCTAAATTTGTTAAGTGCATAGATGACTGCCAACATTTCTTTTTCTGTCACCGTGTAATTGAATTCAACCCCTTGTAAGTTTTTGCTAACAAAATAGATTGCATTCTCAATGGTTCCTTCTTTCTATCCCAATAAAACTCCTACAACATACTTTGATGCATTTTTATGAATGTGAAAAGGAAGCTCCCAATTAGGACCTTTGAGTACAAGAGCATGGGCTAAGGTTGCTTTTAGATCGGAGAATTCCTTGTCACAGTCCTCTATCCACTGGAATTCAACATATTTAGTGAGAAGATTTTACAATGGTGCTGCCATTTTGCTGAAATATTTGATAAAATTCCTATAGTACCCTGCATGACCGAAGAAACTTCTAACATCTTTTTGCTTTACAGGAATAGGCAGATTGGTAATCACTTCAATCTTTGTTGGGTCTACTTGAATTCCCTTTTTAGAGATGTAGTGTCCAATTCCTGCATCATCATGAAACAATTCTCACTATTCAGTGATAGGTTATGGTCTTCACATCTCTGTAAAACCTTCCTCAAGTTCTTTAGAGCTTCTGCAAAATCAGCACCATAGGTAGTAAAATCATCCATATAAATCTCCATGCAATCATGTGAGATGTCTCAAAATATACTAATGACTGGCCCTTGGAAAGTTGCAGGTGCATTACACAAGCCAAATGGAAGCACTGAGTAGGAATAAGTCCCCCATGGAAAGGTAAAGGTGATCTTCTCTTGATCCTCAGGGGCAATTTGTATTTGGTTATAACCACTTAATCCATCTAGAAAATAAAATATTGCTTGCCTGCAAGGGAGTCCAGTACTTGGTCTATTAAAGGAAGGGGAAAATGGTCCTTTTTGGTGGTAGCATTGAGTTCCCTGTAGTCAACAAAAACTCTCCACTTCCCTCCCTTTTTAGGTAAAATCACTAGTGGGGACACCCACTGACTATCTGAGATGGGGTAGATAAATCCTGCATCCAATAATTTCTGAAGTTCCCCTTTGACAATTTCTCTCACTGCAGGGTTGATTCTCCTTTGTGGCTGCCTTATTGGTGTGCAATCATCTCTGATATATATCCTGTGAGTGTAGAGCTTAGGATCCAATCCCTTCATATCATGGTAGTCCCATGCAAATGCATGCTGGTGGGTCTTCAGTAGGTTTGTCAATGATAACTGCTGTTCTTGACTCAACTTGCTGTTAATATTTAGATGTTTTCTTTCTGACACTTGCACTTGTGTGGTTAACTCTATCATAGCCGCTTCACTAACACTTGGAATTTTTAATTCATGTGGCATCAATGCATGAAGCTTATTAGCTGTTGTACGAAGTTCAGTTGCAAGAGGAGTAGGCAAAAGTGTCTTCACTAAATTGGGAGGACCAAATTCATGAGTAGATGACTCTTCATGTACCTCACAACGGTTCTGAATTATGTGGGACAACACTTCATCTTCTTCCTGGAGCTGCATGAAAGAGCTTCTACCTAAAATCATAAGTTGTGCCACTGAATTGAATTCCTCGGCCTCTTCTCCCACATGTGGCCATATAGGGTTATCCATGTCATGAGATGGTTGAGCAGGAGGGTAGAGAACAAGATTTTTGTTGCTCTTCCTATCAGAAATAGTCATGTTCCCTAACCGGAATCCAATGTAGGCATCTGCTATGGCTAACCATGGCCTTCCTAGGATAATGAGATACCCACCTAGTGTAGCTTTAGGAGAAAGAATCATGAAATCTGTTGGGTACTCCCAAGAATCTAGAGTTACCACAAGGTCCTCTACTATACCATCTGGTTTAACAGTGGAATTGTCAGCAAGCTGTAGGACAGTAGGAGTAGGTCTCATGTTTGCAACATTTAGTTGCTGTAGGATATCCTTAGTCATCACATTTATTGCTGCCCCCAAGTCAATTAGAGCATTCCTTATTTGGATTCCATTTATGACAAATCCTACCACAGGACTACCTGGGTCAGTGTACTTGGGAACTATAAATCTTCCAAGCATAATGTCTACTAACTGTCTTACCACATGAACCGTGGTGGGGTCTTTCTTTTTCCTCCCTAGCTTTTTGAGGCATGCTTCTTTGATTGCTTTTCTATATATAGGGACATCTTTTATGGCTTGAAACAAAGGTATCTTAACACATATGTGTTTCAACTAATCCAAGATGTCAAATGTTATTTCTTCCTTCTCTTCCTTTTGCTTAACAACTTCTAACCTTTAAGGAAATGGTGGATCTTGATCAATTTGTTGAACTGGTTCAGGATTTATGGGCACACTAAGCTGAATGGGGACATTCAGAGGCTCCTCTTCTTCCATAGGAAGCTCAATGATGATAGGAGTGGAAGGAGCTGGAAAAGTAGTTCCTGAACGTAGGTGGATGTCACTCACACTCACAACATATGCAGGAAATTGATTAGGATATGTAGAGTATACTGGCTGCTGCTATTGTGGTTTGTTATTTGGGTTAGGTGTGGGCTGAGCTGGTAATTGAGCTAAGTGTGCTTGAACTTGACCTAGTAGGAGGAGGAATTATAGCAAGTTGCTGAGGCTGTGAAGGTGGCTGCATATAACTAGTTGTCTGGTTTGGCCATTGTTGTCCTCCCCTCCATTGGGATGTTTGCTGCCAGTTTCCTGGAGGTGGCTGCTAATTCCCTTGAGGTTGTTTCCATTGGGGTGGAGAGTTTTGGTGATTGGGCTAGGTATTTGGAGGGTTATTCCAAGGATGAGGTGGATATCCTCCATAGTTGGAGGGATATGGGGGTTTCCATTGGTTACTAGATGCATAAGAATTGAAATATGGCACAATAAAAGATAATGAATCTGGTGGCATACCTTGTCTTGGAGCCCACGACCTCCTTTGTGCAATGTAGTAGACTTAATCATCTTCACCTTGGATTGGCTTGAACTTAGGTGGAATCTGCTTGCTGTCAATATTAGCTACCATTTTGCATCTGTAGTCCATCTTTTCTTTGCAATGAGGGCAGTATTATGCCAACATTGCCTCAGCCTCATCATGTTTCTTCTTTGCTTGGAGTGTATCCAACTGAGTAGCAAAATTGTTTGTCCTACTTGAAGTCTACCAACAAGTGAGTAATCTCCATCCTTGAAACTCCATTGGTGGATGATTTACCCATAGAGGATTGGCAGCCTCTTCCCTTCTTTGAAGCTGCCCTAGAATAGTTCTGACATATCTTCTTAATATCATCCCAAAGAACTTGGGTGATATCTCCTCCTCCCATCAGGTCCAAAGCATCAGTGCAGCTCTCAGTGATCCCTCTAAGGAAGAGGATATTTTGAGACTCCTCATTGAGTGTATGATGTAGAGATTTCTGCAGACAAAACAAAAACCTTAAAATGTAATCCTCCAAACTCTCATCTTCCTTCTGCTGCATCCTAAAGATGTCATCTCCTCTCATGTCACTTCCCCTACAATATTCTTTGTACTTCTCAAGAATTTTTTTTTTCATGTTATTCCAAGTTTCCACGGTATTCCTACTTGCGCTCATAAACCATCTTAATGCATCTTCTTTCAAGGTGGTAGGAAACAACTTAAGCCTATGAGCATCAATGGTGTAGTCATAACTTCTATAGAGGATATCAAACTCAAACAAGAAAGTGTCAGGGTTTTCCATGACAAGTCCATAAAACTTAGGAATGACTGAAGCAAGGATGTTCTTGAGGTTGTTAACTTCATTCTGATGAGTAATAGGAAATGGAAAAGATGGATGGTTTGGTCTATTTCTGTGTCTATTCTCATTATTCTCATCACCCATGGCTGCTTGATGAAGTTCCAAAGCAAAGGGATTCTCAATAATATTTTGTCTTCAGAGGAAGTGTCAGAGTTGGTTAGATTGGGAAGTGCATCAACAAAAGGGTGTGCTTATTCTTCTTCTTCATCTCTTGGAAGATCCTGATGCTCAACTAGTTGGAATGGATCAGGGTCATTAGGAAGGAATCTCCTATGAGCATCTCTCCTCCTTCCTCTTTGTATGCGGTATCAACTCAATATCAGCCAGCTCACACAAAGAATTGGTAAAAGAATAGCGGGTCATTACTTTCCTAAATGAAGGGTATACTAAGAGAAAAATTTCAGAAATGCTAGAACAAGAAAGAAACTATCAATGACTCCAAAGAACTTCCTAATTTGACACCATCCCTGACAACGACATCAAAAATGTTGGCCTCCTCCAATGGTTTAATAACTAAGCCTTTAGGGCTGTGACTTAGAGATTGAACATCTGCACTAAGTAGCTATCTCACTCATCATGAAGGTGCATTTCACTTGTCAACCCAAGGACATAAACTTGAAATGGGTCAACACTGTATGTGCACTAGGACTCTATTGTAGTCATCCATAAACTAGGAAAGAACCAATGCTAGAAATAAGGTGCTAGAAGGAAATCAACTTAAACAATGAACATAAATCAACATCTACACTAAGCATTAACAACTAGACTAGAAAAGAAAAAAATAAATGGCAATCTCAGCAAACAGACAAGAAACTACTCTGTCTGCCTTGGCTACAGGAACAAACACAAAATAGAATTTCAGTGGCTGCAGGAATAGACAGTTGCTGAAATTGAAACTAACTACTGAACAAAAAATAAATTTTAAACTACTAGATGGAATTCTCACCAAGTGAGCCCCCTTAGGTGAGTCTCCCTTACACTAAATTAAATGCAACAACTCAGAATGTCATATTATTTCTTGAAAGCATAAGTACAACATCTCAACAATAGAACTGTAAAACTAGAAAATGCGAGTACAAACTTAGAATATCCAACCTTATCAAAAGGAGCATCTGACCATTATTTATAGGGAGAAAGCTATTGACTAACCCTAACTACCTAGGCAGTTGACTCCATCAAAATAGGAGGATGCCGCTTATTGAAAGCATAGAAAAAGATGGAGGAAGTTATGAATGCACTAAATTGGTCAAAGCAAACTTGCTTCAACGAGAATCTAGCACAATGCACTCCCTAGATTTTCTCAACAACAAATATGACCATTAAAAAGGTGGTTACATTCTTTTGTTTGAATTAGGAATTTCCCTCCATGAGAGTTTTTCTGCTTTGACTTCTTAATGATCAGCTTCTTGACTTCTTAGTAACCGACCAATCTGGCAAGAATTTCTCCCATGTAGCAGGCTTTGTTGACATCAACATTTTAGTGGAAACCTGCACAATAGCATTAGCACACACAAACAAATGTATATCTATAATTACCTTAGTAACATTCATCCAACCACTAGTAAATTCAACATAGATATACCTCATATGTAGCATGATAATGTCATTGAAGTCACAAAGATAAAGCTTATGTCCAAAGTATGGTTTTAAGGAAAATATCAACAACCAAGTGTCAAAGTCTATGATAGCAACAAAAAATATATAATGAATTCTATCAAAATTGAGCCATTAATTGAGCTCATCATTTACTATGGTAACAACAAAGAACTCTTATATGGTGAAATTTGTATACCACTCTTTCAATTTTATCTCTGTAATAATAGAGGATGTATATATAATGAGTAAATAAACAAATAAGTCAACAAAATGTTCAACCCCTGTTATTGAATCTAAACCTCCTAGTAAGGGCATGACCCTGTGGTGTCGCTTAGCTGCCCCTTGGGCATTTGGGGGCGCTCACCTTAAATCTGGTCAATTTTTTTTTTTTAAAAGAAGATAAAATAATAAAATATATGTGCATTAAAAATAAATAAATAAAAACTAGAGATCTCTGCAAAATCCATGCAAACTCAGTTCAATATTCTTGATAAAATAAAATATACTTACCATTTGCACCAGGGCAATGGATCAAACAACAAAAAAGAAAAGAAAAAGAATAAACCCTATAAAGAAGAATTAATGATTGCTACTTATAAAATTAATGAGTGATATTAAGATGAATAAATTTAGTAATGTTTTGTATAAAGCTATATATGGAGTTATTAGGGGGGAAAAATAATTACTATTGTTATGGGACGAGAAAAGAAGGAAAATTAAATGTAAAATCATGTTAGTGTTAATATAAGATAAATCTGCTGTCAACAATCTAATTATTATTGGAAAAATAAAATAATGATGATGTTTTTGATAATGTTAAAAAAATAAAAATAAATTATTATCAATAATAATAAAAAAGAGGAATTTTAACATTTCATATTAATAGTAATAATCTTGAAATAAAATAATAGAAAATACCAATACTAATATTACCCACAAGGTAAAATATCTATTTTGAGAGTAAATATTTTTTTACAATAGCAATTTTTAGAAAAAAAATAACATCATCAAATTTCACTTACCGGGTAGAAAGAGATCATAGTAAAGTTCAAATATAATTTAAATGCATCATTCATAATGCTGGATAAAATTATTGTAACGTGAAAATATAAATATATTAATTGTTTATTGGTATTATAGCATAATAATACTAATATTACCCACAAGGTAAAATATTAATTTTGAGTAAATGTGTTTTACAATAGCAATTTTTAGGAAAAAAATTAACATCATGAAATTTCACTTACCAGGTAGAAAGAGATCATAGTAAAGTTCAAATATAATTTAAATGCATCATTGCTAATGCTAGATAAAATTGTTGTAAGGTGAAAATATAAATATATTAATTGTTTATTGGTATTATAGTATAATAATAGCAATTGAAGTAAAAGGTGACATTAATATAAAAATAAATATTAACATAGAAGGTAATATCAATTTAAACTATTGAAAATAAACTATTGAAAACAAAGATATATTAAAATTATATCCATACTACTACGATAACATAATAACATTACTATGGTAAATGGGAGAATAAATATTATTGCTAATATTTTGGTCAAGTATTGTCAATACTATTAGTGTTAAAATTGGGATTTAGAAATAATATTATTAAGATATAACATCTAATTAAATAAATAATAGAAAAAAAAATGATGTTAATGTTGGGTGAAGTAGGGAGAACATTTCTAATACAAATGTGAGATGGATGATTGGTTATTAAATAACAATATTGCTATGAATAGGGTTTGAAGCACATGTCAATAATATTGTAATATTGTGTACACAAGAATTATGTAATAATAAAATTATTGTTGGGTTGTTGAACATAATTATATTATTATTAAAGTTTATGTCAAATGGCTAATGATAATTTTATTTAAATTATCAACAATAAGGAGGTCATTAATGACTAAATTGAAGCTAAATAATAATCTTATTTTCATTACCAAAATTATTATATTGGCATCAATGTTTCAATTTAATAAAATATTATTAATTCATGGGTTAGGGAAGAATAATATTACTAATTAATTATGACAATATCTTATCATTATTTTAATGGATCATTGTTTACATATCTACGTTATGCCGGGTTGTTCGATATGAACATGGTATACATAATTGATCATTGCTTAAAGATGTTATTTCATAGATTATGGTCGTTTAAAAAAAAACATTAAATAAGTTTAAAACCTATCTTTCTCTAGTTCATAGATGTGCATGTGTCCATGTTTGAGTAAGCTAAATTGATTCTAGTAATCCTTCCCTAAAGAAGAGCTTGAGTTTATTTATTTATTAAGTTATGTTAAGAAGTGACCACACCAAGGTGTGCAGTGTGTACTATAGGTATATCCTACACCATAACCACTTAGAGTGTTAATTAGTTTAATTAATGGGTTCAAAAAAAAGTTGTTGGATTTTCCTAGCATAAAATTATGGGCATTACAGTTTATCTATTTAGATCTTATGAGTTCTTCCTTATACTACTATGCTTGAATTGATGAGGTAAACACATGTGGAATGCATGTATATGTATGCATATGCATGTCGACGATGGGCCATACACATGAAGGAACATGTACATGAGAGTACATAGGTAGACGTACAGGTATGCATGCTTATAAACGGATTGCTTATGAGCATGGTGTTATCGAACGAAAAATACATGTATGTGAATATCTATATGTACATCACACAAATGTTCCCTATCAATAAGATAGTAATGTGTATGTGCTTGATTGTGCAATCGAATGTGTGTGTGAGTATATATATATACAGTCAATATAATTATTATGTGAATGTCAACTTGATAATACTCTTTTATATATCAAATGTATACATACTTGATTGACTTGGTATATATATATATACACACACACATATACATATACATATACATATACATATACATATACATATATACACACACACATATATATACATATATATATATATATACATATATATATATATACATATATATATATACATATATATATATATATATACACACTCATATATATACATATACGTACATATACATACACACACACACACATATATATATAAAAGTGATATAGCGTTAATGCTATTTATTGACATATAATATGTAGCAATAAAGGTTGATATAGAAGTAAACAATAGTTGATGCTATATGGAAGTGAATCTTTATTATTAAGAAATGATTTATCCCAAACTTAGAACGATTATATCTATGATGTAAAGCGATGGAATATAAAGCCAACTTCATAAAGTATTATGAATGCATGATAATAGGAAAAGCAAACAACAAGGTATGAATTGGTCAAAGCACCATTTATACACTATTACTATGAAGTGACTCATTTGTCCTCGGTTGCTCAACAAATCTATGACCAAGTTGACATAGTATAAGTGTCGCCTGTGATAGAAGACTGTTTCAAGAGAGTTGAACTGCACCAAAAGGATAGGGAGGTTAGCTGCAACATGACACCAAATTATGAAAATCTATAATCTATAGAAGTCTATTTTGGTTGCAATTCGATTGTCATCATTTGGGCATGTGCACATTTTGAATAAGTCTTTAGTTGCCGTCAACTAAATAAGTCGATATGTAGCATATTATGATGAGTTTACACTCAAATTTCTACCACCTTTAAGCTGTATGTAGTGAGTCAACTTGCATGGAGAGAGTTGTCGACTAGCATGCCTTTTCTGTAGGCTGCAATGTCTCAATTTTTTGCATAAATAGATGGGATAGCTCCCTTATTTGGGACATATTCTTCTGAAAAACTTATTTTGCTACAATTATTTTGAGAGTTGTATATTCTGAGAGCCGAGAGTCATTGTGTGAGAGTTGTTAATTGCTTTGTGAGGGAATATTGTAATCTTGAGAGATAAGTCATAGTGAAGTATTGCTTTAAGAGGATCAATTGAAGCTAGTAAGCTGTTGTCGGAAGTTTGTGCATCAAGTCAGTCAATTGGATCAAGCGTATTACATGCATGAGGATATAGTTTTCTCTTATTTGTCTTTACTTATGAAATAATGAGTTTTGTATGCTTTGTTTGGATTGCTTGAGAATACTTGCATTAGGGAATTATAGCATAATTTGCTTTGAAAAGGAAAAAGAAGCTGTTATATGCTTTTCTATGAAAGTGCTTGTATTTACTCCATAATAGGAGAGATTGTTTGTCATAGGTATAAGTATACTAGATATGATTAAGAAAGGATAGCTTAAGGGTTATCCATAGCTAAGTTATTTGATTGAATTAGATAGCTTATAAGTTAGACTTAGGGTTTGATTATTCGTTGAAGGGAGGGTAACTTGTATTATGCTTTGTGGGTAGAAATACCATTAAGTTGTGGGAAAATGGAATAGGTTGTTACTAGAGTTAAAGACTACCCATTGAAGGAAAAACCTATGCATAGATTATAATAGACTTTTAAGTCAAATCAAGCTTGAGTAGTGTATGTGAGTAGGATGACTATCACTCAAAGTACTGGGTGAGAACACTTTGGCCAAAGTAGTGTGATTACCTTTGGCTCTAGTGTCACTTCACTGTGATCCATTTATATGCATGCTAGTCCTAGATTGTGGGTTTACAAGTTCTAGTTAATTAGGACATAACACTAAGTTCAGATTGGTTGTTGTTACTTACTCCACCAATCTCTTTGTTGAAGGGTAGGGCCATCTATCTTATGATAGATGTGTGGGGGACTGCATATGAGTTCGTGGTTGGTGTAAAAGTGCTTGAGTGATGCTTCTCCTCTTAGCAGGCGAAAAAATACCAAGATTTGAAAGGAGGTTTCTAGACTATCTATATCTATTGCTTGAAGCTCAGTTGAGCTATGTATGTACTTTATACACATTCCGTGGAATATTGTAATATGTGAATTATTATATTGGAATGGAATCAATATTGATTATTGTTATGACATATATGTTCATTTTTCCTCTATAAAATAAAGATTTTTTTTATGGCAATGGTTAAGTTACATGGTTTATTTACTTGCAAAGTGAAAACTTAGGAAAAATTACTTTAGCGAACAAATGCCATGTTACATTTGATATTAGAGCTACTAGGTTTAGCTCTAGAACCTATGAGCTCATCATACTTTCTGTCCAATGTTATCTAATGTTTGAAAATTCTTCTGCCAGGATGGTGCGTCTTAGGTTAACTACAAGAAAGTCAGTAATTGGGAATGAGTGCTACTTGACAACCAAGAAGGAAATATAGGCCATTGTTTGAACAATTGAGGGTACCAACTATGACAATTCCATTTGTTTAAGCGACACAAAAACCTTCAGTCATGCACTTTCTCGAATTAGTGATGTAAAGATAAAGATGACGATGGAGGCTAAGTACAACTATTTACCTTCTGTCTCACCAAAGAAGTTTGAGTCTTTATCACTTTCTAGAGATATGCCCTTAGAAGGGAGAGTCAATCTGAAATTTATCTTTAGGAACCCTAAAGTTCTTCCTATGGTGGAAGTAATTGTAATTTCCTCAAGTAACAGATTAGAGGGTTATGGCCCCCACAACTATGTATCATATGACAAATCTGAAGGATATTATCCATTTTGGGATAGATATGAACAAATTAGAGATGATCAACAATCACAATCTATAGTGTATACCCCATTGAGTTACATGTATGAGAGTGAATCCAAGGGATAATCACCACTTTACTATTATAATTGTCACTCTATGTAATCAAAAGGATATTTAGATCCTTGTGAATAATGAAACCATGTGTTTATCAATTTTTTTTTTTGTGCTTGAATCTTATGTGGAATTCCTTATGTGTGATTGAATGCTCACTTAAATGTTTTCCATAAGATAATGATAACATGATTAAATCTAATATGGATGAAACTTCAGGTATACTCCATTCTTGCAAAGATGGTAAGTACACAAACCAATCCTGGCGGAAGCCAAGAAGTTGGGCAAGGACCAACAGGAGTTGAAGCTAGACTAGATCAAATCTTAGCAAGCTTGGGAAACCTAGAGAAAGGAATAAGGGTAAAGGATAGAGTAGAGAAGGAAGTTCCAAACAACAAGGACAAGGGAGAAAACTCTTCTCACGAACATGATCAAACCCATGATCATGAGAGAGAGAAATCACCTTCTCTATCTGAGAAATCTAATAGGAAGCGTATGGATTTTGAACTCTAGATATATGAAGAAAATCACCCCACCAAAGTTTGAAGGAAGCACTAGTAGAGATGAAGCTGAGACTTGGTTGGTCCAAATGGAGAAATATTTCGAGATTCAAAATTATACTAAGGTCACCAAAGCAGCATGGGGAGCATACTAGTTAGCAGGAGAAGCCTCTAATTGGTGGATGAATAAAAAGATAAAGCTCAATATTAACTCACTGAAATTGACATGGAATGAATTTTTTGAAAATTTTCATAAAATATGGTTACCCCAATTTTATTTTGACCAAAAACTCACAGTTTTTTTAGAATATGAGACAAGGTGAGATGACAGTTAATGAGTATTGGGAGAAGTTTACCCGTTTTCTATGTTATGTTCCTATGTACCAGAAGGATGAACACTTTCATATAAGAAAGTTAATCATGGGGCTTAATAATCAGATCGGGGGAGAGGTAGATGTTCACGGTCTAGCTACTATGGATCTTGTGTATGAGAAAGCAGTTAAAGAAGAGCATAAGCTCAAAGCTATCTCCATCTGCTAGGAAAATAGAAATCGTATGAAGATTACGGGAGCTCAAGACAAACCAAATCCAAGGAATGTTGAAGTTGTGCAAAATTTTTTCAAAGCAAGGGGAAAAAGGATCCCACAATAGTGGGAAAGAATCAAGAAGGGAACGCAGGAGGAATGGTTCAAGTGGTGGGAATGCCAACAATGTTGGTGGAAGTGCTAATAAATTTGGAGAACCTGCAAGGAAGAAAGGGCTTGCTACTGGATGTTTCACTTGTGGAGGAGACCACTACACCAATCAATTTCCTAATAAGGCTTCTGGGTCACGATCTTATGGTAATCTACTTTCTACCCAGCAAGCAATGTTCCAAGAACATATTCATGCTACTGTGGATGATCACCAAGTGGAGTATCAAGTGACTCCAATAGAGACTCCAGGTATTTTTTTTGTCTTAACCATTTCTATACTTATAGATATTGGAGCAACTAAATTTTTTATTTCACCTAGAATAGCTAAGCAAATATCTAGGAAAGATGGTTACATGGAAAAGTCTTGGGTTGTAGAATATGCAAACCAGACAAGAGCAAGGGTGGAACAATTTTTGTTTGAAGCTAGGATTGAGCTACCTTGTTTTTCTACAAAAGTGAACCTACATGTCATACCTTTAGGATCTTATGATGTTATCTTAGGTATGAACTGGTTATGGAGACATAGGGCCAAAGTAGATTTCCATTCCAAAACAGTAGAATGCTTAGATGATCTTGATAACCAAGTGATGTTACAAGGGATACCTAGGGAGGTCAATATTAGTCAGATCTCTTCAATGCAATTGTTAAGGGCTAAGAAGAAACGATACAAGCTCTTTGTAGTCAAGATGGAAAAGCTAGAAGAGTATAAGGGATAAAATTCATAAGAGAATCTTGATAAATTTGGATTACATAACTTCCAAGAGATGGAAGATGGTGAAATGGAAGAAACAAGAATGTCAGATATGGAGAGGTATCTTATACTACAAAAGTTTTTGCATGTATTTCCAAATGAATTACCTGGGTTACCACCAAAAAGAATATTTGAATTCTCAATAGATATAGTTCTAGGATCTGAACCTGCTTCCAAGGTATCTTATAGAATGACGAAAATGGAGCTAATGGAACTTAAGGTATAGTTAGATGAATTGTTGACTAAAGGATTGATAAGACCAAGTGTATCACCTTGGGGAGCACCAACAATCTTTGTGAAAAAGAAGGATGGTACTTTGTGTTTGTGCATAGATTATCACATGCTTAACAAAGCTACGATAAAGAACAAATATCCATTGTCACACATTGATGATCTATTCAATCAAATGAGGGGAGCTGCTATATTTTCTAAGATTGATTTAAGATATGGATACCATCAATTGAGGATTAAAGATGAAGATATCTTTAAATGACATTGAAAACAAGATATGGAAATTATGAGTTTATGGTTCTACCCTTTGGTTTAACAAATGCACCTACAACATTTATGAACCTTATGAATAATGTATTTAGGGATTGTCTAGATAAATTTGTCTTGGTTTTCCTAGATGATATTTTGATTTACTCAAGTTCTACAACGACCTAGAGAACATAAGTTGTATGGAAAACTCTCTAAGTGTACCTTCTTTCAGAAGAGAGTACATTATCTTGGACATGTGATCTCAGCAGAAGGTATTTCAGTTGATCTAGCTAAGATCAAGGAAGTGCTAGAATGGCCAGTGCCCAAGAATGTATCAGAGGTAAGAAGTTTTATGGGTCTGGTGGGATACTATAGAAAGTTTATTGCAAACTTCTCCAAGATAGCCTTTCTGATTACTTCTTTGCAGAAGAAAGGGAAGAATTTTGAGTGGATAGAGAAGTGCCAAGTAGCCTTTTTCCTACTCAAAGAAAAGTTGACTATTGCACTGATTCTAAAAGTACCAGATCTTCAGGGTGACTTTACTGTTATCATGGATGCATCAGGAGAAGGCTTAGGAGGTGTTCTAATGCAAGAAGGGAAAGTAATTGCTTATGAGTCAAGAAAATTGAAACCCTATGAGAAAAATTATACATCACATGATTTATAGTTAACAGTTGTGGTTCACACATTGCAAATGTGGAGGCATTACTTGTTAGGGAAACCCTTTGAGATGAAAACTGATCATCATGTGTTGAAGAATCTATTCACTCAACTAAATCTGAATGCAAGAAAGAGAAGGTGATTATAATTAATAGCTGATTATGACTTCAATATCAGTTACATTAAAGGGAAATAAAATTGGGTTGCTGATGCCTTGAGTCAAAGACGTCATATTGCTTCAATAGTGACAATTCAAACTGACTTTAAAGGTCAGGTATTACAAAAATGCAAAGAGGATGAGTACTATATGCAAGTTAAGGAAGCACTCATTAGAAATCAGCAAGATGCAAGGTATGAAGGTTTTCATTTTGAACCTAATGGTATACTTAGGTATAAGGGAAGAATATATGTACCTGACACAAAAGAGTTAAGAAATCTGGTATGGAAAGAAGTTCATGAAGTAGGACACCCTTGAGTGACGAAAATGTTGGCAGATGTATAGCCATTATATTTTTGGAAAGGGATTTGAAAGGATATGTTGCTAGATTTGTGGCTAGGTGTCTTGAGTGTCAAAGGGTGAAAGTAGAACATCATAATCCGAGAGGCTTGTAATACCCACATGATATATTAGAGAGAAAGTGGAAAGTCATAAGTATAGACTTTATGCAAGGATTGCCTCTGTCAAGAAATAAGCACAATGCCATTCTTGTAGTTGTTGATAAGCTTACTAAGGTAGCACATTTTATACCTAGGAATCTAACTGATGGAGCTCCTATTATAGAAAGAAAATTCGTGCAAGAAGTGTTTAGACTACATGGAATTCCTAAGAAGATAATCCTGGATAGGGATGCACGAGTCACTTCTAGGTTTTGGAAAACCTTATTTTATACACTTGGAACTTAACTAAATATTAGCTCAGCATATCATCCAGAAACGGATGGACAAAAGGAAAGGGTAAATCAAGTATTGGAAGACCTACTTTTAATGTATTGCATGGATTAGTAATACAAGTGGGAAGACTACTTGCCTTTGGTGGAATTTTCTTACAACAATTCCTACCATTCCACAATAAAGATGGATCCTTTTGAAGCATTATATGGTTGAAAGTGTCAAACCCCTATAAGTTGAGATAGACTTGAAGACAGAGTCAGCCTTGGGCCAAAAATGTTGGTTGAAATGGAAGAGCAAGTGAGGATTGTTAAGCAAAGGTTAGTTGAAGCTAACGATAGACAAAAAATCTATGCTGATGCTAAGAGAGTGCCCCAAAATTTTGTAGTAGGTGGCAAGGTGTTGTTGAGAGTGAAACCTCACAAGATTTCAATCAAATTTGGGAAGTATTCCAAATTAGCTCCATGATATGTAGGAACTTTTGAGATTCTTGAGGAAGTGAATCCGGTAGCTTATTGAATTGTGTTGCCACCAAATCTTGCCACGATGCATAACGTCTTTCATGTGTCATACCTAAAGAAGTATATACTAGGTGATAATCATGTGATTGATTGAAATGATTTATAGGTACAAGACCTCAGAGTGGTAACTCTTGAGCCTATCAAGGTGCTCGGAACATGTAAGCTTCACTTGTGTAATAGGTAAGTTCTACAGTGCAAAGTCTAGTTGGCCCAGTATGTAGAAGACTTTACCACTTGGGAAGACTATGTTGAGATACAACAAAAGTTACCACATGTTTTGCATGTTTTTGAAAGTACTTGAAAACACTATGTTTTTTTTTGATTAGTTTATGTTGCTACATAAAAATCATCGGGGATGATGATTCGTAAGGGGGGAGTATGTTACACCCCAATTGTGTAATTACTTTTTTACTATTATTGTGCTAGGGTAAATATTGCATGTGTGAATGTACTTTAAATTTTGATTGAGAATATATGTGCTTTCACTTTGTTATTAATGAATTATGAATGAATGTTATTTCATTCAATGATATGTGATGAAATGCATATATGTGAAATGGATGGTTATTGAATTAGATATTCTAACTATGGAGAAATATTATGAAAGCATATTTTGTTGAAAAATTGACTATTGTGGGAATGTGTTAGTTGGTTACAGGTATATGTTCAATCCTCCAGGTGCGAGGGGAAGTATCACTCAGGAGGAGAACTTGGTCATGTAACCAGTAACATAACCTAACTGAGCTTACACACACACTCACAGTAGAATGGTTGAGTCAAGTTATTATGTCAGGAATTGGTAAATCATCCTTAACTTATGATGTGTTTGCATAGTAAGGGTCTTGATTATTGTTGAATGCATGCTTGGATGATGTTTATCTAATTAGAGCTAATGAGTTCTTCCTTATATACTACTATGCTTGAATTAATGAGGTAAACACGCATGGAATGTATGTATATGTATACATATGCATGTCGACGATGAGCCATACGCATGAAGGAACATGTACATGAGAGTACATAGGTAGATGTACCTATGCATGCTTATGAACGGGTTGCTTATAAGCATGGTGTTATTGAACGAACAATACATGTATGTGAATATGTATATATACATTACACAAATGTTCCCTATCAATAAGATAGTAATGTGTATGTGCTTGATTATGCAATCAAATGTGTGTATATATATATAGTCAATATAATTATTATGTGAATGTCAAATTGATCATACTCTTTTATATATTGAATGTATACATACTTGATTGAATTGGGATATATATATATATATATATATATATATATATATATATATATATATATATGTAAGTATGTATATAAATACACACATATATGTGTGTGTGTGTGTGATATAGCATTAATACTATTTATTGACATATATATATATGTATATGTACATATATATATATATATATGTATATGTACATATATAAATATATATTTATATATACATGGTGATAAAAAGAGGCTAAATTGTATATATATATTATGCAAGTATTATAGGCTGAATAATACATATGAGGATATAAGATAAAGGGTGATTTATATGCAAAAGTAATATGAAGCAATAAAGGCTGATATAGAAGTAAACTGTAGTTGATGCTATATGGAAGTGAATCTTTATTATTAAGCAGTGATTTATGCCAAACTTAGAATTCTTATATCTATAATGTAAAGTGATGGAATATAAAGCCAACTTCATAAATTATTATGAATGCATGATAATAGGAAAAGAAAATAGCAAGGCACGAATTGGTCAAAGCACCATTTATACGCTACTACTATGAAGTGACTCATTTTTCCTCTGTTGCTCAACAAAGCTATGAACAAGTTGACATAGTATAAGTGTTTCCTATGATAGAAGACTGTTTTAAGAGAGTTGAACCATGCCAAAAGGATAGGGAGGTTGGCTACAACATGGCACCAAATTATGAAACTCTATAATCTATAGAAGTCTACTTTGGTTACAATTCGACTATCATCATTTGGGCTGTGCACATTTTAAATAAATCTTTAGCTGCTGTCAACTAAATAAGTTGATCTGTAGCATATTATGATGATTTTACACTCATATTTATGCCACTTTTAAGCTATTTGTAGTGATTCGACTTGCATGGAGAGAGCTGTCGATTGGCATGCCTTTTCTTTAGGCTGCAATGTCTCAATTTTTTGTATAAATAGATGGGATAGCTCTCTTATTTGGGATGCATTATTTTGAAAAACTTATTCTACTGCAATTATTCTGAGAGATGTATATTCTGAGAGCTGAGAGTCATTATGCGAGAGTTGTGAATTAATTTGTGAGGGAATATTATTATCTTGAGAGAGAAGTCATAGTGAAGTATTGCTTTAAGAGGATTAATTGAAGCTAGTAAGCTATTGTTGGAAGTCTGTGCATCAAGTTACTCAATTGGATCAAGCATATTACAAGCATGAGGATCTAGTTTTCTCTTATTTATCATTACTTATGAAAGAATGAGTTTTGTATACTTTGTTTGGACTACTTGAGAATACTTGCATTAAGGAATTGTAGCATTTTCTTTGGAAAGGAAAAAGTCTAAGTTGTTATATGCTTTTCTGTGAAAGTGCTTGTATTTACTCCATAATAGGAGATATTATTTGTCATAGGTATAAGTATAATAGATATGATTAATCAAGGATAGCTTAAGGGTTATCCATATCTAAGTTATTTGATTGAATTAGGCAGCTTATAAGCTAGACCTAGGGCTTGATTATCCGTTGAAGGGAGGGTAACTTGTATTATGCTTTGTGGGTAGAAATACCATTAAGTTGTGGGAAAAGGGAATAGGTTGTCTCTAGGGTTAAAGACTACCTATTGAAGGAAAAGTCTATGCATTGATTATAATGGCCTTAAGTCAAATCGAGCTTGAGTAGTGTATGTGAGTAGGATGACTATCACTCAAAGTACTGGGTGAGAACACTTTGGCCAAAGTACTATGATTTCCTTTGGCTCCACTATCAATTCATCGTGATCCATTTATATGCATGCTAGTCCTAGATTGTGGGTTTACAAGTTCTAGTCATGTAGGACACAACACTAAATTCATATTGGTTGTCGTTATGAGGTTACTCCACCAATCTCTTTGTCGAAGGGTAGGGACATCTATCTTATAATAGATTTGCGAGGAATAGCATATGAGTTTGTGGTTGGCAGAAAAGCGCTTGAGTGATGTTTCTCCTTCTTAGGAGGTGACATAAGACCAAGATTTGAAAGGAAGTTCCTAGACTATCTATATCTATTGCTTGAAGCTCAGTTGAGCTATGCATGTACTTTGTACACATTTTGTGGAATATTGTAATATTTGAATTATTATATTGGAATGGAATCGATGTTGATTATTGTTATGAAATCTATGTTCATTTGTTCTCTATAAAATAAATATTTTTTTTATGGAAATGGTTAAGTTATATGGTTTATTTACTTGCAAAGTGAAAACTTAGGAAAAATTACTTTAGCGAATGAACGACATGTTACAATGGTAGGAATCACAAGGCCTAGTAGCATGAGAATGAAAACATAAAACAAGTGGGAAAATCAAGTGGTAAGTATAGGATGTGAACAAAAATAGGAGCATGCAAGGACATAAAAAAACACAAGAAAGGATAGGACCAAATCATGAAACATATATAACCATAGGTATGAAAAAGTAACATTAGAAAGATGCTCCCCAAGTGGGAAAACAATGCATAAATCATAATATAGAAATTAAAATGAGAGAATAAAATACACAACAAATAAGGCATAATCAAAAGGCCAAAATGTAAGAGATCAAGTGAAAACTAAAATTATAGACATGTATCTAACACAGGAGTGTCCAATGTCTTATGACACATAGTTAGGAAGATATTTCTCTAAGAGTCCATCCTTTTTCCCAAAAGGATTCATTATATTTACCTTCTTTAATAGTGTGCCTTGCTATTGGCTTACTGATTTGATCATATGTTTCTTCTTGATGAATTTGAACTCATTGTAAATACAATATCAACAAGTGGAACATTAATTATTACTTTCTTTTGTCACTTTTATTGTATTTTTGTAGGAAATTGTGTGGAATGATTTGACATTTGTTGCACCACCACAGTATTGTTTGGAATCCATATGCTAGAATTCTTGGAATAGAATCTTTTTTAAATTACAATATTGGTTATTTACCCTTCTTAAATAATATAGGCAGAAAAGTAGACTCTAGGTGACCAAGTGCTACCTTGAATTTTTCTTTATTTTTCTTTTGTTCTAGTTTTATTTGATACCCTTCAATTTTATAATATATTTCTTGCTTTGATATGAAAGATCCTTGGGAGTAAGGATGTAGTTATCCAATGTAAAATGGCTCGACTCTGCAAGAGGTTAATATGAGTTTAGTGGCACCATTACAACTTTACCCAAATGTGAACAAATTTAACACATTATTGCACAATTGAAGGTATAACTCCCAACTTTTTAAACCAAAGTCTGATAAAAAATATAGAAAATATCAAGGAAGAAGAAATAACATGGCATAACACATGTTTTCATGGGTGCAATCTTAAGATGTTCCATAAGACACCCCAATTTTTTAATTAATACTTCATTATTCATTTTTAAAGATACTCCTCAATGATCATATTTATTTGGTGTCAAATGACTAGCAACTAAGAAGTATATGCATACATTATATTGATTGGTAGCATCTATAAGAATATCATTAATGATATTATCTTACACTTTACCCATCAAATAGAAAGGACCGTAATGATTATTTTATGGGGATTCCTTGTGTGAAAATATGATCAATAGAATACCATACAAGGAAGAAGATGTATTTTGGGAATGTATCATTCCCACAAAAGAATCATCCTATATTCGATCTTGAGAATCAATATAATGGTTATCTAAAGTATGATGGTTCATAACAACTAAATAGTGTGGCCTGCACTATTAACATGTTTGGGAAATGGACCTTGTATAAATTTATAAACTTTGATAAATTGAATGAATTTTGAATATCATTGGAAACTTCAAAATGATTTATGTCATAGTCAATAAGATCTTGTATGATGGATTTCAAACCCATGCAAGATTGAGTATAATGTCCTTTGACTTTGTGATAACCCACTTGTAGCGGAGTTGGCTGGGTCTTGGAGTTTGCATCCCTCGAGGTCATAGGTTCGATTCCGCTTCGTAGTGGGAAAGGTGAGGGTCAGTAATATTGTGCTAGTTCCTACTCCACTGACCCGGGGTATAGGAATGAACTTTATCGCTAACCTTTTAAATCTCGTATTCAATTTTGATCTTACTTCTGCTCTTTTGGAGCTTTGATATATAATTTCGGCAATGTAATCCTTTCTATCATTAATAAAGTTCAGTGGCTTGCCACTTTTATGGAAAAAAAAAACTATAAAATGCTTATTCTTTATAATTCTTGGGAGTGCTTTATTTGATCCAATAGATGAATATGATGATGAGCAATCAAATTTGAGCTCAATAAACTTTGAAACACAATTTCCAGATATTCTTCTAATTTTGTAAATTTTCTTGATGCATTTTGTTTGAAAGAAGGAACATTGTAGGCATTAGCAACTTGATGAATGCTATCCTTATTATCTTTATAATAATTTTTCTTAGAAGATGTATATTTTTGTTAATTTATTAGAGTATGATGAAGTATTGGAAGTTGATGATCCATATTTGGAAAAAATATTTTCTAGAAGCTTAGAGTAAACTAATTTTATACATGCACAAGGGTTCATAAAATATGTGAAGCTATTGAGGTATGTCACATCCTATTTTCATTTACTCATGGTGGAATTTTTGTATGTTTTAAATTTAAATTGATTAAATGTGTGTGCTTTTAAGGTTTGGATTGATGTATTAATGCAGTGAATTTATGATTTGTATGTTATTATGATAGTATTTTTTATTTTTATAGAGTATTTATGATTTGAGTTGATATCTAGTTGTCCATGATGTTTTGCACATGTTTGTCATTTTTGAATAATTGAAAAATAATGTGAAATTGGTTATTTTGCAAGTCTTATGCAATTGATATTTTGATAGTTATTATTGGATTATAATTATGATCATTTGATGTTGACTCAAACTAACTATTGCCTATTATCATGAGATGGGTGCAAGTTAGACTTTCCCCTCTTGCTTGTAGAGGGAGAGCATCATTTGGGAGAGAGAAACAAATCATAATTGTGGGGTACTTGTACTATAATTTCTGGATAACCCACACACTTGCATAATTTTTAAATTGATTGTATGTTGAACATGCACTCATAGGTATGTAGGGGTCCACTTGAATTCGTCATGATCTTGTGAATTATTTTTTTGTAACCTTTAAGTGGTTGTACAAAGTCTTTATATTATGAGGTTGTTGTTTCTATTTATTTGAAGGTGGTGATTTTCATTTTCACCATGCATATTTAAGGTCCACATATTTTTGTTTGGATCTTGTTGCAAATGATCACCTACACACGAGAACTTATCTCGCTTTCACTTTCACTGAATTTATCACTGAATGACCACACTTAAAAGAAGTATAGAAGTTAGAGGATATTTATATTCAATTATTCTCCTATACAATTGTTTACAATAGAAATAATATCTACATCCTCCTCTTTTCAAACTTAGTGGGGGAATATTTATAATTTTTTTATTTTGCACAAACAATGAAATGAAATGAAATAAAATGCACCTAATACAAAAGATGATCACATCATTAGTGGCTGAAAAGAGGTGCTATTTAGCCTCCTTCCTCCAATGCCTCCAACCCCCTTTTTTAATTTATCTAAAATAGAAAGTATTCATTCACAAAGGAAATATAGTTCTTCATCATTTGTATATTCTTCCCAATTTGTTTCTTCAACCAAGTAAGCATTTTGATCAAGTTTATCATCAAGTAGATCTTGTTCCCTCTTCTTACAAATTAATATTACATACATCCTACTTCTTTACAACAGTAATATTTGATTTTTCCTTTTGGAGGAACATGATTTGATTTGTACTTACCATTTTTTTATATATAATAATTCTTTTGGTTTTGAGCATTCATTTTGATCAAGTAGAGTAGAGTATAATCCTTCAAGACTAATTTTACCTTAATTTAAACACCATACTAGACATACGCTCAGGCATACTATTCAAAAGTATTTCTTTTTCATCATCATCCTTTACTTTCTCATTAATATCAACTAACTAATTTAGTAGGGAATGAAACTTATATGATTTTCAAAAATTTCACCTTTATCCATATTCAATACATACAATATTTGCTTCAATGTCATCTTGGAACTTTCTACTTCAGATATGAAAATATTGTTTAATAATTCCTAAATCTATTTTACAGACTTCATGAAATCCGCATGGTGTAGGTATGCTTTCTACAAGCCAAGGCTTATAGTCCCCAACACTTTTTGAGTTTTGATATTCTACTTGGAAATTTCATTTGTAATAGTTGGTGAGACTAATTTAGGTTTGACAACATCCTAAATATATTTTTCTATCAAGTGCAATTACATATATGTATTTTCCATGTATGGAAATTTGTACCTTTAAATTTCTTGATGAAACTTAATTTATCCATGACTATGGCGTGTTGAAGCTCTTGCTACCTAAGACATTGTGGAACTGACTAATGGAATCGATTATTAGCTATTTGAAAGTAGGTTGTCAATGTAGATGCTTTAACCCTCAATAAAATCTAAAAAATTAGCTCAAAATCAATAGTTTCCATTGACAACTCAATTGTTAAACTAAAATTTGATCCAAAATATATAGCTTTCAAGAGAGAAGTTGTATACCAATCTTACCTTAATATTCTTCTCTAAATTTTATGCCACCTCTAAATATTTTACCATTACTTAAACGCTATCTACAAATCCAACAATTTCGCTTCATAAGATTATACAACACTCATGGAAGAAATAGAGAAGGCTAGAAGAAGAAAATCTTATTCACATAGTTTTAATTGAAGCTCCAAATATGATATTTTCATTTTCTTTCCTGAAATAAATAGAGCTATTGTACAACCATTACATAAGAAATCGACACAATACCAAATTATAACTCAATTGCAACATATTTGATCCATGATCAATACACCACAATCATGATCCAAACAAAACTAAAAAATAAAGACAAGGAAAGAAGTGAAATTCAATCACATGTATGGTTAAATGCAACATTGTGCACACCATTAAAATGATTAGGGTTATCTAGAAACTACACTTGGCCTAAATCATGTAACAAATAATTATAGGTGATGCAATGTGCTCAATAATTCACAACAAGAAGTTTATGACTAGTCATCCATTGAAAAGTGGCATTGAATTTAAAGTGAAATCACCTAGATTGGAACACAACAATTATTAGATCCACCCTCATCACCACAAATTGAGCTATGGATAACACAAGGAAATCTCCAAACAACCCAATAACAAATCCAATGTATTGGACTTTAGTCATGAAGGATCTACAACTCCCTCTAGCCATCAAGATTTGGGAATACCATTTTTACAGCTACAAAAAATATTTGATACAAACTCTTTCCTTATTTCCAAGCTCTAATATCATATTGATTTTTAGATAACCACACATTAATAATATTATTCCTTTTATTCTATGATGTAGGAGCATCCGGGTCCATAGGCAATCCTATGTCGACCCAAAATATGTTAGTTTCTGGATTCTATAAGATTTCATGAAGAACTTTCTTCTCACATAATTTAAACTCCATTTTATAGTTGATGGTGAAAGTTTTGAAATAACAAAATTTTGGTGAGTTATTGGCATATGATTTTGACTTCCTTTGAATCGATGGAAGAGATACCATCTACATTGTTCTACTTGTTTCTTGGTCACCAAAAAGTACTCCCACTGAAATGACACCGCGTGTTATTTCATGAACATTGGAAAACTGAATTATGATCTTGTGCCAATATGGAAATTAAAAAAAAATGAATGGCAATCATTTTCCAATACCAACTCAAATTACATCTGCAGATTTAAAGGGGATGGAAAAGACAATTTTGATGTGGAAACATAGAGTTGGAAGATAATAAAATATCAATCTTCAAGGGAAACCAAACGCCAACCATCAAAATAACGAAGGAAATAATATCAAAGGAATTTAAAAGGTTGTGAATGGCAAGAGAAAGGTTGCGGATTTCTTCTTTGTTGACATTTTAAAATGCACCCAAAGGAATTTTGAAGGTGGAAGTGAAGGTGACAGAGGTAGAGGAGGCAGAAGGAGAGGAGAGGTGGCTGCCAAGGAATGATTGAATGAGCAGAAACCCCACTAAATTACCGTTCCCATGGGTCACGCGCTCAAGGTGATAAGTGGTCGATTTCCTGAGAATAGAGGCAGCATAAAGAAATACTTTGCGCAACCAAAGAGGCAGAACTATATCATTTTAGCTGGCATATTAAATGAAAGTGTCGATCTTGTTAATGGAAGCTTGTATTTCATAAAGACATTTAGTAGACTGCACAAATTTGTGATCAAAAGGAAACATACGTGGGAGACCATGTCTCTTATGAGAGACTCGCGGCAGGTTGGAAAGCGAGGGAGATTTTTCTGGGTGTGCTGGTGAATGGAAGATGAAAAGATAGTGAAGGGGATGCAATTTGTTTGCACGTCGAAATAAATACAGAACAGATAGTATTAGATGTTAATGCAGATCATGAGAAGTGGGTTTAAATATACGTGGGATTTGTTGAGAATGTGAAGTCCAACGGTCATATGATCTTTCACCTTCTTCCGTTTCTTCATTTGATGGATGTTTCTTTATATCTGAAGAGCATAACAATTGTATAAATATATATGAGTGCAGATCATGTATGAGATAGATTACAGATAATAGAAGATGTTCCCTACTCCCTGCTTTCCCGTGGATGTAGTCTTTAATGGTGAACCGCGTAATCGCTGAGTTATGTCCTTTTTCTATTTGTCTTCTTTTTCATTTTACTATTTCATTATGTTTTATTTGCTTGTTTAATACTCAACAATTGGGTCTTCTGTAACAACCAATTAAAGAAAAGTTGATGGAGAATATGGGCGCACAAGTATTGGTGAGACTGCATCGAAGGGAAGGCTCTTGGTGTGATTGCAGAGTAGCTTGTATGAAAGGATATGAGGAGCAACGACCATGAAAAGAAGAAAGAAGATAATGGGAATTACATAAAAGTCATCACAGGAAAGATGATGAGAAGCAAAGAGTAATTCGAGCTATGTTGCAGGAAGGTTGCGAGATTTGGGGTTGCATTTTCTGACGATGGACGTCAGACCTAAGTAGCGAGAAGGGAAGTTGAAGATTTAGGGGGCAATGGAGTGCCTGGCAAATGTAATGAAAATTTTCATGAAATCTGAATAAAGTTATTTGTTTTCGTATTTGAGTTATTTGTTGAGTGCAAGTGTAATCGATTTAAATCGACACAAGTTATTATTGATTTGTGGTTTAGTCGTTTACTGCATCGTTTATAATCTAAGTTTTGTGGTTTTGGGTTGAGATTTAATTTTGGTCTTCATTGTTCTCTATATTACTTCCTTCAATACACATTTACAGTCTTATATATGAGTTTAATCTCCTAAATTATAGGATCCACTTTCTAATTATATAATTTTTTTCTAACAAATCATATCCCTAAATACATTCATACAAAAAACATCCTAAAAAATTAATGTGAACACTAACATGAATTTCTAACAAGGTTCAAAATATGAATGCGAAGATTACTTTTCTACATGGGAATTTGGAAGAGGATATTTACATGACATAACTAGAGCACTTTGGGGTGAAGGGTAAGGAAGACATGGTTTGAAAACTAAAAATAATTTATTTTATGGTATCAATTAGTCCCCATAGATGTGATATCAAAAGAATTATTCATATATTTTGAGGTTGGGTTATGCTAGAGCTGTCATATCGGTTTGTTTACTTCAAATAGAATGGTGATCATTTTATTGTTATTTCACTTTATGTTGATGACATACTAATTTTAAGTAATGGTAAATATATGATAAGGGACCTTAAAATTAAAGTTTATCTTTAATTTTTAAAGATAGAATTAGGGATAAATTTAAGAAATCCCCTAAAAAAATATAAAATCCTAGCAAATATTTCATTTTTTTGGAAAAATATTAGTTTCTATTTACAAATCTTTCCTTTTCTTTGAAAAAATATTAATTTTATTGGTGAATTATTTTAAATCACTAGAAATTTGTAGAAAACCTTGGTGAATTATAGAGAGATTTGAAAAAATAGATAATTTATTTGGAGAATTATACTCGTATTAAAAATGAAGTTCATTGGCGAATTATACATAAATTTGAAATAAAGAATTTTTTGGAAAATTATATAATATTTAAAACTATTAAATTACTTATTTAGGGAATGTGCTAGTAATTTTTTGAAAAATCATTATGTGGCTAGTAAAAATAGAAAATGCTAAATGATAATTATTAAGTTACTTGGTGAATTAATAGCTTCAAATAGATTTACATTACATCATCAGATGATCATAGATCAATGACATAAGTTCTATTCCAAGCTAAAGTTCTAAAACACCCAAATTTCTACATAAAGTCTCTAGAATAGTGACAAGTGTCAACAAGTCTTTGGGAAGTGCTCAATATACAACAATTGAACAAATTTATCGATCGACTAATATGTCAAATTCTGTGCAAGGTATTGTTGGCACTTGTGTGTTAGCAAAGTTTTTTATACTAAAATTGTGTATGTCTTGCGGTTAATTAAATGTTTAAGGAATATGTATTGATGTCTTTGATGGATATCTACTTTGATTGTGGTGAATTAAATGTTGAAAGACTAAGTAATGATGTCTTCAATGCATATATACCTCACTAACTTGATGTTCTTTGTATCTTTTATAACATATTTGCTTTATCTCTTCTCTATTCATTATGATATGATAGAGCCAATATTGTGCTTGTAATAAAATAAGAGTTAGATGACCTTTAAGGGGGCTATTTGGAGCTAAGAATGAAGAATATATTTAAGAATAATTCCTTGATGGTTCTCGAAGTGATTAAAATGGTCTTAGGAAAAAAATAATGAAAGATGAAACAAAATTCTGAGTCAATTCTATTATTGCCTCTCAATTTGTGGAGATCATGCTAGACTTAGGGGAAGCTAAAGATACTAAGAAAAAAGTGGCTGAAACTCTCTTTAAGCCCAAATGATGCATGGGCTTGAAATATTTTCTAGAGTGTGCCATTGTGGGGCTCAATTTTTAGAGTAGTATTAGGGTATGTCTCATTGTGCATACCAATTAAAATGAACCTTGGATGTCAATTTTGATTAAAGCTATGGGGGATAATGTGGTTGAGCATTGCCACCATGATCATTAGGATTTAGATTTCCTCAAATCCATCAATAGGGTTTCCAATGTTAATACTATAGATTGGTATTTTGTCTTTGTTTTGAGTCAAAGTTCAACAAGGAGTTCAACCACTAATTTCAATTTTATTTGAAGTTTATTATGTTAAGTTTATGAAGATACAACTCTATTAATATTGAAAAGTTATAATTAGAAATTGGCAAAGCATACAGGAAGGTGTACGAGCTCTCCTAGGGTTTTCTCATGTCTGCAGCCATTCTTGGCCCCTCTTGTGTCATACTGCGCTTATTGCGCAGGAATTTCCTCTTTTCCTGTTTGTACGACTGCATTTATTGCAATTTTTTGTTTTAATATGCCTTCAACCGGCTCTAACCCAATAATTCATGCTAGTGTTGGTGGTTCGATGACTTTGCTCAATGGCTCCTCCTCCAAACAAATGACCCCATAAATTTGTTCCGAAAGTGTTTCACGAGGTAAGTCTTTTGACTCCCTAGCTAATGTGGTTTTACCTTTGCCTGATTTTGATTATGCTTGTAAATGGCTTGAGCAACATACTCTTGTTGGGTACTTTGTTGGGAGGACTCCCCCTGAAAGTGTGCTTAAAGAATGGGTCCACAAGGCTTGGGTCCCTCATGGGATCCGCCTTGATATGGTCCAAAATTTAACCAAGGATTTTTTTCTTTTCCGTTTTGCGGAGGTCAGTCATGTTTAGGTAATCTTGAATCATGGTCCCTAGTATGTCACCTATCTTCTTTGTTGGTTTTCCAATTGTGGACCCGAGACTTCGCTGTCTCGGATGACACTAAGTTGCGGGTCCCGGTTTGGATTGAGTTTCCAAGGTTTCCCTTGCCTTGTGTGCCTTTTTTGAATCATATTGTGTCCTCTCTAGGGAGGGTTATTTTCTTTGAGCCAGATAGGGTTTTTTAGGCCCGACCCCAAAAACGGGTCTATGTTGAAGTGGACCTTTCACAATATTTGAAAGACTCCATTGATATTCAAATTGGAGATTTTCGGCATACCCAGAAGGTCACTTATTTTAATCTTCCGAACACGTGCTATAGATGTTTGTCCACAGACCACAAGATTAGGAACTTCCCTTTGGTAGTGCCTCTTACTCCTCTGCCGCAAGAATCTGAAAAGCCACATTAGGTGGATAATTCTGTTGCTAAACTTGATGAGAAATGGACCATGGTTACAAACCGTAAAGAAAATTCCAATGGCTCTGGGACAGTTCCCAAAGTCTTGAAGCCATTTAAAGATGCTTCAAACCCTTCGGTGAAGGGGAAAGAAGCCCTACTCGAGGCTGATAGTATTCAAGCACGACCCAGGCCGAAGGCTACACCCCAGCCTGCTGACATTATGATGGCACAACCTAATGTTTCTCCTCCTGTGATGGGAGCTCAACAGCGGTCTTGTAGTATTTCTCTGCCTTTGGAAGAGGGAGAATATGTACAGGAGAAACGAAGACTTTCTGCTCTGAATATTCAAATTGGGTCAATTCTGCCAAATTTTTTATAGAATTGCTTCTCTACTCTAGATGAGGAGCCGGACTCCGACGATATGTAGGAGTTCCATTCATGAATTTCCTCTCTTGGAATGTTTGAGGTCTAACAAAACTCTCTAGAAAGTATTCTATTAGGGATACTTTGAAGAAATATTTTGGTATTGAAACTTGCTTTCTCTCCAAGAAGTTAAATTTCTAGTTTTTTGCTTGTGTTAGCTTGTCGCTCTATTTGGCCAGCCAATCAAATGTTTTGTACTGCTCGTGATGCTGGACGTGGCGAAGGTGTCACCTTTTTTCCCCATGGTGACATGCTTGTGAGGTTGACCATGGGTCTGAACTGACACATCGACTCGTTTGGATCCTTCTCAACATTGATAATCATTCCTTTGGGATTATTAATGTTTAGCTTCTAATGATGCTCTGGAATGCTCTATGCTTTGGCGTTGGATTGCTGATTCATTTATAGTTGCTACTTGGTTAGTGTGTGGGGATTTCAATATGGTTGAGATGGCGTATGATAAAGATGGCACTCTGCCATTCAGATGGGTCGCTGGCGAATGGGAAGCATGGTTTTACATGAATAATAAATTGGGGCTTTTCGATCCCAATATTGGCCACCACCATTCTCATTCCCTCTAGCACACTTGTTGTAATTACAGGGCCGACTCTAACAGGATATTTAAGTGCCTTGATCGCACCATGATCTCGGCTCAATTTTTCTTTTGTTTTGATAGCTCTTTGCTTTCAATTAATCCGTTAGTGGATGTGACCTTGTTAGATCATTTCCCCATTTATTTTCACATTGAATGGGAGACAAGATAGCCTCGGGCATGAAAAATGCAATTATTTTTGAACACGTCTCTACTTTGTTATTATCCCATGTTGGCCCACATTCATAGAGTCTGGAATTTGGAGTGCAGGCCAGCTCATAATACAGGCTGGATTAATTGGTGGATTGATGCTATCAATCGCATGGCAAGATTTTTGCGCATTTATAGGTGCCAGCTGGCCATTTTTTGTCGGCAGTCTTAGGAGGCTACCACAGCTGACCTGTGTTCAACTACTGAAGCTCTGGTGGCTAGCCCTTTTTCCCCATCATTCCAAGTTAGGGTGGAAAAAGTAAGACACAAAAAACAAGTTGTAGACAATTATGTTGCTAGAGGTGTGCAAATCAAAGCTAGGTTGCACTAGTTAAAGGTTGGCGACTGTGCCTCTAAAGAGTTTTTCTGGCCCTGTGTATAGGTACTCATCTCCAGGCATTAAAAAAATCAAAGATGGAATTCAGGTGCTCTCTAAGCTACCTGATATTCTCTAGGCCTTTGTTTGACATTATGAACAAGTTTTCACTGCTCAGGAATTTACGCTAGAGCAATAGCAAGCCCTTTAGGATTGTCTTGCTATTGTGCCAAATAGACTATCTTCATCCCAAAAATCCTTTTATGAACAATTGCTCAGAGTTGAAGAATTAAAGGAAGCTATTCATTCCATGGCTGATGACAAGGCCCCGAGGATTGATGGCTTCCCTTGTGAATTTTATAAGGCCCTTTGGGACTGTGTTGGACACGACTTGCAGAAAGTCTATCTTGAAGCTTTTCATTCCAAATCCTTGGGTAATTTAATTAATAAAGGAAATATTAAATCCATACCTAAGTTTGGAGATCCTGAGGATATATGTAACTGGCGGCCCATCACGCTCCTTAATGTTTCTTATCTTACAAAATCATCGCCAAAGATTTGGATCTGAAGATCCACCATCTTTTGCCTTAGATTGTGTGCTTGGAGAAAACTGAGTTTATCAAGTCCAAATTTATTTTGGACAATATCATTGCTATGTGGGAAGGCATGGAGTGGGCTAGGCGTTCGGACCAGAAAGCTATTTTTCTCAAAATAGACTTTGCTAAAGCTTATGACCGCATAGAATGGCCTTGTATTTTGGCCATGTTGAAAGCCTTGGGGTTGGGCCTAATTTCATTTAGGTTGTCAAAATTCTCTTCTCAGACACTCTGCTTGCATCACCATTAATGGCCACTAATCTCTTGCCTTTGGGCTTTTTCGCTCCGTTCGGTAAGGATGCCTGCTTGCTCCTTCTCTTTACGTGCTTGCTACTAAAGGATTTGGCTATCTCTTGGCCCATGCGGTTTCTTAACAATGTGTCAAAGGAATTTCTCTACCAAACTCCTAGGCTCAATTGGTTAATGGCCATTTTGCTGATGACTCTTTCCTCACTCTTCTAGAGGAAGAGAATAATATTAAGGTGGCTCTAGAATGTCTTAACATTTTTTACCTTGCGTCTGGCTTTGCCATTCAGTGGCATAAAACTTTGTGTTACATACAATCTATATTTCCCACTCCTTGCTAGCTTTAGCAGTATAGTTGGAAATGGATTGGGCCAGGTGAAATCTTTCAGTTTCTGGGCATTCCCTTTGCCTTCTAGGCCTCTCTGGTTGAGTTGTGGAAAGCTGTTCTCGCCAGGGTTGAGCAAAAATTGGCCTATTGGATTACCAAGCCTCTTTCTTTGGCAGGGAAATTCCAAGTGTGCTCCAAGATTTTAGCAGCCACACATGTCTACTATTCCTTTTGTTGGGCCCCTTCGAAAGCTGCCTATGCCAAGCTTGAAAAGCTACTTCGAGACTTTCTTTGGGCCTCTACGGAGTCCCATAGAGGGTTTCACTACGTTTCCTGGGAGTTTTGCTACCTTCTCAGAGACTCTGGAGGGCTTGGGTTGCTTTCCACTCAACAACAAGGGACTACCTTGTGTGTGAAATGGATAATTCGTGCTCTTACTAGAGATGAAACTTGGAAGATTCTCCTCAAGCATTGCATTTAGTCAGGTTTTCCTATTCACAGACCCACCTAGAAGGGGATTGGATTTCCAACCCTTCTGGTCATGAAGGAACCAGTTCAAATTGTGGGAACTTTCATGGCCAAGATCATTTGGAGAGCTTGGGAGGCGATTAAGCCATGGCTCTGCTAGGTCAGCTCTGGTTTCCATGATGAGCTTTCACTCAATCAACAAAATGTTTGGTGGTCACCTCTCTTTGCTAATAATGGTCGACCGCTGGCTAAGTCACCTTGGCTTAAGGTGCTAAGATTCCACAAGAAGGGGATTCAAATTTTGCAACAGGTGTTTCATAGACCCACAATGCACATCATGCTGTGGGAAGATTTTTGTGCCCTTTACAAGCTTCAAAACTAGGATTGTGATACTTATGATGGTATGGTGAATGTTATTCCTACAAAAATGCTTCATCCAAGCCCTAGCGAAAGGACTAGAAGTGGTACCTAGACACCCTGTCAGGAATTACAAGCCTAGGCTTGGTTGTAGATGACTTTCACCACACTTTTCTATGATTGAAAGTTTGAACCAGAGGTGGCTTCTTCAATCCTCCACTCATGTCTGGTGAAAAAGATTCTCTGCCACTTGGTCTGCAAGTGTTGAGCTGAAACTTGCCCACTTTTCTTGGTGTATTCTTTTCCAAGGCTTACTTGTGGGTTCTCGACTTGTTCACTTGGGGGTCTAGGACCCTCATTGCCATTTTTTTGGGAATGTTGAGACTTTTAAGCATCTATTGCGGTTTTACGCCAAAGCTCAACAATTTTGGAATTGGATTCATGACTTCTTTTGGCCTTTCAAACTAGAGCCCTTCTCTTGGCATATGATTATGTTCGAAGACTCACCTAGAATTCTTGCTAAATATACCTAGCTTTGGCACACTTTCAGGGTGGAAATCCTCTTCAATATCTAGAAAGATAGAAATGCTTGCATATTTGCTAACACACAAATGGATAAAAATGTTTCTTTGTATTCTAAAGCTATTATTTTCTCTAATGTGCTCTTGCAGATTCAAGTTCAGGTCAACAAGGTTGCACTTGAGGTGGCTCATCTTCAAATTCTTTTGGATCATTGGGGAAATGCCCTATGTACTATTGCTTGGGTTCCTGCTTTGCCCACTACCTCTCACGGTCGGTCGCCCTCTCAGGGCCAGTAGCGGAGTGGCTATGCTCGCCCTCGATCTCAGCCTCCTCTTTGGTGTGGAACCCGCCCTCCTCGACGGACTCATTCTCCTCCTCTGCGGGCCGACTAGGGGTGGCCGTCTGGAGGAGCTATGGGGAGCAGTGGTGGCAGTTTTGGGTGGCCCTCTGATGACATTCCTACTATTGGCACTGGTTGGATAGACTTTGGTAAATTTTTTCCATGTCTGACACTTGCAATCTCGCCCCGACGCGAGGATAAAGATAAAGAGAAAGATGATGATGATGGTTGGGGTCCTCCCGACGTCACTCTAGACCCTACTGATGTATGGGGGAAACACATGGATGACAAAGACTCTCTTGACTCGGTTGTAATTGCTCTGGCCGCTTGATGGCCTTTTTATTCTATATATTTGTAATGTTTATGGACTTCTGGGCTAGGCCCAAGTGACTATGGTTTTTGGTTTTCTGGGCTCTGCCCATGTGACTGTTGAGGTGTGCCTTCTTACCACCCGCCCCTTTTTTGTGAATATGTAATTTTATATTTACTTTTAATATAGATAGCTACCTATTCATCAATATATATATATATATATATATACAAATTATTGAGGTTGAAAATAAATTATATTTTATATTGAAGGATAAAAAGACATTGGTATATGAAAGTGCACCTTAGTCAATCAAGGAAGTTGAATGACTTGAATTGGAGGCGAGCGATTTCATTGTTGTGTGGCTGTGTAGGCTAGGGGAAACCCTAGCCACACTACTCTATCCTTTTCTTGTTGTTTACACATGAGTTTGGGGTGTGTAGGAATGTTTTGGTGTGTCATGGGCTTGGGAGGTAGTAGTTATCTTGGTATTGTGTGGTATTTTGGTTGCACTTTTTTTTGTTCATTTTTTCTTTGTTTTTTTGGCTCACCTTTTGGCTATGTAGGGGTTTATTGGTATTATGCTTTGTTTCGGGGGTGCATACTCGTGTTTTGTGCTATCTTGAGATATGGATCATGGTGATCATCCTCTTTACTTGCATACAAAGCCCATGGAGGATTTAAACAAATTTTCATTTGGTGAAGGTTCGTCATTGGAGAAAGGTATTTCTAGACTGAGGAAGGTGAATGGTTGTTTGGAGAGAAGCCAAGAATGACCAGTTTTGGTGATACAACCAGAATTTGTTGTAGAGGATGTTACATATCTAAGAAATCATGCGTTGATCTATAAGTTCATGGGGATCTGTCACTCTTTGCTTGTTTTGGAATCTTGGGCCAGAAAGATTTGTAATCCTGAAGGGGATATGGAGATAAATTTGGCTACGAACAATTATTTTTTAGTTTTGTTTACATGCATGGTGGATCAGAATAGGGATTTTGAAGGTGGGCCTTATTTATTCAATCAAGTTGGGCTCTTTATGAAACCTTGGCATGTGGGTTTCAATGTGGTTGGGGAACTTCCCTCAAGGGTTCCCATCTGAGTTCGTCTTCTGCGACTTTCGTTGGAGTGTTGGAGGAGTGATATTATGCATATGATCGTTCTTCTCCTTAGCAAGCCGGTTAGTCCTACTCAACAAACTTTGGACCAAAAGATAATTACTTATGCCCGTATCTGTGTTGAAATTTATTTGAATAACCCTTTTTCTAGAATCAATGGAGATATGCCTTGGATATATCTCTTGGATTTAATAACTAGACTATGAAACCATCCCCTTCAGGTGTCATTTTTGTCATGAGTATGAGAATCTACAAATAATGTGCCCTTGATTTAATCAAACGATTGGTGCAACTAATGATAATTCCAAATTGACTCCTAAGAATGATAAAGGGAAGGTCCCTTTGGTTGATGGGGTGATAGAAAAGGATGGTTTCATCTCGGTCAAGCCTCATAATAAAGGGAGAGATCTGAAGAGAACTTTGAAGGATAGACAATATGATGGTGTCTTCAATCAGTTTGTTTTAGAGGACTTAGTCAAAAAGGAGGGGTGCCCTATTGTACTTCCCTCTGGTTGGGGGTTCTTGGTAGTGGATATTTTTAGTGACAAAGTGAATGATTTCTAGAACTTTCCTTTGAGAGAAGCATATGTTGATTTGATGGTTACAAATGCAACTTTTCAAATTTCGGTTGATCCAAATCAAAGTGGTCCAGTGGTCTTGAATGGGGTTGATTCCTTGAAGGATCATGTCTCTTCTCAACCTAAGGATTCTTTTGATATTAGGAAGAGTAGTGGGACCATGCATGTCTTGGGTTTGTAGCAGAAGTACCTAAAAAAGGGGCCTTAGTAGAAACCTTCCAAGGTAGGTCGCAAGAAGGATCTAGAGAAGGTTAAGTTGCTTGGTGAGAATTTGGTGGATTCGGGGTTGGTGAAGACCACTAAATTCCACTTTTCCCAATCTAAAAAATGATTATTATTTCTTGGAATGTGAGGGGTATGAATAACATCCCTTGACAAAAGGCCATTCCAGATATGATTGGTACTCATGGTCGTGATATGGTTTTCCTTCAAGAAACTAAGTTATATGTGGATGGTATGTTGAATATAGCTCCTAACATTTGGTCTTGTGGTTGGGGATCATGGTAATTTTGGGGGGGGGTGACTTATTTCTAGGATTCAAGGAATATTTCTCCTCTTTGGTGGTGTTCGATTCATTTGGCTATGTTTGTGGTTGCTTCTAGTCTAGAATCGGGTGAAACCTGCCTCTTCACCAATGTTTATGCTCCTACTGATCTTTCTGGTAAAGCTCAGCTATGGGATCATATTAGATATGTCAGATCTCTAGCTCCCTTATTCCCATGGATGGTGGTGGGGGACTTTAATGTTTTTTCTTGTCTTGAGGAGAAATAGGGTGGGAATGCCAAGCTTGATCAGTTTGCTTTCCTCCTCGGGGATAATATTGATTTTTTTAATTTGGTTGATATAAAGTCGAACAAAGGTATTTTCACTTGAAATAATAGGAGATATGAGGAGAATGCTATATTTGAGAGGTTGGATCATTTCTTGGTTTCTTTCTTTTGGGTGGGGGATAGGTGGTCTACTAGCTTAGATATTTTCGACTAGAAAGGGTTGGATAACTAGCCAATTAAGCTTTTTGCTATTGCTTCTAGAGTCCCTAAGAACCCATATTTCAAGTTTCAACTCATGTGGTTGCGAGATTCTTCTCTTCATGATCGTATGGTTGATTTTTGGCTTCAAGGGAAGCCTACTCATGGCAGGGCTATGTATTCCTTTGTCAAAATATTATAGTACATGAAGTACAAGATCAAAAAGTGGAACAAACAGTGTTTTGGTAATCTTCACCTCAATAAAATGTTAGCTCAAGCTGGTTTAGATGCCATCACTTTCCAAATATAGGATCATGGTCCTATTGACGCCTTGATTAAGGAAGAGTCCTGAGCTATTAAGGAGCTAGAGGAATGGGAGCTACTGGAGGAGATCTTCTAGAAGCAAAAGTCTCAGGTTGAATGGCTTTAGGAAGGGGATCAAATTATAGCTTTTTTTCATAATTCGGTCAAAGCTAGAAGGATGGGAAATCTTATTCCATCTTTGGTGTTGCTGGAGGGGTTACAATTGTCTTCTATGGATGATATTTCTAGGGAGGCTGCTCAGTTCTTCTCAAATTTGTTCACTGAGGACTCTTTCCTTGTTGATAGTGAGGAGAATGCTATTTTGGATTTCATTCACCCTCTAGCTTCTAATGAGATGAATGTGGCCCTAATGTGCCTTATTCTGCTACCTGAGATGGAAAAGGTTGTGTTTCAAATAAAAAGGTAAGGCCCCACGCCTGTATGGATTTCCTATTGAATTCTTTTATGAGTTTTTGGAAATTATCAAATTGGACCTCTTTGAGGTGGTTCAGGAGTCGCAGTGTAATAAGAAAATGTTACATGCTAGGAACTCTACATTTTTGGCTCTTATACCTAAAAGGGAGGGAGATAATTGTTTGGATCAATTTAGACCCATTTCTCTCTGCAATGTGGTTTAAAAAGTTATCACTAAATTTATTTTTGAAAGACTTAAGTATTGGGTTAACTCTTTAATATTTGCAGAAAAAGGCGGTTTCATGGTTGGCAAGCAAATTCTTGATGAGATTGTGATTTTTATTGTCATTCATTTTATGGCGACTTTGAAGGAGAAATCCATGTTCATTAAACTTGACATGGTGAAGGCTTATGAAAGGGTCAGATGGGCATTCTTACGAAAGGTTCTTCAAGATTTTGGTTTTGACAAGGAGTGGATTGATTGGGTGATGAGCTATGCTACTTCCTCATCCTTTTATGTTCTTATTAATGGTGAGCCTTCAAATTTGTTTGGAGCTTCTAGGGGCCTTTTTCAAGGGGATCCTTTAGGTCCCTACCTTTTCATCATAGTGACTGAGGGGATAGGAATATTTATGAAGTCTCACATTAGTCAAGGTTAGATTTAGGCCTAGAGTTGGGGTGGTAGGGTACATCCTTACTCTCACTTGCAGTTTTTGGATGATACTTGCTTGATGGGTATGGCCAAAATTTAGGAGGAAATGAACTTAAGGAAAGCTCTAAGCATTTATTTGAGTGCTTCTAGGAAAAAGATCAATGAAGATAATCCCTCAATCTTCTTTAGCACTCCTCATCTTATTTAGAATAGGATTGCTCAAATTCTTTAGTTTTAGATTGGTTCTCTCCCTTTTTCTGATCTTGGGATTTCCATCTCGGTGGGCTCTTAGCTTAGAGATCTCTGGCAGGATGTGTTGGATAAGTTCCATATGAGGGTAAGTCATTGGACTTGTTGATGACTCTTATCGAATGGGTGCATGACTCTTTTGAAATCTATGGTTTAGGCCCTTCCTATTTATAGATGTTTTATGCAGGTTGCCCCTGGATGCTTTGTTATGGAGTTTGATGCCCTTGTTCATAAATTTTTGTGGGCTGGTAATTTGTCTTTTTTAAAATGGAGCCTTATCAAGTGGGATTTTGTATTCAAGTTGAAGTAGGAGGGTGATCTTGGGTTCAAGCTTGTGAGTTTAATTGGGTAGGTCGTAGTTGCTAAGTTATATTAGCATTTGTGTGCTAGCTAGGATCAAGATTGGTCTAATATTCTTACTATTAAGTATCTTCAGGGGCCGAGTGTAGTGGATGTGCCTCAGTGGAGCCTTTTAGGGAGGGGGTCCATGATTTGGGATACTCTCAAAAGAGGGGTGAAGCTCATTAAGCATGGTCTCTTTTGGATTTCCAATAGTGGCTCTGATGCCCTCTTTTGGCATGATTCATGGGATGGTCATCTCTCCATCTTGACTATGCATCCTCATATTTTTCCCCTTTGTAATAGTTTTCATAATGCTGGTTGGAGAAAGATCAAAGATTTCAAATTGGTCTAGTCTTTGGGACAGGTGGAGGTGGTGTGTTGGAAAGCTCCATAGTAGTGGTTGCTGAGGGGATATGAGGAGGCTCATCTAGAGCTTGCTAGGATTTTGGCTAATAGAATGTGTAATTCCCTTTTTGAGAAGGATACTCTGGCTTGGGGTCCTACTCCAAAGGGTAAATTTTTAGTGGTCTTGGGTTACCTGGAGCTGGATAGACAAGTGTTTTGGAGGATGGAGATGCCTTGGTGGAAGCAGGTTTAGAACAAATTTTCTTGGCCCAAATGCAATTTTTTCTTATGGCTAGTTGTTCAGAATAGATGTCTTACCTGGGAAAATTTACGGAAGAGAGGTTTTTATGGCCCTTCTATTTGCGTTCTTTGTAATAATAGTGAGGAAAGTTCCTCTCACCTCCTTTTCTTGTGCCCTTTGGCTCAGGCAATTTGACACTTCTGATGGGGGGCTTGGAATCATGCTTGCGTTCATGCCATGTCTTTGGTTGAGTTTTGGGATAATATGGGTAGACCTTTTCTCATACATATTTTCTTAAGTTTTCTTGGATCATTGGAACTTCCTTAATTATCTGGTAGTTGTGGTTGAAAAGGAATAGGAGGATATTTCAGGGTGTGCAAATGGTGGCAGCTAAACTATAGCATAAGATTCTCAACAGGGTTCAGGAAACTATCTCTATGAATTGTGACCTATTTGACACTATGGATCCTCATGATGTGGTTATCATAAGGAACTTGAATCTAGTGGCTGTTGGCACTAGTCACTATGGTGGTAGAGGAACTTGACATGTACCAATAAAATATTTAGTGGGAGGGTAAGTGGACCCCTCATCCTTAGGATGTTCTAAAGGTGAATATTGATGGTTCTTCTTGGGGGAATCTCGACCATGCTGGGATTGGTGGCATTGGCAAGAATAGTGCTAGTGATAGTGTGATTTTTTTCTTTGTTTATAAAGGGCAGTAGACTAATAAATATCTTATGGAGGCCCTTGCTATTATTTATGCAATGGAGAGAGGTTACTCCCTTGGTTGGAGGAAGATTAATTGTGAATCTGATTCATAGATTGTTGTAGATATGTTGAATGATCAAAGGTTGGAGGGAGCTAGTTGGAAAATGACCGTACTAGTTAAACAAATTTCGAGGTTGTGTAGTTTTTTGGAGCATATATCCTTTTTTCATATTCCTAGGGAGTGGAACAAAGTGGTCGATTATTTGTCCAAGTGGGATTCAAAGTGTGAGGATAGGTGGGATATGGGAGATTGGAGCCTTTTTCCTCCAAAGTATGTGATGACTTTGGAAAAGGTTATTTTGGAGGATAGGAATATGTAATTGTGCCTTTTTGGGGTTCCTTTGGGGAATCCTTGCTGGCTTTTGGTTGTTTATGTATTGTTTCTTGATTTTCTAATAAAGTTTTAACCCCTCTTTTTTAAAAAAGACATTGGTATTTTGTATCATTAATATCATCCCCTTTTCAAATATTCATGTATCATGAAGAATGTGAAACATTAATGAGTAGTCATGTTTCCTTCAAAAATTTCCATGTGATAAACAAAAATTACCTATTGCCAATGGCTAGGTAAGTTGTCATCACATTCGCTATCCAAGCACGCATCATTGTCATGTGATCTCTCTCACATAAGTGTTTCAATTTTTTTTCTCAAAATATGTAGGGTTTACAAAAATCCTAAAACCATTGGCTTCCCATTCATGCTTATGTGCTTAAAGGTTCTAATTCATCGGTGACTAGTTTAGCTTGTGAGAATGCCTTAAGTTGTTGTAATGATGTTTCCTATGTTTTCATTTCACCAACCCCTTATTTAGATTTCCAATTTTCTCCATTTTCCATGATAAATATTTACCATACCATTGATGGCTTATGCACTCAAATTTTGGTGGCTATAAATCCTTTCCTACATGTTGAGTGCTAATTGTAGCATAATTGAGCTTCATAACATAATTTCTAGTTGAGTGTTAGGGAATAGGATTATGCTCCCACACTATGATGATATGTGTCCCCAGTGATTGGTTTTACTATTGGCAGACCTCACCAAACATATACCTTTGATGCACTTTTGGAACCTTCTCATTGGAATAGAATATTCATGATTATATTTTATATAAGTGGAGATAAGAAAATAATAATTTTAAAGGATGACTATAATTACAATTTACACTAATGTAATTATAATATTATAATATATTTTTATCTTCAAATGTATGTAAATCAAAAACATGAGTTCCATTCTGGGTTGAAGTTCTAACACACAAATCCATACATAAATTATTTGGAATAGAGACAAGTTTCAATGAGTGTGTTAGGCCTTCCAAATTTTTCTAGGGTTTTAGTATTAAGATCTTGTAGAGTTACCAAAATTCCTAAAACCCTTATAATATTTGACTCATGCTTGTACGCTTCATGGTTCTAATTTGTTGGTGAGTGGTCGAGCTTGTAAGCATGCCTTAAGTTGTTTTATTGATGTCTCTTGCATCATTGTTTCATTAGTCCCTCATCTAAACCAATTGTTCCTTTTCATACAATGTTGGTGGCTCTTTCCTATTGTCTATGTGTAAAATGATGATTGTAACACACTCTTTGTAATGCGACTTCTCATTGAACATTGGGGCATTAGTTTGTGATAGTGTGCTTTGGTGATGCATGTACTTCAGCCTCCTCATGGTCCTACATATTGGTGGACCTCATCAAAAGGATGACTCAAGTTATAAATTATATCGATGTACTTATAATATTATAATAAAATTTGATCGTCAAATGTACATAAATCAACAACATAAGTTCTATTCTAGGCTAAAGTTCTAACACACCAAAAATTATACATAAAGTATCTAAAGTAGAGACAAGTGTCAACTATGGTTCTAGTGTTTAGATCCCATAGAATTACCAAAATTCTTAAAACTTCTAGTATCCAACTCATGTTTTTTGATTGATTGAGCTTGCTTATGAATCTTAAGTATTTTTATAATATTTGGTCATGTTGTTCTATTGACCCCTTGAACTAATCTATTGGTTGAGATCTTTTCCTAAATATTTTAGCAATTCTTTTGTTTTCTTGTGTAAGAGAGGGGGACCACCATGTGCAAGGGCCCAGGTCACAGAGGGCCAAGACGCGAGAGGCTTCCCTAACTTACCTTTGCTAAGTGTAATGTAAGGGAATGTGAGGCAAGAATAACGAGGACCGTGAGGCCTCTCAGTTACTCTACAGACCCAAAACATAAAAAGAGGCTAAGCGAGCCAATTTCTAGGTCTAACACTACGTCTTAGAAAGCTCTTTGTCTGAGGACAAAAGCGTGGTCTCTGGATGTCAATGCGACACATTGGTGTCTCAAAAGTGTGCTGTCGTCCTTATGGCTAGACAACAGTGAAGATGAGGTCAAACCAACAAAACTAGCTAACAACCCAACTGATTAACTAAAGGGCCAGAATGATGTGATTAGGTAAATGAAACTCTTTAATATTATAAAGAAAATATGAAAGAGTGAAGAGAATAAGGAGAATCTCACCAAGGAATTCATTCACCAGCTGATCCTCTAAGAAGCATGTGCTCTGACACACAACAAGAGAGGAAAAATTTTGGGTGGCTATATAGGGGCTTGCCTCAGTCAGACCCCCGTTTAGGTGTTTCCATCTCCATGGACAACCAAGGAAACAAGATAAAGGAAATAATATAGTAAAGAGAAAAGAATCACTACAAAATAGTGTTATGCTACTCAACCAAGTGATAGAGGAGAGGAGAGGGAAGCTTACCACCTCCACCAAGAGCACTCAAGGATGCTTGGGGGAGAAAATGAGAGTACTCGAGCCTCTGCTGCAATGGTGTGGTCCCAAACTTTCTCTACCAAAGTGATGGAGTGTGGCTTTGGCTGCAATGAAATGATTGAATGCTTGGAGTGAGTGAAATTGAGCTAGAAAGTGAATGTGAGAGTGCAAGAATGGAAGCTTGATGTGTTGAAGAGTTGTGTAGAGTTGGAATGCATAATAGAAGAATGAATTTGAAGAAAGAATGGAAGAAAAGGACCATATTCGGGTCAGTCGGCCAAAGGGGGCATTACAACTTCACCTCCAATGAGAAGAGTAATGCCTCTGCAGGTTCAGCTGTAGGAATCTACCAGGGACATAAGCACGCCGCATGGACGTCTGCATGCCGTGCGGGCATCCCTAACAGAAATGACTCCACTGACACTCAAAACAGGCACTAAATGAGATGCAAGCAGTGGGATTAAGTGGAATTTATCCTCCGAACTTGGTTCTCTAAGGTGGATAAAGGAAAAAAGGGAATTTGAACATGGGGTGCAAATTTGCTCCTATACATCTTGCAAATGAACGCTCATATGGTGGTCTCTGCCCCAAGTCCATGAGGCATCACTTGGTTGTTCCATATTATATTGGTTGACCAACTAATAGTAGTAGAACTCACCAAATGACGTGACAAGTGGTTGTCCCTTATTGTAGTGCACAAGCCTTTCTCAACATAGTTTCTAAGTAATCTTCCTTGACCATGTTTACACTGATGCACTCTACCGATACATGATCTTGATGTTAGTTAGGCGTGGGTAACATTATATTTTCTCTTGGGCAAGAAAACTAACTATTATTGAACTAAAAAGAGAAAGTGATAGCATGACATGTGCCTTTCCTTATTGTAGTGCATAATTTCCTCATATCACAACTTTGCAAATTGCGTTTTCAAAATATTTTTCATTGAGGGTGAAGATATGATTTCAACGTATGCATGGGGCCACTAGTTCTATAGGTACTATTATCTCATTGCAAAATTCCACTCTATGCAATGTATTTTTTGATAAGAAAAATTGTGCTACTATGCTATGGTGATACATGTCACTCATGTGGACGAGGATCAAATGTTTACCTTTTTTCTTGTTGAGCATATGGTTAAGTTGTGTAAAAGAATGAATATGTGCTAGATTTCAACTCTCTATTGTAGTGCATTATGTCTTCATAGCATGATTTATTTGAAGTACATAATTTTGAAGTTATGATAATGTGCTCTACTAGCACTTGAAAGCCACGATGCAAGGCAAGCCAACTTGGTGTCTTAGTCTATAGGATTGGGTGATGGCTATGGGGCCTGCTTGATGACTTGGTATCATTTTTATAGCTAGCAATGTATCATTGAAGTGTGAACGTTCTTTGTAGCACAAATTTATTTGTGCTCATCTATTTAAAGGTACACCAATGCACTATCTCATTATGTTTCCTCTATGATATCAAAGAAGGTTGATGTGTTTTGTTCCTTTCTTGGGCCCATATGGATATGTGTCAATGTGTTATTGTAGTGCATTTTCCTTTCACAACGTGTTAAGGAATAATATTGTCTAGAAAAGTTAGAAGATGTTTCTAGAAGAACTAGAATCTTCTAGAAAAGTTACAAGATGCTTCTAGAAGAACTAGAATCTTCTAGAAAGGTTAGTGTGGGAGTAAATGGTGACTCCCCAACACCCCCAAGAATAGTTGCTAGACCAAAACCACTTCCACAAGAGAGAGAATGGTAAGAAAGCTTGCTTCACAATGCAAGATTGAATATTGGTTGAATATGCTTGAATAAGTTTGAATTTATTTTCAATGCAAATGTACAAGACATTTATTCACACCAACAGTTAGAAACTTCTAAAAACTAGAAGCAACTAGAAGATGTTCAAGGAAAAAGAACATTCTAGTTTTAGAGATATCTAGAACATTAGAAGTTTCTAGATCTTAGAAGCACCAAGTATAAATATGAGGTTGTCCATTGTGAACAACACTACTATTGAGGTAAGTTGTTGGATGGATTGTATGTAAGCAAGTTAGATCAATATAATTTATTTCATCCATTTCTCAATTATTTTATGCTCTATTTTTGCCTTGTTTGTTGCTATTATTTTATTATTTGGGCATGTCCTTACATGGTATCAGAGCTAGAAATTTTCTAACAGAGTTAAGATATTTTTGAATTGATATTTACTTAGCAAGATAATCTTTGAAGTGGTTCAATCTATTTGTTTGAGGGCCTTTTTTAACATGGGATCTACAAATGAAAGTTTACCAATCTTTGATGGAAGTGGTTTCACATATTGGAAGATTGTAGTTAAGAATGCTTTGAGAGAAAAGGATCTATGGAGTATAGTGAATAAAGAGATTGGAGAACCTCAACAAAAGAAAGAAGATTTGTGGAAATGCAAATTGGAGCAAGCTAGAGGAATTATTGGTAAGGCCTTGAGTCCTAATCTCAATAGAAGGTTTGTTGATGTTGATAACCTAATAGAACTATGGGATAATCTAGAAAAATATTATAAAGATGCAGATATTTCTAGTGTGTTTAGCATAGAAGAAAAATTGGTGAACATAGGCCCAACTAATTTTGAAAAAATTGCTAATTACTTTAATGAGGTTACATTTTAAATGCCCATTTGAAGAAAATAGGTGTTGAATATGCAAAAAAGGATTTTTAGTTGATTGCAATGGTTGAAAGTAAGCTTCTCCAACCTTACAGGTATTTAAATAATCAAGGAAAATGGTTATTCAATTAAATCCTAATAACCCCCCAACAAACTTTTAATCAATTTTGTAAGTCAATTTTAGATGAAGAGGCTCAACTTATTAAAGAAGATTATATTAAGAAGAATCACATGTATGCAGCTAAGAGTAAATAATTTTCTAGATATGATGATGGAAAGAAGAATTGGAAAGGATACAATAAATTTGAAATAATGGTGGTTCTAACCAGTTTTCTAGAAATGAAGGTGTAGAAAAAAAGTTAGAAAGAAAACCCATTATTTATAGGTATTGTGGAGGTGAGAATCATATGGAAAAAAATTGTTTGAAGAAGAGGAACAATGAAAGAAAACAATACAAGCCTAAGAAAGAATGGTTTTAGGAAGGAAAGACAGATAAAGAAAGTTTTCTAGCCATCTCTAGGAAAGTAAAATCAAGTGTAGAGGTAACTTCTAAAACTGAAAATACATCTAGAGTAAAAGGAGGATACTTTGCTTTAGATACTAATAAAGAATGGATTCTAGATTCAGGAGCATCTTTTCACATGATTGGAGATAGATCTTCATTTATTGATTTTCATGAAGGAAAAAAATCAGATCAAGAAATCACTATTGGTAATAAAATGAAACTATCAGTTATAGGAACAGGGACTGTTAGTGTAACAAATGGAAATTTGAAAAGTATTTTACTGGTTGAAGGATTGGGGGTGAATCTTATTTCAATATATAAAATTTCTCAAGATGGATATGAGTTTGTTGTTACCGCTAATCAAGTTATTGTAAGAGATATAAAAGACCCAAAAAGTGTTATTGCTATTGGTAGAATTGACCATAAATAAAGTCTCTGTAAATTTATGGGATTTGTTGATGATGAATACACACTCTCCCATGATTTTGTTGCTCAAAGTGATTATATGTCAAAATTGTGGCATGCTAGACTTGGACATACGAATTATAGAAAATTACAAGACATGGTTAGAGGATTAACAAAGATTTCAACATCTGAAGGTGTATGTGAAGGATGTGTGTTAGGTAAACACCATTGAGATCCTTTTGATTTTGGAAGAGAATCGAGAGCAAGTCATCCACTACAACTCATTCATAGTGATTTATGTGAACTAGGATATCCTTCCATGTCAGGTGTCAAGTACCTTCTCACTTTTATTGATGATTATAGTAGACAAGTATGGGTTTGTTTTCTTGAAAGGAAAAGTGAAGTATTTGAGGTATTTCAAAGGTTTAAGGAATTAGTTGAAAACCAAAGTGGAAAAAGAATTAAGTGCCTAAGGATAGACAACAGGGGTGAATATTGCAATTATGCATTTGAATCATTTTGTAAAAAAATATGGTATTAAGGTGCAAAGAATAGTTCCATATACCCCTCAAAAAAATGGAGTAGTTGAATGAATGAATATAACTCTCTTAGAAATGACACATTGTATGTTACATTTTAAAAGTTTGCATAATAAATTTTTGGGATTGGATGTATCTTGTGCTGGCCATATTGTGAATAGAATCCCCACCAAAGCCCTCACAAATGTCACTCTAGAAGAAGCATAGGCTTACAAATTGTATGATTTGGAAACAAAAAAGATCTTTATTAGCAGAGATGTAAAGTTTTATGAACATTCACATCTTACAACCACAAATTATTTCCACATTTCAGATATTTTACAAAGAAATGGAAACTCTATTAACAAGGATTATAAGATAACTACTACTAATGAAGATGATATAAATAATAGTAGTGATGAAGAAGAACTTCCAGGTAGACAGAAGACAAAGAGTATTAAAGAGATATATATACAAAGCCCAAAACTCCAAGGAAGGAATGGAAGTGCCCTCATGGAAAAAGTCTTACAAATAAATGATCCAGTCTCATATGAGCAAGCTAGAGGGAAGAACGAATGGGAGCAAGCCATGGAAAAGGAATATGATGCATTACTAAAGAATAAAACTTGGGAACTTGTGCCCCTGCCCAAAGATTAAAGAATCACTTTACGGTCTAAAATAAGCACCAAGGGCATGGAATGAAAAGATAGACAAATACTTTCAGCTTCATGGTTTTAAAAGGTGTAGATTTGATCCAAATCTTTATGTGAAGAAAGTCCAAGATGAGATTATTCTTGTTGTAGTTTACGTAGATGATTTACTCATCACTAGACTAAATATTGGGATAATCAATGATGTAAAATTAAAACTTAAAATGGAATTTCATATGAGTGATTTGGGAGAATTAAACTATCTTCTTGGATTACAAGTTTGTAGACTACATGATGGATTGTTCCTCTTCCAATCAAAATATTCTTTGGATATATTAGAAAAGTTTAACATGCTAGAATGCAAGCCAACTTCTACTCCCTTTCAATCCATAATCAAGCTTACTAAAGAATGTACTTCCAAGAAGGTAGATGCTACTTTATATAGAAGCTTGGTTTATCTAACTCATTCTAGACTAGACATTTGTTTTGCAGTTAATCAAGTATCAAGATTTATGCAGGAACCTTTAGAAAGTCATTGGTTGGCTGCAAAAAGGATATTGCGGTATGTTCATGGAACAATACACTATGACATCCATTATGGCCAAAAGTCCTCAATTTCTTTGGTTGGATTTACAGATTCAAATTGGGGAGGTGATATAGATGACATAAAATCTACTGGTGGTTATGTTTTTCAACTTGGATCAAGCCCTATTACATGGAGCAGTAAAAAACAAACTACTACATCATTATCTTCACATGAAGCAAAATATAGAGCAAAAAAAGAAGCAAGAAAGGAAATAGTTTGGATTCAAAATCTTCTATTTGAGCTTGGTTTTTCCCAAAGTTATGCTACTAATTTGTATTGTGACATTCAAAGTTCCATACAAGTTGCCAACAATCCAATCTTTCATGCTAAAACAAAACATATTGAGCTTGATGTTCACTACATATTATATCCTGTTCAAGAAAATATTGCCAACCTACAATATTGTCCAAGTGAAGAACAAACAACTGATGTATTTACTAAGAGTATGACTGAAGCCAAATTCTTGAAATTATGAAAAATGCTTGGTATGTTAGAGGTGAATAATGAGGTAAAAATAACCTCATAAATATACTAAGCCAATTATCCTTCCTTGTTTCTCCCAAGTCACTTTCACCTTGTCAATTGTTTATCTTTAGGATTAGTAATTGCTTACTTTTCGTAAAAAAGTGTATAATCTTTATTTCCTGAAATTGATTGAAATAAGCTGACCAACACTAACATAATGGTATAGTTTTTAGTATTGAACAAGTCCTTATGCACGATTGGTCATTATGCTCAGCCAAGTGGATTTAAATAAGACTTCAAAGGAGTTGAAGACAAGCGTCAAAAGTCTAGGCACCAGAATTTTAGGAAGTGCATGGTGGACCGAGTATTATAAATGCTTTCTGTTATTTTCTGTTTAAAGAATTTATGGCTCACTTCGAGTCTTTTAAATACTTTATGTTATGAACATAAGCTAGTTAGTTAGTTGAATTCTATTGAAGAATTTTTCAGTGGTGATCTTCACCATTTGAATTCTAGGATTTTGTTAGTAGTTTTGTATAAATATGTAATTGCAAAAAAAAAATGATATTGGATATCGTTATGTTGTCATAATGTGCTCTTGAACTATTGTTTTCTGAGTTATACTTTTGATATGAAAAAATAAGCTTTGCTCGTCTCATTCTGAGTTATTAGTATTGTGCAATGGAATTATCTTGGATGGATTAATTTCGAAGATACAAAGTTTATGTGATCTGAGTTAAGCATAGTAGCACCTGAGAGTTGGCCATTCGAGGGGGTCGTAGAATAGATAGATAAATATTTCCATTTTCAATTCTATTGTTTTTATTCTGTAAATGATAACTGGGAATGTGGTTTGTATGTATTGAGCTTTGTTAAGTTGTTCCTGTAGGTTGTAGTTTGAGTTTATAGTCTGAGTTCCGTTATTTGAAGTTTCAGAGCATCCACTCTGGTTGTTAGTTAAAGGTTTTTTTCATTTCAACTTACAGTTTTATTGCAAGTACTTCTTTTCGAGTAATTTATATACTTTCTAGCTTAATCATTTATGCTTTCTAGTTTAAACTTTTCATGCTTTCTAGTTTAAACATTTCATGCTTTCTAGTTTAGTAATTTTATGCTTTCTAGGTGAATAATTTCCTACTTTCTAGTTTAGACAACTTTATGCTTTCTAGTTTAGTGGCCTCTTATTTTAAGTTCTATTTTCAACTATTCCAGACATTTAGAAAATTTGAGAGAGTTAATCAAGATGTTTCCTATTGCATATAGCCTCTGAACACTACCTGGTCGATACATTTGATGCATTTTTCAACTAAAGAGATAGGACCTAACGACAACCTGTTACTTTTTGGTGCCATTGCTGGGGACCTTCCTTTTCTAGTGTTAGTAGGAGATTGCTTTAATACCTCTTTTAAGAACAAAAATAGTCGCTAGGCTTCTTTTTCTATATGGTCAGGAAATGAGGCCCACACGAAAGATTCATACCAAAACCCCCCCCAAAAGACGTTCCAACCACAAGCAGGGAGGAAGAAGTCTCACCCAAAGAACTTATTAAAGAATTGGTCGAGCAAGATCAACTTGAGACCTTCCCATATACCCCGAAAAGTCACCTAGTAGAACTAACATTTGTAGAGGAGCGTATTCCTGTGCATACTCCAGAGCCTTAGCCGTTCGAGCGAACTTTTGAAGAGGAAAAAATCCCTTTCAACATTATGGGTGACCATAGAAATGTCACTAACCCAGTACAGGGAGTGCACACATTCAATTATCTTATTGCTATCAATGCAGATGACGAGACACCAATAGAAAATATTTCACCAACCTTCTTGCCAACCTTCAGAGGTTTATCTTTTGAAGACCTTGATCAGTTTCTATTTGAGTTTAAAGTATTATGTCAGACATATGACTACAAGAATGATAACGACCATAAACTGAAGCTCTTTTCCTCCACTCTGAAAGACACAACAATGTGTTGGCTCATGGGATTAGATTCAGGGTCGATAGTTCCTCTTGGGATGACATGGATTCTGCATTTTTGGATAAATACCAGAGTTACTATAGAGTCAACGATATGAAAGAAGAATTGTTCAAACTAAGGAAAAATGAAGATGAAAGCCTAAAAGATTACCTAGATAGGTTCATCTTCTTATCTAAATGATGTGGCAGAGAAGCCATAAGTTTGGAGATTCTGAAGACCATATTTATCAAAGGACTTGATGAAGATGCTAGGAGAAACCTTGATTTAATGGGAAAAGGAGATGTCTCCCAACTTGGACTTGATGATATCACTAAATTATGTCAGAATTTATCTTGTACTCAAGGAGGTATTTGTAAGTATACTCTATTTAAAGGTTCTAATGAAATAGGACAACTGTGTGAGGAGATAGCCAACCTTAAGATTGAGATTCTCATTGAACTAAACACCACATTCGATGGAATACAAGCCAAAACATGTAATCCTGAGACCTTATCCAACTATTGTCCTAGGTGTCGAAACAAGCATCTAATGAGAGAATTCCCCTTGGATAAGGTTGATGTTTGCCAAGTTTGTGAGAAGAATCATGCTACTGATCAATGTGAGCTCCTTAATGCAATCAAGATTTCCAAGAAAATGATAGCTCAGGTTGAAGAAGAGATTAATCTGTGAATCAAAGACTTGGAGCAAATTTCTCTTATGGCCAAAACTCAAATCCCTCCTAGAGGCCCCAAAATAACTGGAATACAAATCAATGGGCAACACCTTGGCCTCAAGCTCCTCCACGAACACCACTGAACTGGGGAACTTACCCTTGAGACAACTTGAATGGGAAAATCAGTCCTGGGAAAATCCTCAATGGCCAAACCAAACTCAACAACAATGGTATCCTTAAAATCCTACTCCTCAGTGGAATCAACCTCAAAATCGGTATTACACTGGGCCAAGAAGGATGCCTAATCAACAACATAATCTTTTACTAGCCCCTCAGAACCCTCAACAAAATGAATAGGTTAACCAACCCCAAATTCCAACACAACCTATCCCTAATCCAAAGAACAACCATCAAAATACCCGAATGTATTCTACATAATAGGAAAATGTGACTGGATTGAATGCTATTCATTTTGGAAACCTATAGTTAAGGTCAGGAAAAAAACTCTCGCAACAGACCATAGTTGAGATCCTAGATGAGCCCATTAAAGAATCTACTGAGATGGCTAAGACATCTTCCACACCTTTAGAGAAAAACCTCATTAGTACTCAAGACAAGACCTTTATGCCAACTCCAGCTAGAACTTCCAAAACACCTCAAGAGGAGGGTGGTCAATCTCCAACCGATCCTTTAAAGAAGGAATCTACTCCTAAAGAGAAAACTCAAGTTCCTTTTCCAGAGCATCTGAAACCAACCACTTTGAAAAATCCTCTAGAAATGTCCTCTACCGAAACTGCGTTGGTACAAGAGATAAAAAAACTACAAATTGAGGTCCCTTTGTTACAAGCTATTAAGGAGATCCCTGAATTAAACCAACTGATCAAAAATTTGTGCCTCAAAACTCTAGGAAGAAAACCAAAATGGATAAAATAATATTCACATAAATGGTTATCTAGCTGAATTCTTGGCTGGAAAGACCACAACTCCAAAATATGATGATCCAAGTAGTTCACTTATAACAGTCACAATCAATGAGGTAGCAATACCTAACACACTTGTGGACTTAGGAGTAGCCATTAACGTAATGACCGTCGATGTGATGGAAAAATTGGGACTCACTGATTTACGTCCCATAACTATAGTGTTACAAATGGAAAATCAATCCATAGCTATTCCAAAGGGTGTTATAGAAAAAATTATTGTTAAGGTTGATGGTTGGGAATATCCAGTGGACTTTCAAATAATTCAGTCCCTCAGACCAAAAGACAATTACCCAATAATCCTTAGAAGACCATGGTTAGCTATTGTTGCAACCAAGATTGACTGCAGAGAGGGAGGAATGACCATTTCACATGGTCCTAATAGAAAACATCTATTCTTGTATCCTCCTGCCAAGCTAGTTGAGTATAATAAAGTATGGGTTGATGAACTAGAAGGTACCAACAGACAGGAAAATATAGCTTCACTTGCTATGGTAGTCATCAAACAACATGGTGAAGAGTTGGAGGATGAATTGGAAAACAATATGGAAAGTCTTACCATGGACTCAAGTGATGAAAAAGATGTTGGATGTAGAAGAGATTCGAGGACAACCAATCAACATAGACCACACTGAATTCGATAACACCAACTTCATGGGATTACCTTGTCCTCTGGCTAATATCATTCCAAAAATAGATCATTTCTTTGAAGATATTGCTAGATTCCATAGAACCATATCACATAGCTATCCTCTTAACAATTTGACAAGAATAGTGTATACTATCACCTCCAACTATCTAGGTGTCAAAACCATCATGTTGCTGCCAGGGAAAACTTTGAATATTAACAACTGGTTGACAGAACTAGAAGAGCATAAATTGTTTGATATCCTGGTAAATAGATCTAAAGCTTTTGCTTGGGACTACACAAATATGAGAGGAATACACCCAAGTGTTTGTACTCATCACATCTATACCAAGGAATTTTTACCTATTTGTCAAATACAATGGAGACTCAATCCTGCCTTAAAAGACATTGTTAAAATTGAAATTGAGAAACTCCTGCAAGTGGGATTTATCTATCACATTTCTGATAGCAAATAGGTTTCGCCTTTGGTTGTGGTTCCAAAGAAAAATGGGAAGTGGAGAGTGCTTGTTGACTATAGGGAACTTAACAAAGCAACCCATAGAGATTAATTTCCCCTACCATTTGTAGACCGGGTCTTGGATAATCTAGCTGGGAGAAAGTATTTCTCATTTTTGGACAGATTCAGTGGATATAAGGTCTTGGATAATTTGGTTGGGAGAAAGTATTTCTCATTTTTTGATGGATTCAGTGGATATAACTATATATAGGTAGTAGAAAAATACCAAGATAAGACAACTTTTACATTCCCTTGGGGAACATTCACATATCGAGTTCTTCCTTTTGGGCTATGCAACGCTCCTGCAATCTTTCAGAGAGCTATCCTGGCAATATTCATTGAACTGGTAAATCACTGTGTGGAAGTTTACATGGATGACTTCACTGTGTATGGGTCAAATTTTGATGAAGCCCTTTAAAGTATAGAAAAAGTATTAAAGCGATGTGAGGACCATCGTCTATCCCTAAGCCATGAAAAATGCCTAATAATGGTAGAACAAGGGATAGTGTTGGGACACCACATTTCAATAGAAGGAATAAAAGTTGATCCTAAGAAAATTGAGGTGATACAACAACTTGTGACCCCAAAGACCCAAACTAATGTTAGAAGTTTCTTAGGACATTTTGGATACTATCATAGATTTATAGAAAACTTCAGCAAGATTGTAGCTCCTATGTTTTCCTTCCTCCAAAAGAATGTAGAGTTTATTTGGACACTTGAGTGTCAATCATCATTTGAAATCATTAAGGAGAAACTCATCTCTACTCCTGTCCTTTGTGGACCTAATTGGAACCTCCCATTCCATATTTATGTTGATGCTTTTGATGATGCTATTGGAGCAGTTTTAGGACAGGAGGATGAGAATGCGGGAAAATATGTCATCTATTTCATAAGCAAAAACTTGACTCCCACTGAACGAAATTACACCACATACATAAGGAATTTCTAGCTATAGTACATGCAATTAAGAAGTTTAGACATTACTTTACAGGGTATAAAGTCACTGTGTATATAGATCACTTAGCCATTAAATACCTAATGAACAAACTGGTAGGGAATGGAAGGATAATTAGATGGTTACTACTTCTACAAGAATTCAACATAACCATTATTGATAAACCTGGGAAGTTCAATGTAGTTGCAGATTTCTTATCTCAAATCAAACAAGATGATGGTGATTGTGCTCCTGTGTAGGATGAATTCCTAGATGAAAATCTATTTTCCATCTCCATTAAAACCCCTTGGTTTTCTGATATCGCCAACTACTTAGCCACCTCAAAATTGCCACTTGATTTCACATCAAAATAGAAGAAACCCCTCATTCAATAATGCGCTCCATTCAAATAGATTAATGGGATATTATTTTGATGCGGTCCTAACATGGTTTTATGACTTGTTAAGACAAATGAAACCTATAGCATCCTTAGAGATTTCCGTGATGACCCTTCTAGAGGCCATTATTCTGCCAATAGGACTTCCCATAAGATTTTGGGTGTAGGATATTACTGGCCCTCTATGCATAAAGATGTCAAGAAATATGTTCACCACTGTGATGAGTGCCAAAGGGTAGGGAGACCTACTACATCCAATGAAATTCCTCTGCAACCTCAGGTAGTCCTTAAACGATTTGAAAAATGGGGATTAGATTTTATCGGTCCTATAGACCCTTGTTCACAAGGAAAATAGTACATCTTGGTCTATACCAACTAGCTGACTAAATGGGAAAAAGTTGAAGGTTTAAAAGTTACTAGGGAAGAATAGGTAGCTGATTTCCTATATAATAAAATTTTCCTTAGATTTGGAGCCCCTAAGACAATTGTCACAGATCAAGGACCCCAGTTTATGTCTAAGGTTCTCTTAGCCCTCACTGATCATTTCTAGGTAAGCCATAAGAAGTCATCACCTTATCATCCACAAGAACATGGTCAGGTAGAAGTCACTAACAGAGAGCTAGAAAACATTTTAACAAAAATAGTTTCATCCGGAAGGAAAGACTGGGCTAGGAAACTACCTGAAGCCGTTTGGGATTATAACACAACTTGGAAATCAACCACTAGTTTTAGTCCATACAAGTTAGCCTTCGGGAAGAAACCACTTCTACCCATTGAATTTGAACTCCAAACCCTAAGAACAACAATGGAGTTAGGTTTAGATCTCAAATGAGCCTAGTTTGAAAGAGTCTTACAACTTAGTGAGTTAGATGAAATCCGTTTGGATGCTATCCACCAAATTGAGTTAGTGCAACAACAACGAAAGGTTTGGCATGATACACATATTAAGGAAAGAGAGTTCCATAATGGGGGTTGAGCACTGTTATTCAATTCCCGATACAAATATCATGAGGGGAAACTGAGGACTCGTTGGCTGGGTTCATATGAAATTTCTGAGGTATTTTCAAATGGAGCAGTGCAGCTCAAGCCCATTGATGGTGACACTCGAACTCTATTGGTCAATGGACATCAGTTACACATCTACCATAAGCCAGTTAATAGGGAGGAATTTACAAAGATGGTAGAAATGCAAGGTGAAGTGCAATGCATTGAATCTACTATGACAAAGCCAATGGAATGCTCTGATTAATAGAAAACACTTAGTCTAAAAAAGAAGAAGAAGGGAATGCGCATGTGTTTGTAATTACTTCAAGGAATTTCTTTTCAATTTTTCATCCTTTGGAATTGGATAAATTTCATTTCCATTTTGTAGGACTTCATTCTAATCAAACACAAATTCTGGCACATCTTGCTATGATGCTCCAAAACTTGTTGGCTCGGTTGTTGCGATGCTCTGGAATGTATTGCACGTTTGGCTAGTGCTATTACTCATTTTATTCCTATAGTTTGCTGCATCTTACAATGATGCTCTAGAAAGTCTAAGTCCAAAGTCCTTCATTCTGCTTCCTTCTTCCGGTGGCATCTTCCAGCGATGCTCTAGAAATTTTCTTGCTGCATTTTGGCTGCATCTTTCAGCGATGCTCCAGAATTTTGCTGTTTCTTCTTTCCAATGGAATCTTTCGGCAATGCTCCATAAATTCTACTTTCTTTCTCTGGTTGCATATTTCAACAATGCTCCAGAAAATTTTGGTTGTTGCTCTGGCTACATCTTTTGACGATGCTCCAAAAATTTTTGGTTGCTGCTCCGGTTACATCTTTTGACGATGCTCCAAAAATTTTTGGTTGCTGCTCTGGCTGCATCTTTCAATGATGCTCCTGAAATTTTGTTGCTGCATTCCGACATCTCTCAGCGATGCTCCAAAATTTTTCCACTTCACTTTTCTACTCCGGGTGCATCTCTCAGCATGCTCTGGAACTTTTCATCCTTCACCCTGGCTGCATCTTCTAGCAATGCTCCAGATTTTTGTAAATTCTTTTCCTATCGAAATGCTTTAATTTTCCAATATCTTACACATGTCTATTGTTAAATTTTGTCATTTCCTTGGAATCCACACCCTACGTTACCATCTCCTATCATAATAAATTAAAATTATTATGATAACTTTTCTGTCATAATAATCTCGCCATTAATTAATTGTCCCATTCACTTCATAATAAATTCATCACCTCCCTCTCCAACGCATCCAATTATACCATTACATCAGCAAAGGTAAGTTATTTTCAAATTAATGACGGGACATAAGGTACGTATAATTTTTTCTTAAAGTAGGTAATTATTTTGAATAAAGATAAATTAATTGGCATGAACCATCCCCTTTCCAAATTTAGTAAACTATGCCATTGTGCGATTGCTTGAAGTACAAAAATATTTGCACTTTTTCCCATGCAAAATCATCATGAGAATACAACAAAGCTCAAATGAGACAATTAATTTCTCTCCCATTGATTGTATCAAAGTTATATTTTCTTCATTCTGCAATTCAGTTTGTTTAAACAAGGTTCTTTGAGCACCACAACATTTCAACAAAATTGAGCAAAGCAATAAGAGAAGTACAAAATGGGAGGAGCTAAAAAGAAATCTAAACTAGCTTCAGTGGACAAATTATTGTCATTGAGCAATATTGTAGGCTTGTTCTAGAGAGTTGGGTGGTTAGAATTTATAAATAAATTTGAGGGGCATAATGAGTAATTAGTGAAGGAATTTGTAGAGAACTTCACAAATGGTCAATTTGTAGTGCATGGCAAGCGATTCTAGGTAAGTCCTAAGATTATTTCCCATCTTTCTGGTCTTGAAAATAAAGGTATTAATTTATCAAAAACTATCAGTATCACTTATCAGAGAATGGTAGAGCTATTTCATAGAGAAGGAGAACCTCAGCCTTTGATAATTGTAAGTACTGGAGGGAAAAATAAAGGCTTATCAAAAACTATCAGTATCACTTATCAGAGAATGGTAGAGCTATTTCATTCTAGAGAATGTCTATCCCAGAGCCCTCGAGAATAGTTGTAGATTGGATTATTAATTATTTTACTTGTGAAGGACAAGTAGTAGTGATTATAGGTCCACCTTTTTGCCTACTTACCCATTTGCACCATGGCATTGAAGACCCTACCCTTAGGATTAATTTTCCTACATTCCTTTGTGACTATGTTACTAGCATGATGGAAAAATACAAAATTGGTACAAGACCACTTAAACACCATGGCCTCATTCAATTGATATGTAAATATCATTTCTGAAAGAAATTAGTAAAGAAATGGGATTTTTTTTTGCAAAAATTTGAAAATCTAGAGCCTGGAAGACACCTCGAAGAAGGTGAATCATCTGGGAGCGTGAATCAACATTTGGAAGAGCATTCCCCTAAGCCTATAGAAAATTTTGAACCTCATCATACCATAATAGCTCTTGATGGCAAAGTTTCAAAAACTTTACCCCATGTTTCAAAAACCCAAGATCAATAAGAAAATGTTGAAATCATAAATTTAGGAGATGAGCGAGAACCTCCTCGCAAGAGGAAAAAGAGAACAAAAGTAACATTGCAAACAACTCCTCCTTTAAGGAGAAGTAAAAGGTTATTTGCTGAAACTAGTGATACTGTAGCTTATGATACATCCAAGGCCTCTAAGAAGAAAATGCATAGAACTGAAGCACAATAATTAGAAACTGAGAATCAACCTTGTGAGGAGGCAACAAAATAAAGTGAAAAATAGACTAGCCAATCCCCTGGGACCGAAAAGGAGAATATGCCATCTCAATTAGGGTAAGAAGAAGAAATGAGACAATCACCACATTGTGTGGATGTTGAGGATGATCCTATGGAATGGTTATCTCCTCTAATTGTTAAAATTACTGAACAAGGTTCACTTGAGGTGCTTGATGAGGAAAATGTAATTAGTGATGATTTGGAAATCCCCAATTTTCCTTTTTTTTGTTAATATAGGGGTTGAGGAATCTGATTAGAGAGAAATGGAACTAGAGAAGTTAAAAGAAACAATTGATGAATTGAAATGTCAGTTATAGGGAAATAAAGAACAAATCAGCCAACAACAAGAAGAGAGATCAACAAATTGTGAATTTTAAAATGCAAATAGAACAAAAAGATAAGATTATTGAACAATTACAATTTTAGATACAACAGTGGAATGAAGAAAGCAAAAAGTATGTGACCAATTTTTTTGAAAAAGATAGACAAATCAAAAGTTTAACAAATAATTTTATGCAATTATTTACTGCTTTTAAAGAACAAAAAGATAAACAGAAATATGAGCTCCATGCTTCCGTAAGAAAAATTGTTGAATTGGAACATGATTTATAGGAGGTTAATGTCAAGCCCACAATGGAGTCCAAAGAGGTACAAACTAAACCAACTGTAATGGAATGGTTCCAAGTTCATATACCTCCATTGCTAGTGACATGGATAGAGAGATGTTATTTTCTGAGATAGGCAGGCATAGAAAATGCTAGGTTGAAAAAGGAGCTAATTTTGTTAAAAGAGTCATTTGATGGGGTTTATCGAGCTAAACAAGATACTTGTCAAATTGGTGAGTTATTATTAGCTTGCAGAAGGCCATCTAGATTGTACTCCATGTTTCTAAATGAACAACTCTTGAGATGGAAGCTATTACGAATTTACAACAATCAACCACATGATCCCAATGAGAAAGAGTTTGTAAACAGGGAAAAATTTAAGAAACCCCCCTCGGTGAAGGTGTAAAATCTTGGCGAATCTTGTATACTTCTCGATAAAAATATTAATTTTAGTGGCAAATTTTTTCATTTTTCGGGAAAAAATCTCAATTGGCGAATCTTTTCTAATCAGTAGAAATTTGTGGAAAATCCTGGCGAATTGCAATTTTTTTTAAACTGATAAAATATTTTCATTGGTGATTAAAATCTATTTTCAAACCTAGAAAATATTTCCATTGGCGAATTAAACCTATTTTCAAAACAGAAAAAATAATTTTGTTGGCGATTAAAACTTTTTTTCAAACCAAAAAAATATATCCATTGGTGAATTAAAGCTATTTTCAAATGCATAAGAAAAAAAATTGGAAAATCAATATAACCACGACCATTCGATGAATTTTTGATGGACGACTGTAGTTGCATTCCATAAGTAAATCTCTTAAGCACTAGATTTTTGAATTGAAACATCTGGAATAACACTAGAATCATTAGATACAGACACGTGGTGAGATCAAGGCTCATTGCTCATTGCGGTAATGAACCCAATGGGTTGAAGCATTTTGGCGATAACTCATGAGCGATAGAAGAACTTAAGTGGCAGAATTATGCAAGCGCATAAAGTTTGTTTTAAAAGAGGGACTGCTCGATGAATTTTTGATGGATGGCTATAGTTGCATTCTGGAAGTAAATATTTGAAGCACTAGACTTGCGAATTGAAACCTCCAGAATAATACTAGAACCATTAAATTTTCAGAAGTCAATGGTTGAGATTTTATTAATTATTTAGCTCTATTGGTCATCGTGCTCTTGTTTACCATTTAATATTGCCTAAGTCAGACCAAAATATTTTATGACAAAGCCTTAAATCTTAAGTCTTTAATCCTAAGGGTTGAGTCTCGTCAACTTAGCAATGTCCCTATTTTAAAAATAACTTTATTTGCATGTGCACTATGCAACCATCTTGTCATTTGTCGCGGACATACCTTTTAAGCACTTTTTTTTAAGGATTCAAGTGTCGAAATAAATGTTAATTGTCACATCAATGACAGTGGTGAATTTAAAAATGATAAGTGTGATGTCATACTCATTGTGTTCATGTTAATTTCTATATATACTTCACCAACTTGATGTTCTTCATATCATTTATAATATATTTGGCTTTGATTTATTTCTTCTCTATTCTCAATTTAACTGAGATATTATGGAGTCTTCATGGTGTGTCATGCTACCCAATTTTTTTTGGGAGAAAAGAAGGGACGATGCATATGACATATGAAAGTTGGGTATGGTTTTTACAATTCCTTATGTGCAGGTTGAGGATGCTATAAGAATAATTGTGGGTAGGGAATGGCTTCAGAACAACCCTCATGCTCTATATTCTGAGGTAGCTTCGACTTTCTTGTACACTTGCATGGAAATTTTGCTTGATAAAGATTTGGTGAAGACACTGGCAATATGTTATTTTTATAGCCTTTCATTTACTCTATTTCTTCATTGGAGTTGGCATTGGAGAATTACAATTTTGAAAGTGGGTTAGTGCCTATTGGTGGAATCCTTAGGAAAGTGGAATTGCATGTTTCTACAACACATGATCTTGCCCTGGTTAATATGAGATGGGGTCTGCTATGTGATACAAAAATTGAATAATTAAAGAGTCTAGAGTTTTGGAGGAAGGTTTTGGGCGATTCACTTTTTTTCTTTGCTGTTAGTTTGTTAAATTCGATTCACGTTCTGCTCAAACACCCAGTTGATGGCCTCAATTAATGTTACAAACAAATTTAGTAATGAATTGTGTGATGTGTCACGTGTCTATATTTTATTGTACAGCTTAACAATTCTTGTAATATGTACTTTGTGACTAGTTTTTTGTCACAGTTAGTGGCTTTTTTCCTTTTGGCCACGCTGGTTATGTACTATGTACTTTAGTCTTTAGCAATAGCTACTTAAATTAAAATACTTTTCGTGGCTCCATTCTTGTAAATCCTTTTTGCTTTGGTCAATATAAAAATGTGGCATTTAAAAGTAATAGTAATTATCAACATATAGTTCTGATCATAAGTGAGTGAAATTTATTGTGACTTATTAGTGGACATTGATAATGATTAAGGTAAAACAAGACATTTAATTCTCTCTTTTCAATGTGTCGAATTACTCTACTATTCATTTATTCTATTGAAATTCTCAATCTTTTTAAAGAAAGTTTGGCTGCGGTACTATGGGCGGCGGTGTAGATTAATTCCATATGAATAGCCATAGTGATTGATTGGATAGCTTTATATTGAAAACTGCATGATGTACTATAGAATCATAGATGATGATGTCAATAATCTAGTGATTTAATGAAACAAGATTTGTAATGATTCATATCGTTTGAGTGGCACTGACGATTTTGACAATTGATAGCTTGTCAGCTTGAGGTACAATTTACATGTAGCTAAGCTGTCAGAGTCCAAACGTCAATCAAATTAAACATTTAAATTGTAAATGTTAGGCTTAAGTTACACGAATCGATTAAGTTGGTTTTTTGGTTTGCGTGAATCATAATTATGACTATACCCAACCTCACACGTGAAACGTGTGAGGTGTACACAGGGACCAAGTTGGTAGTGGCACTATTAGCAACACTTTTGGCCCATAAATAAGGATAGTGAGCACAACTGAAATCATTCGTTGAATTGTCATAAGGGTTTTCATTTTGTAGGGTTAATAACTTAATAAGGATTCAGGAAGAAGATGATGCGGTATTATTGGGGATACTCTAAATTCTCCTACCTCTAGTTATGTAGTTACAAAGTGAAAGACCAATTTCCTTCAAGTTCAGAATGGGTGGAATTGGAAAGAAGTTGATTTCATTCACCTGACTTTTCAAATAGGTTTTGAACCAGGATGAGGAGCTTTGATGGAGATAAGTGCTATCCCAGTGCATGGAGGTTGCAAGTAGAAGATGGGATCAATTTTAATACCACTCATCTTCTGCATGATTCTGATTCTCAAAGGGGATAAGCACATTTTGTATCTTCACAACTCTCGATTCCCCAACATGGTTGGCCAGGCAAGCCCCTTGCATTTATTTTTAGACACCATGGCCTACCAGGCAAGCCCCATGCATTTATTTTTAGAGCTCATCTTCTACATGGGATCAATTTTACAACTCCCCATCTTCTGCATGAGTCTGGTTCTGAAAGGGGCTAAGTGAATTTTGTATCTTCATAGCTCCCATTTCCTCAGTTTGATTGGACCCCCTTTCCCCATGCATTTATTTTCAGAGCCCATGGTTGATCCGACAAGTCCCATGTGTTTATTTTCAGAGTGCATGGTTGACTCAGCAAGTCCCATTTATTTTTAAAGAAACACGTATTACATTTACGTTTTCACCAGCGGTCCAGTAGTCCAGCAGAAGCTTGGCGCTTGTGCTTACATTTGTATTTGTACTATGTAATAATGTGACATTGTAATTCAGTTGTAATAAAATAAATGGTTGTGCTATTAATGTGACATTGTAATTCATTTTATTAAGGCCTTTGCAATGTTAAGTTACCGGCCCCTTGGCCTTGATGTCAATCCTAGCGCATTAAAGTTTAAAGCAACTTTAAAACACATGTTTATTAGTTATATCATAAATTACTCAACCATTCGATGAAAATTTGATGTATTGTAGTTTCATTTCAGAATGAAATGCATAGAGCACTAGGCTTGCTAACTTAAACCTCCAGAATCACCCTATAACTGTTAGATTAACAAAGATCAACAGTTTAGAATTTGTTGTCAATGCAGGAGTAAATCATAAATGGCTTGTGTACTGTGTAGTCTGGAAGTAACACGCAGATGTTTCGGTTTCATTCACTTTAATGTTAAAAAAAAACACTTTCTATTGCTAAGTGATTTTATTTTGAAGTTAGAGGGTCATCACATGGGGAGATTTCAGTCTCCAGTTTGCTCATTGTAGTGCACCACCCTATTTTGGGTTCCACAGTTCCACTTCCAACAAAGCGATTCTAGTAACCCAGTTTCAAAAATCAAAATCCAGGTAAGTTAAAGAATTCCTGCGGTTACATTTCATCGTTTGACGATTCTTAAAATCTTATTTTGTCAAACTTTAAAGTTTAGGTTTAGGGTTAAGAGGCTTAATAATTACGAAAAATTAAGGAGGATAATAGGGAATTCACAATTTCACATTGTATCAACATGTCTACCACCAGTACCACTAGAGCAATGCTAGATAAAAAAATACATTATTCAAAATTGCTTAAAACCCTAGGTTTCATTGATGAATACCATGATATTTATGATCCTAAAACCTATGGTAGGCGTACCTCAGAACTTAGATTTTCATCTTAGAATAAGGCTGCAAAGAAAATGCAAGTTAATAGTATTAGTGCACCGTGGATAACTGGATTAGGGCGCATGATGTTACATGAGGTTTTCCCTTGCCCATAATTTATCATGGTTTGTGCCCTAAATTATGACGATAACAAAAAAACAATTGTTAATAAAGATAGAAAAGAATATTTTTTATCCATTAATGCAGAAGAACTTGGAAAAGTGTTGGGGTTTACAACCGAAGGCTTTGGAAATGTCCACATTGACCTAGAAAAGCTTGCTAGTGATTATGAAATAGTGGATGAAATGGAGAAAAAATCTTTCTTAAATAGAATAGTTCAGGATAGAAACAAATTGAAAGGTGATCATAAGCCTTCTTATGATTTGGATATTTTTAAACCATGGGTTCAGGATACTATTTCTATGCTAGCATTTTTCCTCAGACTAGATAGCAATTTGGAAGTTTGTGCAAGCCTCCTTGAAATGGTATATAATATCCATTATGGTGTTCCACATGTCAAATATAATTTTATTGGGCACATTGTAGAATCCATGCATAATTTTTTTTTAATGATTAAAGGAGGTTCCACCACGAAATTTAGGTTCACAACCTACTTGTTCTATCTTTTTCTATTAAAATTTAGAGGAATGTTTCAAACCAACAAGCTTCAGATTCAGCCCTATAGTAATGTTGAGGAAAAGAAAATGGCTCCAGTATATGAATGGACCATTGTGATAAGGATGCATGATTCTCGAAGGAACTATAGTCATTTTGTAGACTACTTTTTGGCTCCATTGCATCAAGCAATTACAAATACTCCAATGCCTAGATTGCCTATGTCATGTAGAAACTACATTCAACTAGGAAAATAAATACAATTGGCTGATTGGTACTTAATGGAATAATATACTGTGCTAAGATTTTATGGATTGAGAGTAAAACCATACAAAATTCCAATACACGTGACATAAATGGTTTTTGCTTTGGAATATGTAAGGTAGATACAGAGTATTGATGAACTACACTTTACTAGTCAACAAAAGAAGACTTTATTTCCTTCTTTACCTTTTTCATGTGGAGGGATCACATTCGAGAGAAAAGCATTTAGTGTGGCACATAATCTTTTGATTTTTTATTTATTTTGATGCTATCTTTCACTGGCAGTATGATCCATGTGACACCATTAAATCAATGATTGTGCTCAATAAGAAAGCTGCAAGTAGAATTTAACATCAAAGTAAACCCTTGCTTGAAAACTTGAGAAACAAGGATCCTTGGGATGAGGTCAAAATAGCAATGGAAAAAAGTGCTGCTGAGAATGGTATTTCTTTTGAACAATTGTTAGTAGAAATTATGGCATTGCATCGAAAGACAATTAGGAGGTACAACAATTTTTATGAAAAAAGTCATAAACCATCTAGTAGAGTAAAAGTGACAGATTCTCTAGAGAAGGAAGTTACAAAAAAAAATTGGTCACGATGAAAAATTACCGCCTTTTGGTCTATGAGGAAGGAACTAGGTGATCCAAGAGTTCTTGCAGAGTATGGAGATAACAAATAAGATCATGAGTTTAGCAAATTGTGGAATACAAAGCATCCAGATGAACAAGAAGATAAAGAAAGTGATGATGAATCTAATGATGATAGGGAAGAAGAAAGCCATGTCAATTTCAAACTTGGCTTAAGTGAGGCCACAAAAGAAGCATATACTACAAGAGCAGCCATAGCTAAAAAAATGGGTTATGAAGGTGGTCCTTTGGGATCCCAAAGACAAGGCCCTTGGATGGTAATAGATGTAGAGCATAGAAAACCAGTTGATAAATCTAGCCTTGGGGTTGGAGATGAAAAAGTAGACCTAGGGCATACAAGTCAATTTGTTAGAGCTTCAAATCCTCATCCGCATGGTCAAACACAATCACAACTAGGACATTCCCATGGTGGAGAGCTTAGTGCAACTGGCACTGCCTCTAGTGGCGATGGTATGGGTAGTAGTACTAGTAGTGGTCAACATGTGCTACAACAACAAATTACACACAAGAGGAAAACAACACAATATACCACAGAAACACCATGTGATCAAGGCATATAGAAGAGGCAAAGGATTTTGACAGGTCCAAGTCACACTACTAGTGGATCCACCAGAAAGGAGTTATTTCCAGACACTCCCCCACTGCCAGTTAGTTTGGCTGCAACATCATTAGCAACTGCAAGTACTCCTATTCCTTCGCCATTCAAGCATTTCATTGTTCTTGTGTCCCTAGGTTTTGATTACATTGAAGAGTTTAAAAAGAAACTAGACATGAATAAAAAAAAAGAGAAGCAACTGATGGAGAGTGCGTTTGCTGTAACTACAGAGCTTGCAACAACCATGGTATTACCTACATTTGACATAAATAAAGAAATCATGGAGTACACAATTGTTGTTCCCACAGTTCAAAACAAACCAAAAAATCAGATGGCTCCATCTAAATTCCAAGTGAACAATATTCAATTGGATTTTTCTGGACTCAAAAATATTGAAAAAATTAATGTATCAATGAAGAACAATGAATTGGTGTACACATCATTGCTAAAGCAAGATAGAGATAAAAAAAGGTTGCAAACTCAAATTAAAAAGTTACAGGCAGACCTAGCAAATGAGAAAGCAAAGAGGAAATCAACAGATAACAAGAGCAATGAATTAGAAAAAAGAATAAAAAAGTCTTCCTCTACATCAACAAGAAAATAGGATAAGCAGAATGAAACTGCAGTGAATGAACTAAAGCAAAGGCTGGATGAGAGCAACAAGAAATATGATGAGGAAAAATCCACTTCAGAAAAATTAAGACTAAGCATTGCGAATGGAAATGCATAGTGGGAACAAAAATTGGAGGAGAGAAAAAGAAATGGAAGACTGGAGGCAGAGCTGATGGAAGCAAAAAATGAAATTAAGTCTTGTCAAAATAAGTTATTTGCATTTTGGAGAGAAACAATGAGGCATATGAAAAAAAATATTTGGGATGAAATAATGTAGAGGATTGATCATTTGTGTGACATGTTTCAATTGATTGACGCTATCAGAAAAGATCATAAGAAGCTCAACAAATATTTAATGGACAACAAAAATGTGCTGGCATTAGAGAAATCAACAAATCAAATTCAACAAATAGTTTACAAAGCTAGTGACAATGTTTTGAAATCAAAAGGGATTACTAATCGGCTAACTCCATCAATGACATTGTCATCTGTCATTGAAAAGTGTTTGAGAATGTGTGAAACAAAGGAATATTTGCATTTGGCTGCAGACAAGATGAAGAACTTGGATGAAAAGGTAAGGAACTTCACAGAGCTTGGTTTGCCAGAGGCTTTTGACACAAATGAGCGATTCGTTGGAAATAATGATTTCAGAAAGATGGAGGATGCAAGGAAGATTGATTTGGACCAGTTTCCTCAGAACCTAGATGTGGTGAACTATTTAGATTCCATCAAACCATTGCTAACCTTGAATGCAAAATTGACTAAAGAATCCAAGACAGGTTCCAATTTGAATCATGAATTGTTAACAAATCTTCAAGTCAAACAACATCAGTTATAACAAATGACAATTCCACCACCTGAAGAGTGGAAGTTGCCAGAAAAGGTGATGCAGTGATTTGATTTTTGATAATATGAGTTTCCAAGTTCCAACTTAGCTTTGTATAGAGTTGTCTTTGAGCAAGATTTTGCATTGCCAATGCCTCTATGTATTCCTTCATGTGATAATCAATAAAAAATTTCAAATTCAGATTTCAATAATGTGTTGATGTTCAATTATTTGTATTATTTATTATATCATTTGACAAAAAAGTCTAGTAGTAGTTTCAACTACTAGATACACTTTAAACAATTGCTAATGTTCATTGTTGTATATGCTATTAATACTATTGTTAATATGTTATTAAGCATTGAGTTGAGTGATGAATCACTGAGTACATGTTCAAGTTTTACTTTTAACACAATTAAAATATGAACTATAAGGTGATCTTAGTGAAATTGCATTACAATTCACACATCAATACTCAATCTCCATGACTACTTATCAGATACACTAAACATTTATATGAATTCATGCTTTAATCAAGGTACTTTAACTAGTTCATTAAACCAGAGCCAAAATTAAAACATACATCAATGCATAATGACAAAGAAGATTAATGAAAGATCATTAATCAGATTTCATTAATGATTCATGTAAAATGTTACAACTAGAGAGACGATAGACTCAAAATAAGGGAGAAAAACAAGCTTAGTCGCTAGTCCTCTGAGTTTTATAACCTTGTCACAGAGTTCTAAATTTTCATAACTTCTTGATTCCCCGACTTAGTTCACTTTGTTGAGTAATTGAGTTGCAAGTCTTTGTTGGTCATCTTTGTAGTCAGTGGAGGATGAGAGATTTATTTCAATATAGAAAGACAATGGTGAAGTTCATGCATACGTAACCTTTGAGTTATGGTATGTGGATTTATTCTACTTTTGCTGAGTAGTTTTTTGATAGATTATTTATTATTGGAATTGGAATGATAGATTTTTGGTTAGTTTCATTATTGTGGTTACTATCACTCAAAGTCGTGGTTTTGGCGCTTTTCCTAACCTTAGTCGCTAGTCCTCAGAGTTTTATAACCTTGTTGCGGAGTTCTAAATTTTCATAACTTCCCAATTCCTCGACTTGGTTCACTTTGTTGAGTAACTAAGTTGCAAGTCTTTGTTGGTCATCTTTTTAGTCGGTGGAGGATGAGAGTTATTTCAATATAAAAAGACAATGGTGAAGTTCATGCATACGTAACCTTTGAATTATGGTGTGTGGATTTATTCTGCTTTTTCCGAGTAGTTTTTTGGTGGATTATCTATTATTGGAATTGGAATGATAGATATTTGGTTAGTTTCATTGCTATGGTAACTCAAAGTTGTAGTTTTGGTGCTTTTCCTAACCTTAGTCATTGGCCCTCTGAGTTTTATAACCTTGTCGTAGAGTTCTAAATTTTCATAACTTCTCGATTCCCCGACTTGGTTCACTTTGTTGAGTTGCAAGTCTTTCTTGGTCATCTTTGTAGTCGGTGGGTCTGAGGTTTTGAAATTTTTGAAACTTCAGACTTTGGTTCTAAGGTTCCAAGTTTCAATGACCACACGACATTATGGACTTATCTTTCCTTTCAAAGGCGTCGTCATCTGACATCTCATTGAATGCTATGTACGAACTAACCTTGAGTTATTTTTTTAGGAATTTCGAAAAGCATGCAGGTTTAAAGGCTATCTTTTCGAGGAATGAAATTGAATGCTGCATTTAGTGCACATCCTATAAAAAATGATGACATATGTGGGTGGCGAAGTTTTACTCAAAAATTTAGCTTGCATTCTCGTTATTTGTTAAGGCCAGTACTTCTCAAGTGCAAACATTCTGTATCTGCGAATTTCCACTCATGCAAAGTGGAATTGAAAATGACTGGTCTAACATTAAACACACGTCTTGTTGATGACATAAGTTGAGGTTGTGAAACTTTTGCTATGTTTTTTAGCTGCATTTCATTCTTCTACAATCTACTCTTCCAGGTGTTTGTGTGTTTCTTTATGTGTTGGGAGTTCATGCAGTCTGGAATTGGAAATTGTTGGCTTGACGTAAGGGATACAAAGCTCAGACCTTTTAAGTTAGAAGAGTTTTGGGCGCACTTGGAGAGTGACGAGAAGTTTGAGCTGGATATAAAACTGTTAGAAAGCGGGCTAGCTCATGCTAGAGGGTTTCCAGAAGCTATGTTGAGTGTGGACCTGATAAGTGCATGTGAGAGAAGGTACATTTTGGAGACATGGGAAATTAAAGTCGTGGACGGGACTGTAATTGCATAAATTTCTCCTAAGGCTGTTTCCTGCGCGCTGAGTATTCCAGAATGGGAACTTGTAGAAGACATGTCTGTCGTAGTGGCAGGTGAATTTTTCAAAGCAAATGAAGACTGGTGTAAGAAATCCATAGCCAAAACCTGGTTGAAGTCTGAAAGGAAAGGCAAGTCACAACTGCTGACTAAACTCAAAAGAGTGCATTTTAAGGAAGAAATTGCAGATGCTATTGCTTTATTGCACCACGTTGTTGGGAATGCACGAGTTGAGTTATTTGAGGATTGGATGTGCCAGTTTATCTTGATGATTTGTGATGAGAAAATTTTCATTGATTGGGCTAAACTTATTTGCTTCCATTTGAATGAGCAATTAATTAATTTCCATAAGACTGCTACTTTTTGTATGTGTTCTTGCCTGACGTACGTTGTAGCTAGTCAAAGGTGCTTTTGGCCTGGGTTGGAGCCACAAGGAACCCCAGCTTCTGATATGCCTGTGTATAAACGCTTTCCTCACTTCACTAAACAATTTGGAATGGGTCATTTTTGTCGTGGTAATGATGCATTTTAATGGAGGCCGTGAGGAATTGAGATGGAAATCTAGAAATGTGCCTTTCCCCTGAATCGATTTCTCTTGTATCAAATTTTAGGGGTTTTTATATCCAATTTGATAAGTTTTCCTATCTGAGAATAGAGGGTTTTGAGAAAGCCCCATTGAAATTACCTTGGTATTCTAAATATTTACTGATATTTCTGGAAGTTTGTCGACAAATGGCCATGGATAATATTAAGTATATGAGCATGGGGAAACGAGGGTATGTATTTCCATTGAAGACCCCTTATTTTATGTGCAAAAAAAACTAGGTGGCCAGGGGAACTGAAGGAGTTCTCAAGGAATATAACCTCTAGTATCTGTCTATGAGAGCTAATTTTGACAGTAAGGGTTTTGTGAAGTAGAATCTCTATGGAGGGAGGTTATATCGACATCACCCATCTATCAAAGATTTATGGGAAGATTTTGTTGACGAGAACATAGTTTTGAGAAGATATTATATGAGGCTAATGCTAAGCCAGATATAGGCTTTTGGTCTGTCATTCAGATTCTTGAAAAATGTAGTCACGGATTCAATAATCATATATCTTGGATATGAAAAATTTCCTAATAAATCCCACCCTAGGGTTGATTGGAGCCAAAGTGAAATTTCAAATACGAGGGTGCGTGTTTCCCTAGTGCTTAAAAGAACCTAGGACTGGTTGGATGGGAAATGGCGGAAAGTTGTTGGTCCTGTTTAGGATCCTAAGTCATCATAGAAGAATGAATAGGGGTCTACACAAGCATCTGGTGCAAGTGTATCATCGAGGAAACCCTCTGTTAGGTCCTCTAGTACAAATTCTCAGTCAAGAGGTGATGGTGATGCAAGGAAAGCTAAGTGCAGAAGCAACTCTCCTAACGTCAAAACCTTAGGGAAGAATGCAGAGATACCTTTAAATTTTACAATTACAGTCCAAATAAGATGCACTTGAAAGAGATAATAGAAACAGAGAATTAAACATACACATATGAACACCAGATTTACGTGGGAAAACCCTTACAGGAGAAAAACCCACCACACCAAGAGAAGTCACTTTGTATTACAGTAATGAAGATTACATACAGAGATCAGACTTATCTTTCTGACGTCAATTTACAACAGCATATTCAATTGACCAACCTTGTACAGAACATTCAAATTACAATTTTTTCTGAATCGAATTCACACTAACCATACACCGAACTGTTCATCCGTCCATTCCACTAAACATCGAACCGAACAACATCTGCAACTTCAACATATATCCATGTCATCCCTGTCTGTTGAACTTCCTCACAGAACTATCACAACAGACTAACTTCCAACAGTTCCCATTCAACTTCTCTGATTGGTTGAAGACTCACCACGTAGAATGGTCATTGCTCGGTCAAAGGCGTTCAACCTATGTTCGCATGTCGGTGAGACACTAACCGTGTCTCCCTGATGCCACAAAGCCAACATTCGATATCGCCAAGAGTCCTTACTATCGGCAAGAGGTTACACCGAGTCCAGAAAGCTATTGCTAAGACTTCACCTTGTCGCCAAGACCTCATGCCGATGATCATCACTTGTATCGCTATCGCCAAGACTTATCGCTATCGGTGAGACATCATATCGAAGCTACAAAGTCACATAGACAATAGAATTCCCATTGGCAAGACTATCGTCCTTCACTGAGAGATCATACCGAGCCTTTATGTTATTATGAAATGACCAACAATTGGCAAGACTTACCACTATCTCCAGGAGGTTACACCGATGTTCAACTGTCGGTGAGACATCGCTACCTCTGAGAGTTCTTACCGAAATCCCCAAGTTACCCCGAGACCACTAGTCGCTAGGAGTCATACCGATAACAAACTATAACATCGGCGAGACAAACACCCATCGCCAAGAGTTCTCACTGAGTGTTCAAGTCTCTCCCCGATGACCCTGAGTGTAATGTTATTGGCGAGACTTTCCATATTGATAAGACTTCATCCCGAAACCCATGAGTTACTCTGACGACCACAAGTGTATAACTATCAGCAAGACTTCTCTTGTCGATATGAGACATACCGAACGTCCAAGACTCTCCCCGATATACGATAAGAGTGGCTTGTCAGCCAAAGATCTCCCCTCGGTAGAAGGTTACAACGAATGCCACAAGTCACAACGACAACACCAGTTGGCAAGACAGTGACAAGGTCTCAGTGACCAAAACTTTTCACAAGGTTCCAAAGCTGCTAGTCGGCCAGACAAGATGGATGTCACACCGACTATGCTCTTTTAGAGGTTTCAGCCTGTGAGATTGAGGCACACATTTCCAATAGGTGATCAGCCAGAAGAAACAGTCAAGTTGAAGACCATCTTTGAACAAGACGGTGTGCTTTCTCCTACCCTAAGAAGAAGACCAATCAAGAAAAACTTGTGCCTACAGATTCTGAAGCTATCTTTAAATAGATCGCTGAAGATAATATCTTTCCTCCTTTGTCTGAATTTCCCTCTTCTCTGCCTCTAGCTGATAATCCACCTATCACTCCTAACGCTCCTAAAGAAACTATTAGTGGAAATGAAGATTCTGGTCTGGTAGTAGCCTCCCCAAGATGGCTAAAAAAGCAGTGGAGAAGAAGATAAAGCATATTCCTACAATGACAGTTGGAGTGGATATAGTTGCAAAGTTACTTCAAAGCTCTTCAAAACCTAAGAAAGCCAAGAGGATGTTAAGGATGGTAACTGATGCTACTTCTGGAAATCAAATGTTAGAAATTGCTGAGCCTATGAAGGATTTAAATGAAGATGAAATAACGAAGGTAGACTACAAAGTCACACATGTTGATATGGGGCCTCCAACATTGGAAGGTGATGTGTACCATGCCAATTATTCAGTCAATGCCTTGATTAAAAGAGTGAAAGAACAAAGGAAAGAAAATATAAAATTGCAATCTCAAGTCCTCGTGTTGGGTAACTTTATTTCTTCCATGGCCACTCCTCCTACATTTGATGAAGCCTCAAGTTCTCAAGTAGAGCCAGAGGGCATTTATGTGCTCACCATACAACAAATTAAAAAGAATTTGAGCTATTCCAGAGCTGCTCATGAGGGGATCAATAAAATATCTCAAGAGGCTATCTTCTTTCTGAATAAATATGTGCTCTTTTACACTCAAGTTATTAACAAGAGGAAGGAGTTAGTAATAGAACTTCAGTAGGTCAGAAAAAATCAAACTAGTTTCTATGTGCTCTCTTAAAAAATGAAAGAATTGATGTCTATGGATCGAAAGCTATTAATTGGTGAGAAAATTGTGAATAATCCTAAGGAGCTAGACCCTTCTTGGTCCGATTCATTGGAATGGAAATTGAATATATATGATAATCTGGTGAAGGAAATTAATAAAACACTTGATCAATATTTTGAAATGTTGGGGGAAATTAAAGAAGATTGTCATATTATGGGAGTGGAAATTACTGATGAGTTTGATGAAAGGATTCTAGATATAAAAGAGATCTCTTTGAAGTTTAGAGAGATATTCAATAAAGAAATAGTTGATCTTGTTATAGTGACATGGGAGTCCTTCTCGAAACTCAGTGAAACATAGATCCACCTAAAGTCTTATAAATCTGAAGAAGAGAAAAGATCTGAGATGTTGGTTGAGTCTAAAATTGCTTTGGACAAATGGATAACTAGGTTATAGATTACTACAACGCCAGGGAGCAAGGACATATTTGCAATTGTCACCAGATATCAAGATTACAGGTCTAGGATGAGGGCATAAGAAAAGGTGTTGGGACATGAAGAGATTGAAGTTCTAGAAGATGAATCTGAAGATGAGGCGGGAAAGTGATGCATAATTATTTTTAGCATTTCATGATACTTTCTTTAATTTTAGTTCTTTTAAGTTGACTATTTTAATTTTTGGGTGCGGTTGTCTTCAAGAAACCGTTACCATAGACAATTGGTTTATGCTTTAAATATGGGTTTGGCCAATGTAGTTAGGATCTTTTGGGAAAAAAATTGATTTTCCTCATTAGAGCAAAAACTCTTTTATGCTTTCAATTTTGTTTTACAGTTATCTTTCAATATAGAAACTCATATGGTGAAGTTCATGCATACATAATCTTTGTGTTGTGGTGTATGGATTTATTCTGAATATCTTGCCAATGGTTATCTATGTTGGTGTTCTGGATGTTTAATAGATTGCATTGCTATTAGATGTTTATCTTTGAATGAATTCTTATGGCAATGGTTGAGTTTAGTTAAAGAAATTTATTAGTTCTAAAGTGATTCAAGTCTTTGTGCTTTAGTTTATAGTTTGATAGTGGCATTCCTTTCAAAATTTTCTGGTTAAAAGCTACACCTTTCTTTGCTTTTTGGTTAAAAGAAGCCTGAATTTCTATTCATTGCATATCATAAAAGGTAGTTGCCACCTTGTAAAATAAGCAGAGAATTGATATGAAATTTAGGTGATTTGGTAGTTTAAGCTTTTATTGTTTAAGATGTGTGGATGCCTTTATAAGTTTTTTATGTTGAACTGTTAGCTTCTGTTAGCTTATAAATTATGGATGTTGAACTATTAGCTTCTGTTCAAGGAATGAATTAATAATATTCCTTTAAGTTATTTATCAAAGATTGTGTGAATGACAATGCAATAGGAATTTATAAGTAGTGTGATAAGTGTTGTTCTTTAAAAATGATGCAGAATCACATACCAAATTCAATACCATGGAATACAATATAAAATATAAAATATCACAATTTCATGGAATACAACATAAAATATCATCAACTATAGTTTGGAATATGAATCATGAAGTGCAATATAAAATAAAATATCATGAAGTGCAATGATTCACAATTTCATTGAATACAATATAAAATATCATCAACTACAGTATGGAATAATGGAAACTGATCCATGAAGTGCAATATAAATACCTAAAAGCTGCTAATTCTCTTCTATTTCCCAAAAAAAGTCAGGGTCCTCAAACTGACGTTCATCTTGAGATAAAGTAAAAGAGTCGTCTTGAATTTGATTCCGAGTCTGCTCTTCATTTTCTTTGGCCTGTGTCTCAAATTCAACATTCATTGTGTGATTTGTGTCAATGTCATCTGTCCCAGTCCCACTGCCACTGCCACTGCCACTGCCACTACCACCAGTACCAGCATTTGGAATTGGAGTGTTGCACAACCCAGTCCTTCTTCTTTCACATGTGGACCTCTAGATTGCGAGTTCCCTTTCAAAATGAAAATTAAAGACATTATACGCAGTTCCTTTCAACCTCAAGCAATTTTCCAAATTCTTGTCTAATTTGTTTCTTAACTTTGATTTCAAAAACCCCAGTGTACTGAAAAATATCTCATCCTCGACTGACCCCAATATCATTGTTTGACATAAATCAACAAGTTTGGAATATTCTAATATCGAACCACACAATATTTCACTCTGACCTAAGTTTGTCCAAACCTTTTTTATTGATCTCGGTTCAAAGGCCTTCTCCATGCCCATGGATTTATACTGGTCCCTCATAGCTATTGCAAAACTCCTAGATTGTTTTCTAAGCTTAGCTTCATTTAAAATTCCTTCTATTTTCTGCTCATTGTATGTTACACTTTTTAAAAATTGTTCGATCAATATTTTTACTTGATCATGAAAATATTTTGGGTTCTCTCGGTTTTCCCAAAATTGAGGATACACAGTACCCATGGCTTCAAGTATTTCATGTCAAGGGAATCTTTCATGAATCTATGAGGAAATATATTTTGCAATTTCCTTCAAATTATCGTGCTAACAAATTTACCAATTATGTTAAAATATTCCTCGTTAATAGCTACTTCACTGCTAGAGTGCTTGACTGTCTTACAATGGTACATTGGTATCTCATATCCACGTACACAGATACATAAGTTCTCGCTTACATTAAACTGTAAATAATTATTAGGATTATTCAAATCAATAATTTTCTACCACATGAAATAATTTGGACCTTCTTGTGTTAGATCTAGATATAGATGATCGAGGGCCAAGCATGTATGTTTACGTAGATTGGCATATTCATTAATATACATAGTTCAGTCTTGGGCTTTCTTCACAAGATTTTTTATTACATCCGGTATGGGGAGAAGACTAGCTAAAGTCAAGAGTGTCTCTATATCGCTTAACCTATGTAAGAGGTTAGGAGCTTTGTCTACTGTGCTGCAATGCTCATACATCACTCCAATCAAGGATTGATATTTTGAAAGAACTTGGTGCACTGGTCCATGCAGGGAGATCCATTTGGTATCGAAATCCTTGAGAATCTTGTTTCCTGGTGTTATTCCCTCAGCAAAATTTTGAAATTCTGCAAAATGTTTTGGACTTCGGCAGAAGTATGCATGGATCTTGCGAACTAGATTTTCAACTTTTGATATTGTAGGAAACTTGCTTACAATTTTGAATGCTAAATTCATTTTGTGGGCCATGCAGTGAATGCCAAGCATGTATGGTGCACAAGTAGTTTGTAACTTTGTGCAAACACCGGTCCTTTGACCTTGCATCATTGTAGCTCTATCAACTCCTACACACACCAACTTTTTGGAAATTGTCAACTCATCCATACCTACAATTTCATTCAAAGATTTCTTGACTAGTTCAAATAGATTTTGTGATGTTGAACTGTCCTTCATTTTATGATCATAGAGAAGATGAGATTTGCGAACATGTCATTCTACAATATACAAATGCATACAGACTCAAGAAGTATTGTCTACTGTAGTAACTTCATCTAAAGATAATGCAATGAAATTTGACTCTTTTACTTTCTCATTTAAATCTTCCTTTTCAAATGCAGCAAGTCAGTTTTCCCATTCCCATCCAATGTTTACTAACCAATGTGAGAAGGGATAGTGAGGAACATTCAAAAAAGATAATAAACTAGAACATTTTGGGTAGTCTGTCATATGACGCCCTTTGGAAAAAATATGAAAAACAACACTCATCTGATCAATTTTTGACATATTTGCTGCTTCCATTGCTTTTCCAAATTGAGACTCAAGTGTACCTTTACATGCAGCAATATTCGACATTCTTTGGTCATGCTCTTCATAATCCGTGACATACCAAACATGAAAACATTCTTCCTTTGATTTCCATCGTACGACTAATTTTTCCTTTCCGTCTATGATTTTTTTTTCATAAACTTTACTGATATACTTTTCTATAGTGTCAATATTTAGTTGCAACATCTTGGCTCTTCCACATTTCCGACTACAAATCATACATTTGGCCAATGTTTCCTTTTCAATATCATTTGCATTGTCAATCCCCACTGGTACAATGAATGGGTACTTTGACAACCAACCAAGTTGAAAATTCCTTATCATTTCCCACTCGCACCCCATTTTTGATTTGCTTCTTTTCTTGCTACCAACATCATCCTCATCCAAGTCAATTATCTCATTCTGGCTAACTAGGCTCAGGGTATACCTTGGAATATCTTCTGCGATATTTCCATCCTTATTTGATACATTTTGATTTAACTCAATAACAATCTCAACTTGACCTTCTGGTGGTGGTGAGGTATTGTGAATGCCACCTTCATTAATATTTGGTGGAAGAGTTGATGATGTAGCTCCATCTTGATTTGATAGATCAGAAGCTTTGGCAATTCCAAAGTAAGACTGTATGGTACCTCTATTTCTAAGTTTTGGTAATTTTGATGGCCCCCTAGTCTCTTCACTACCTTTAGGAGTGGCAGGAGTCTCACCCTTGCTACTCGACATATTGATCTCTCACTTTGAATAAAAGATGGAAAAAAATGTCTTCTTGTTTGAGGACAGAGAATATAGATCCCATTCCCTACTCAATATCTTATATCATCTTTAACTTTAAGACTAAAGCGAGAATGGAAAAGAGATAAATAAAACTTATTATTATAACTAGTAACACTATGAAGAAATGATCACTCACCTTTAAGTCTACGTTTTCGGCTTTCGCTGACTTCCGAATCGAGAAGTAGAACCTCAGAACTGAACAAAATGTGTAAGAATAAATGATAGTTTCGATTGTATTTATATCAATCCATATTTGGAGAATTCCATGAGATTTTTAAATGGTATATTAAAAATTTGGCGAATCTCGTGTGCTTATACAATGATACGTTGTAATATTCAAGGCGAAATGTGTCCTCAAATGTAATTTTTTTTTAATGTTATTGGCGAAATAGGTCCTCATAAGCAACTATTTATAAATTTTAATTGGAGAAATTGGTCTTCACAAGAAACTATTTGTAAATTTTAATTGGTGAAATGGGTCCTGATACAATGTTGTTTTAATAGTATTGGAAAATATGTAGGTGTTTTATTACATGCTTTCGAGATTCCAGGTGAAAATATTAGTCGGTCCATTTGAAACATGTAGTTTGTTATGGTGAATTTGTTGCTTAAATATGCCTCATAAAAAAAAATCATTGGCAAATGGACATGCATTGGACCGATAGTTCATAAAATCCGGGTGATTTGGGCACCCTGTTGGGTGCGAATATTCGCCAATTTCGACTTGGCTGATTTCTAGAATTTGCCAATTGGCGAAGATTCACCACTAAAGTTTTCCCTATTGGTAAAAATATTTACAAAATCAACTCCTGATCAACAAGATTTGTTTTTTGAATTCTTTGTTCACAATCTATTTTTAGAGAAATATACAGATTTCTATGCTAATTTCTTTGTTGGTGAAGTTCAACTCAGGTCATTTTTGTCTACCATGCACAACCAAATTCACTGGAAAGAAAGGAAAAGAGAGTATTAACAAGCAGAGAAGACTGCTGGTCTCCAAATGTGGTACCCTCACAAGAATCCTTCTGCTTTTAAAGCATAGTTCAGAAGCATTAAGATTAAAGAAACTATGAAAAGTAAATATAATAATAACCTTATACTGTGTTTTGAGCATTTTAGAAATTAGTGTCCAAAATTGATAAGGAAAGCTTGGCATGCTTGTGAAGAGAGGTACACTCCTCTTCACATGCACCTGAAAAGAAGAGAGGTGATTTCACCTACTAACATTCAATGGTCCTATAGAAGAGCAGAAGCCTTGGCAGAGATTCTATAGCAACTTAAAACTGATTGGATTGGAATGAGATACAAATCCCCATTACTTCTCTCACCACCCCCTACAGTGCATATTACTTCAAATTAGAACTATGAGAATTTTTAGGAATGGAAAGCAAGGGTCAAACTCAATGTTCAAAGGTATCTTGAGAAATCATAAGGATCTAGATAGAGACGCAGACAATTTTTATGACCTCAGTGCTAAGTATGAAGAGTTAAACAGGAAAAGGGAAAATTGAAGGCAGAGAGCACAATAATGAGCAGGAGGACCTACTCAATCTTAGGAGGGGGAGAAGTGATGAGGTAAAAATAACCTTATAAATATACTAAGCCAATTATCCTTCCTTGTTTTTCCCAAGTCACTTTCACCCTACCAATTATTTATCTTTACGATTAGTAATTGCTTACTTTTCGTAAAAAAATGTATAATCTTTATTTCTTGAAATTGATTGAAATAAGCTTACCAGTGCTAACATAATGGTATAACTTTTAGTATTGAATATTTCATTATACACGGTTGGTCATTATGCTTGACCAAGTGGATTTAAAGCAGACTTCAAAGCAGTTGAAGACAAGCACTGGAAGTCTAGGCATCAGAATTTTAGGAAGTGCATGGTGGACCAAGTCTTTTAAATGCTTTCTATTATTTTCTATTTAAAGACTTTATGGCTCACTCCAAGTCTTTTAAATGCTTTATGTTATGGACCTAAGTCTGTTAGTTAGTTGAATTCTGTTGAAGAATTTTTTCAGTGGTGATCTTCACCATCTGAATTCTAGGATTTTGTTAGCAGTTTTGTATAAATATGCAACTGCCAGAAAAAAATGATATTGGATATTGTTATACTGTCATAATGTGCTCTTGAACTATGTTTTCTGAGTAATACTTTTGATATGAATAAAATAATCTTTGCCCATCTCATTCCGAGTTGTTAGTATTGTGCAATGGAATTATCTTGGATGAATTAATTTCGAATATACAAAGTTTATGTGATTTGAGTTAAGCGTAGTAGCACTCGAGAGCTGGCCACTCGAGGGGATCGTAGAATAGATAGATAAGTATTTCCATTTTCAATTATGTTGTTTTTATTCTCTAAATGGTAAATGTGAATGTGGTTTGTATGTGTCGAGCTTTGTTAAGTTGTTCCTGCAGGTTGTAGTTTGAGTTTATAGTCTTAGTTTTGTTATCTGAAGTTCCAGAGCACCCACTCTGGTTGTTAGTTAAAGGTTTTTTTCATTTCAACTTACATTTTTATTGCAAGTACTTCTTTTCAAGGAATTTACATGATTTATAGCTTAATCATTTATGCTTTCTAGTTTAAACATTTCATGCTTTCTAGGTGAATAATTTCCTGCTTTCTAGTTTAGTGGCCTCTTAGTTTAAGTTATGTTTTCAACTATTCCAGACATTTAGAAAATCTAAGAGAGTTAGTCAAGATGTTTCCTATTGAATATAGCCTCTAAACACTACCCGGTCGATACGTTTAATGCATTTTTCAACTAAAGAGATAGGACCTAACGACAGTTTGTTAGTGAACATTAAGGGGGGATGGTAGTATAATGTTCCCATCTCCTTTGTATCTTCCTCTCCTTTGTATCTTCCCCTCTTCTTTGTATCTTGTTTGTAATATTCTATCCAATCTTAAGGGGGGATGTTAAGGAATAAGATTGTCTAGAAAAGTTAGAAGATGTTTCTAGAATAACTAGAATCTTCTAGAAAAATTACAAGATGTTTCTAGAAGAACTAGAATCTTCTAGAAGGGCTAGAACCTTCTAGAAACTAGAAGCAACTAGAAGATGTTCAAGGAAAAAGAACATTCTAGTTTTAGAGATATCTAGAACATTAGAAGTTTCTAGATCTTAGAAGCACCAAGTATAAATATGAGCTTGTCCATTGTGAAAAACACTACTATTGAGGTAAGTTGTTGGTTTGTATGTAAGCAAGTTAGATCAATATAATTTCTTTCAACCATTTCTCAATTATTTCATGCTCTGTTTTGCCCTGTTTGTTGATGTTATTTTATTATTTGGGTATGTCCTTACACAACATAACTTCGCCAACATAAATTTCAAATTCTTTTACACTAGAGGATTGGTGATGCATTGGCCATTGATCTATGCACCTCATTAGATTGATGGACTAAATTCAAAATTATTAATGACTAGTGAAAAAATCACTATTTTCTCTTGTATGAGCAATTACTATTGGAAACGATGGATTTGTACCATTCATTTAAGGATTGTAACTCAAAGCCATTGAATTTATTGTCTTCAAGCATTCAAACTAGAATTATGAGATAAAATTGAACTATCATGGCATTTTCAAAGTTGCAAGAGAAAAATTAGGGTTTCTTTGGTGCCATAAATGGGTAAGTTGGGTTCCTTCTCTCAATGTTATAAAAAGTGTTCAATATTTTTGAAGCTTTGAAGGATTATTTGTGACTATAATAAACCTTGGATTTCATGAATGCTTATTTGTGACTATAGTAAACCCTAGTTGATTGAAATATCAAAACTTTGGTTCCTACAAAACCCAAAAATGAGGTAGACTACCTCTCAGAGCGAGAAAATGAAGAGAGGTCTTGAGAAAGAATTGTTGAGTCAATTTCCTAGCTCTTCCAAGAGGGCTAAGCATGCCTAAGGAGCAAGAATCCTATATGATATACTTATTGATAGAGCGGAGCCTGTTAGGGAAGTAGCTATTCCTTTTCAAAGTTAGGACCTTTTCAACTACTGCTATAGGCATAATACTGAAATCTGTCCAATCTCAAATATATGGAAACTATATGTAGGAAGACTTGTGGTCCCTAATGTGTTTATCAATGTTGAGTTGATTATGGAAATTGGTAGGAAATATGGTGCCCAGTCTAAAACCTTGTTAAGTAACAAGGGTCATCTCCTAATGAAGCTAAATAGAGAGTTAATTGTGAAATATTTAATTTGAATCTTTAAAACAATGTCCCCATAGATTTTAATGCATTAATTAAAGAATATTCCAAAGATAGGTATAGTTACATAGTTAGATGGTTACCTCACCATAGGAAGATGACCTCAAAGAACAATCTTACTCAGTTTACTAGAGATGAGCAAGAACTTGTCAATGTAGACATATTTGAGAAGTAATATATCAAAAAATAAATGCATTATTACAAGTGTTGGAAATTGAGTTCAAACCAGAAATTTTAATCCACTTCATGATGATGGCTACAAACATTCAACATATAGATTTGAAAAAATATTTTAATTTTCCACCTACATTGTTGAAGGGATTCACAAGGAATTAGTTGAACATATAAAAAGTGACGGCAAGGTCATATAATTCAAGCGGTATTCCTTGTTGTGCTACATCCTCTTATATTGTGGAAATAATATTTCGAATAATAATTTGTGTTGGTAGTTGCAAATGTTGAGAGGGTTCCCTACCAATTCAGGGACATACACTTGTATGGGATATGCATTTCAATTCCTCCAACTATGTGGTATTTGAAGAGAACTTTATTTAGGTAGTGCTTAGAAACTTGGGTAATCATAATAAAAAAATTATTTGATGATGTAATGATTTTTCAAGACCCAAGGATAGGTTTCCTGAGAAGGGGGTAAGTCACAATTAGGGGGATTGGTTCCTGCACTCCAACACCACAATAACTAGAGTTTATAAAGCATCTATTGAGCCCCACATTTTCCCCATATATGTCTTTGAAATAATTGCCTTCATGGAAATTATATGGTAGTTGATTGACTCCAATAAATTACATTTAAGGGAACACAAGAAAGGGTCATTCTTTCTCCCATCTATTATATTCTCTATTTTTTTTATTATATCAAAGGAAGGATTGAAACTATTGGGTCCAAAATTGCAAGCTTACGAGATGAGGATGAAAAAGAAAAAGAATTGTGACCCTAAGTACTTCATTGATCACATAAGAAGAGTAGGAAAATCTCAATTCTAACATGAATTAAATGAGGTAGAATTTTTGATTAGATATTGAAGTTAAGGAAAAGAAGGAAAAATGGTTCTCTATTCTTATGGGAGAAGGAAAAATAAATAAGAGGGATGCAAATTATAAGGGGGAATACATGAAAGTTACAAATCCTATTATTAGGAAGAAAATTATGCTAGATAACATCACCACCCTTGGAATTAGAGCTCCTATAACAGTTCCATGGCAAGGTAGGTAAGGGACAAAACAAGAACAAGAAGTTAAAACACTAGTTCAACAATCTAGAGTAGTGGTAGCTGAGATTGCATTAACTGCTCCTCCACAAGAATAATTTAGCCAACAAGGAGGGATTTTACCATTGGTTGATTACCATATTGATTACTTAGTAATGGAGGAGGTGGGGGAAAGTATTATGGACATTGATGAAGTAAATCAGGTTCTTGCCTCCCCCAAAGGGTTCAAATTGATGAAATCCCTCAAGATAGATTACAATTAGACCTTGGAGTAGGGGGAGATATTGTGAATGACATAAGATCTCTAGCGTGCAAATAATTCCTATCTGATGATGAATTTGTAAAGTCCAAGAAATTCAAGGACATCCTAATTATGAAAAATATGGAGCTCTTCATTTAGAAGTTGAACAAAGAAAAATAAGAGGCTACAAAATATGAAATGAAAGAAGTGACCAAAATAGTCTTGCAAGAAGTTGAATTCCATGTCAATAATATTACTCTTGAAGAGGGGAGGAAATTGGTCAAAGAAAGTGGGTGGTTATTGTTACTAGATGTGACTTAGCCTCAACTATTGTTCTGGATACAATTAGAAGGCAATATACTAATGAAGAAGTGTTAACTTCTAAAGATTAGGCTAGGAAGTTATATTTTAGGTCCAGGTTCAACACTAAATTTGAAGCATTGGCCATATGGTTGGTTGCACCTGAGAACCAAAAACCTCAAGTAGCCATAAATATCCATGAATTTATTGGTAACTTGATTATAAAGAGATTGGTTGACATCACATCCCCACAAGCTACATCTTTAGTTGTGAGCACAACACTGTTCAGTGAGGTTGCAACTAAGAAGTTACAAGCAAATTTTAAGAAGATATAGAAATATCATATAATATTGATGCAAAAGAGTACGTGCTAGGGTGCATTATCTAATATCTCCTCATAGAATTATATTTGAGCCTACCACCCCTTAGTCTAACTTTTGTGGAAACAACTTTTTAGGATAGAGAGACCTTCAATTTAATAATAAAGGAATTGAAACTAATAGTTGAAGTAGAGCCACAAAGAAAAAAATATTGCTGAGGAAGGTAAGAAGATGGTGAATCTGGTTGATGATCTCCTATGCCATATATTATCTTGCACATTGCATAAAATGGATGATAGATGGTCTAGTTATAATATTTTGAAGAAAGCATACACTATCCATGTACAAAATGAGGATACTTTTAAGGATATATTGACTACATGTATTCTAATAATACCATTGATGGGGAGCATCTACATGCAAACCGAATTTGATCCAAGTGCCTTTGTAGAGTTGACAAGCATAAATGAAGTGATAGGATTGATAAGTGGCATATCTACTTTTCAAAGAAAATTGGATATTCAATTAAAGGAAAACATGAATTATTTTGAGGAACTAAAAGAGGCTTTGATGCTTAAAATTATGGATGAATATGGATAGGTCAAGACATTTGATAAATGAAAAATATATTTTAATAATATCTTGCCTACTTTGTGTGCTTCAATTTTTTGAAGTGATGAGATGGAATCACTTTTGTGTAATACTAGTCTAGGTAAATTAGTAAAGTTGGAGTCAAGTTTAGATAGCTTCATTAGACAGACTAAAGCAACATTGGATGAAAGATATGTGGCACACACAAGTAAGATTGCAAATTCCTTTAGATTTTTAATGGCCTTCAATAGAAATATATGCTTCATGGATGAGAAAGTATAATGATTAATATTAAGTTCACCGGATATTCAAGGCTCTCACATTTTTTCTTCAACATTAGGACAAGCTCATAGGTTTTTTAAAACTGATTCAAAAGGTTCTTCAAGCTTCATCTATTAAGGGGAATCTATTTTGTTATGTATTGTAACCTAATTTTTTTCAACAAAATTTTGGTTGTCACATGTAAAACATGACAAGTTTCATTTGATTCCGAGCTTGCATGCTTATTCAAGCTTTAAAATGAGAGCTAGGATTTATTGTAAGGGGTTTTGAGGATTGTAATTTTGGGTGGGATGTCTAGTCTTTAGTGTCCTTTAGGAAATGGTGTTTGAATTTGTAAGCAACTCTTTGTAACAATTATGTATGTTTTAAATTGAGGCAATTTGATTATTAAGTAGGATAACACTGTTATCCCTTCAGAGGTCATATTATTATAATGTAATAGTGTTTAAATTTACCATCAAAATATGTTTAGATGCTATGAATTGAGGTTATTTGACTTTGTGACTCTATAGCTCTAAGATATGAACCAATTTGGTTTCAAACATCCCACCAATCTCATAATATTACTCAAATTGATAAATCATAAGTCAATTCTAAATTAATTGCAATTATTTTACCTTCTCATGCATGGATTTGATGGTTTACATGGATAATAGATGTCATAATATTTGGCTAGTCTTTAGAAGTCATTGAGGAATCAGTTGGGAGAATCAACACATATGAAGTTCAACATGAATTTTGAATTACGTAATAGCTTTCTAGAGAATAATTGATGTGATGCTTGAGGATAAAATGAATATCTTCAAAGCCCTTGAGGAGTACATGTCTCTAATTCTTGGCAGACAGTACATAACACATACTACATAGTACAATTATCAATTTGGAAAAGGTTTTGAAACACAAGTGGCCTTCAAAAGAGGAATATGGGAAATGGTTGGAGAAGTAAAATAAATGATATTGATAACTTGATTATTCATGCCAGTGAATATTTGTGGAATATTTTTAAGCATGCATGCTAGCATTTCAAGGCTCTACAAGAATGTAGATGGAACTTGGCATAGATTTTGGATATGTAAAGATTGGGTGTAATTAACCAGGATTGGGAAGTTGATTGAGGGCTAGGTTAACCTTAGAATTATTCTATAAAAAGGGATCATGATTTCAAATAAAATCATTCTTTAGTCCATAATATGGTTTTGAGGGAAATGTTTTAATAGGTGTTTTGTGAGGTTAATAAGGATGATCTTGTGGTATTATTGGGGATACTCTAAATTATCTTGCCTTGAGTTATGTAGTTTAAAAGGAAAATATAAACCAATTTCCTTCAGAATGGGTGAAATTGGCAAAGAGTTGATCTAGTTCATGTGGCCCTTGTGTTGAGTTTTGAACCAAAATGAGGAGCTCTTAGGGAGATAAGCACTATAACTAGGTTTACAAGAGTAGAAGTTTTTTAACATTTTCCCCATAGAAATCCATCAATTTATCATACTCCATTTTGAGAGAGAATCCTCTTAGTTTTATTGGTTATATGAACTATGAACCCAAATCCCTAAGGTCTGATAATTTCCCAAGTTCCAAGGGGGAAAAGCTTGAGAAAATTATTACAAAATTATCTTCAGTTTGGGAAACTAAGGACCAATGATTGAGGTGGGTAATACCCCCTTCACTTCTAGCTCTACAAGACCAAGGGGGGATTTCCCTAAGGTGTTGAATTGGTTATTGATAATATGATTGAAAAATTCCTTACAACAAACTATATCCACTACATAGTGTATCCCAATAGATGTGTCATAACATACCTATATGCTAGTTTGGAGATGCAAGGATCAACACCTTAGTAAAAAATCATCTACCTCAAGAAGTGAAAACTTCTTGAGGTAGATGATTTTTTACTAAGGTGTTGATCCTTGCATCTCCAAACTAGCATATAGGTATGTTATGACACATCTATCTGGTGGAGCAAACATATCCTCTACCATGGCCAACCCCTTGCATTAAGCTTCCCGAAGCATTCCCATTATTTGTTCAAAAAAGGGGTCTGTAATGTTGGCAATTTGTGGGATTTTCAATCAATGTGCTGGTCTTCATGGAATGTGGTTAAAAACCTGTTTGGTTTGAATAACAAATATGAAGCTTTCATGATCTTTGTGCAATCTTTGGTGTCAGAGGAGCTATCTATGAAGCTGTGTACTCCAATCCATTGCAATTTTTTTAAGGATTGGACATGGATGTCATCATATCCCTTTTTGGCCTTCCCCTTAAAAAAAATTTACTTGAAGCTGCTTCCTGATTTTCCCTTGAAGTCATGCTTAAATGCTAAATGGAAGTGCAGGTTCAGTGAGAGGTTTTGGTTAAAATTATCTGCTCAAATTTGGAAATCTAAAGTTAATTCTGATGCTCAGTTACTTGCCTAGAAGATACTACATTTTAAACTGCCTATGGAGGACAGGTTAAAGTGTATTATGATCCAGCCACCTAACTATCCTTTTTGTCACAATCATGAAAACATGAAGCATATTTTTTGGAACTGTTGGTTGGTTAAAAAACTATGGAATTCTGTGTTCAATGATTTTTCTGCGATCTTCACTCATAAACTAAGCTGGAAAGAAGCTCTTCTTGGAGCTGGTTTGTATGATAACCGAATTGTTGATGGTGTGAGACATATAATTTTGTTTCATATATGGAGGAATAGATGCAAAGCTGTTTTTACTCTCAATCACGATCATCAGGAAGTTATGTTTTTAAGGATTTACTCTGATATATTGTTTTGTCTTGCTGCCTTGTTTCCTTTACTTTAGAAGGACGTTTTGAAGAATCCTACATTGAGTTTCCAGATTCGGCAAATCAAGCTACAAGTTGAACAGTTAGTGAGCAAGAAAAAACTTTGTATTAGTCAAGGCTTAAGTGCTATTTTACATGATGTATAATGCTGTCAGGTCTTCTGGTCTTGTTGCAACTGTTTCTATTGCTGTTCTTGCAGCTCTTTGACTTGTATTGGTTCCTCTCTGCTGAATCTCTTCGTCTCTTGCTGCTGTTGAGTTCTTGAGAACTGCTCATACAGCTCTTTGGCTGTGATGGTTTGTCTTTCATTTTATTCTTCTTTTGCAGTTTTATAACTGCACTTGTATTTGTAATTGCATTCCCTCAATATAAAAAAATAAAAATCATCTACCATAAAAATATCTGAAAATGTGATGTAGATAACCTCTTAGATATTATAAACATTCAAACATGGAAACAAAACACAAAAAAACATAAAAATGAAAGGTGTTTGAATTGATGTGTATTAGGGTGTGTTGAGGATGATGGGAATAAATCTATTTATAGACTAATGCTTTTATCCATTGGGAAACAAAATAACTGGATTCAATAAAAAATGTGATAACGAGAAACTTAGGTGATATTCTAGTCAAGATATCACAAAAAGACTTTGTTGTTCAAAAACTATAAGCAAGTTGGGCTCTACATGCACATTCAAAAAAATAATAAATGGTTGGAGAATATTAAGTGAGTGTAGTTAGTTATCCAGTATCCTTAAGCATACATATGCATTTCCTTATTATGTTGAAAAGATACCATGCAAAAGCTCTGCAAGGATTTTATAATCATCTGGTTGAGAAACTAAACAACATTCATCAGAAATGCAACTGAACACACAAAAGTAGACAATCAACTAAGGTTGATTATTCCATTAATAAAATAAACTTTAAAGCTTATAAATATTATCATAGGCCTAGGAAAAAACCTAGATCATTACAATATTAATAAATCTATGCCTAGAATAGAAAATTGAAAAATTAGGGCTTCTTGCAAGTATTTTCTTCTACTGATGGCTATGCAATTTCTCTTCTTGTTCCAAAAAAAATATTATCCTCATCTTATATTCTATTCTCCCCATTTGAAAATGAAGCTAAGGTAGATAAAACCCACAACCAAGCTATTAGGGGAATGTCAGAGGGTCACCCAACTTAAAAATCCCTAACCACAACTTCACCCAATGTCCAAATAACATCTATCTTCTACAAATTCAAGCATGAGAAAACATTCCCTTACTGATGCTATACACCTACACTGAATGATCAACATGGTTGAGTGCAAGGAATAAATAAAACGCCCATAAAATCTACTGCTAATGGCGTTAATGAAGTGAGTTTTATCAAGAAAAGGTATTGAAAACATTAATGAAACATGGCTGCAATAAAATACATCAAATCTACACCAAATGACATAAATTCCCTTAGGTAAAGTCCTTAGATTGAGTTCAAATAGTTGTAGTGGTGATTGAGCTTTGATGGGGGTAGTTGAAACTCATTTACAATGATTTTTCTTACTGTGGAAATTCACCCTTCATGTGAATGTGGAAAGTCAACTTGGACCAAAATCAGGAAACAAATCACATCATCATTTGGTAGAAAAATAGCTTGAAAAATATTGGCAAAAATTTGGGCCCCAAGTAGACAAATCCGGATGCAACCACTTCTTCGGAAAAGGTTCCAATGACCTCTAAACACTTGCAACACCCTTCTGTAGAAATGTTATCACTCAATATTGCACTCTTGATAAGTTGCAAAACTTAGCTTACTGGTGAAACATGTCATCTTTCCAGGTTCATGGGTCACCTATGATGGAAAGAACCTCTAGAGAGGGTTGGTTCCCCCGGTGTTCATTTATCCTAACTTAAACTATTGCTTTTGCTGAGAGAAAACGGTAGAAGGATGAAATGAATTGAAATCTACCTATGTGGGTGATGCACCAAAATTTTTATGACTTGCTTCTGCTGCTTTGACACACAAACTTTTATCTATTCAGTCTATGTTCACACAACTCACATGTTCAAATGCCCAAGCATAAGTATTTCATAGAAAATTTTGATATGTTTATAACCTCTATAAGGAAAAAACACATGTTTTTCACAAATAAAGAGTTTAAACCTTAACAACATAATCTATGACCTACATGAAATATCCATTTTCTGCCTAAAGGTGCTGGAAATGAAACAGTATATTTGAGGTTTTAAACATAAAAACACAGAAATACACATCAATAATTCAGTTGCACACAATAAGACATCCATTGAGAAGGAAAAATTACTAAACTTTATTGAAAGAAAAGTGTTCTTACAGTGGATACAAGTCTGAAAATGTATCTTTTCTTGAAAACCGCTTTGAAATAGAAGTATTACAATGTTTGTTTTCAGTTTGAAAACTAAAAATCAGAGTTTACAATACACAAAAAGTGCAGAAAGAAGCTTTTACAGCTTACAATACAACTCCAAGAAGTGAAAGATCTGGTTAAAAAGTGAGTTACATTGCCTTTTGTCTATCCTACACTGGAGGAAAAGTAGGACAACATTAAAAACATTAAATGAATTTCCATGTTTTACTCCTTTGAAGAATTCTCCCAAAAAGGTTCCAATTAGGCGATGAGGGGAAGAAATGTTGACTTTTCAACTTTTTGCTCCTATATATGCTCCTTGACCAACTAGATTGCTTGCACATGCTTATCTCTCTGTTCAAACCGCCTCCCTATATTCTCTTAGCTTCTGTCCAACTCACCAACTGACCCAAAACACTTCCCTAGATGCTTGCAAATGACATTCAGTTAGCCAATAAATCTTCTAGCTGCTGCAACCGCCCCCCTTAAGCCTTTTAAACATGTGAAGAAAAGTTTGAAAAGATTAAAACTTTGAGGAGGCATAACAAGCCTTCTAGAGATAAGAAATCCACATTTGGTTTCATTTATCCTTATTACTTTGACTGACCGTCATCCTCATGTGTATAGCATTAATGACTTTCCACTGTAGCTGCTAACAAACTTACATTGGTGAACTTTCACTAAACACTGATTATCTCCTTGAATGTCCTTATGACTGACCTTCCTTTGCCTCTGTCACATCAGGCTCTCTTCTTCATAAAACATTTGTCTTCACTACCCAAACATTCAGAGCCATTTAAATGAGAAAAGTTATGAACCTTTAAACTTAGCAATTGTATAATCAAGACTACTACTATCCAGTGTAACCCTTGAAAGTTAGCCACTTTAGGTGCATGCTAGTTTTCTTGCTTTCCTAGGATCAAGATAAATAGTACCAACTCCCACTGGGAATACCATATAATGGGGGTGAGAGGCAATATATATGATATGCTGCTTCACAGGAATCACATATCAGCATACAATTAGTATTGACCTCTACACCACCAACCTTACAAAGACTGCCATCATGCATTTTCTGATAGACTGTCATACTGTCATGTGCTTTCCTTTGCATGTTCCTTCCATGGAAGCACCATCATATTTGTGCCACTATCATTGATGCTTGTCTCATCTATCTTGAATAATGATTATCTCAAGAACTCATGATTGCTTTTCTGATTAGTTGATGGCTGCAAGTGTTCTTTCCTTACTAACAATGAGCAGATCCTTTTATGCAAGGTCACTGCCATATTCAATGACTATGGTTCACTTCTTTCCTCAACCTATTGTTCTTGCACCTTAGTGATTGTACCTTGTCATCTGCCACGATTTCCTCTAGTTGATCAAGACTGTCATCACTATATGTTTCATATCTTTGTCCCTAATATTCATGACAATGTCAATGTCCTTGCTTGTTCACAGATTTCCCCCCTTCTTTTCTCTCCACTTGCTATGTCTTTCTCTTCATTTTCTATGGTGCTTGTCTTTCTCATGGATAAAGCAGTTTTCATAGGTATGATTACTGCATATGTCAAAAATCCTTACCCATACCATAAATTTCAAGATATATACTCAATGCAATGTCTATCACACAAGTTGCTTACCACAGGGATATGACAATTAGCATTAACAATGATCAAATTGCCTACTCCAAGTTACCGTTATAGAGCTTAAAGATGATATCCTATATTGTGCACAACTTCATGATAATTATTGACTTGGGAATGGTTTATAAGATCTGACACACCCATAATCCTTTGTGACTTCTCCGTATGACAGTCTTTATAGTTGTTTAACTGCTCCCCTTAAAGGTTGCTATTTACTGTCATCCCTTTTGATCTACCCTGAGGCTTCACAGGTAACTGCAAGTCATGACCATATGACGCTCCTTTGATTTAAGCCTCTTACTTATTTGACTACTTGGAAACTAGGACTTGATTGTTTGTTCTTCTTGAACCAATGTATTTTGGACTGTGAGCTTCCCATTTCACTATACTGTCCTCTTTCTATGGCACTGTCTTATTATGGATCCTTTTAGATTGTACTTTGCTATTTATTCATGACTGTGATTGCATTCATTTATGGCTGTCTTCAACAAATGGTTGCTCATGATTACGGCTTTCCAAGTCATGGTTTCCAACTGTATGGGATGACATAGATTTGGTATTGTAAATCCTTGCAAATGGGCATTGCCTATGATACAAAAAGGCACACATTTGGCAGAAAGCATTTACAGCAACAACCTTAGTGAGCTTTCCTAGTGGGCTCAACAGGTTTAGATAATGAATAAATGTGCACAACATCATGGTTAGCTGGCTACACAAAATCAACACCTTATAGACTACCATAACAATCAAAACCTCAAATGCATGACAAAGAAAAGTTGTAGGATATGCTACAGATCAGAAGTTCCAATGCTCGTTATACCAAACAACCACCATCTTCCAACCATATATTGTCATTGGTTTGTCCTTGGAAAGTGATTGCTCCAAAATTAGATCTCAAAGTAACTATGTCTTCACATTAAAACTCGGCCCTTTTGCTTCTATTTGCATTGACAATCAAAACCTCTGTCATCTAACTCTACTCATTATATCTTCCTCTTGTCATTTTTTCACTTAAAGAATGCATCATTATCATATTTCCTTGAAAGTTTTCACTTCATTGCACTATCTACTTAACCTCCACTTTCTTTTCTTAACCCAAACATCGAAAAGAAACACTTCCATCTGAACCTGATTTGCATTCTCAGTCTCTAATGACCCATCTACTTTAATCACAAATAAATCAAACTTATGATTACATAGGATAATGAGACTGAAACCACAAAGAGACACTTTTTTTTAATTGTCAACCCTTACATCAATATGTGCCCCTAAAATGCCCTTTTTGACTCCAGATTATTGACTAAAATAAACCTAAGTGTGACCTTGCAAGACTCCTTTAATAGCAGTGACACAAACTAGAACGATAGGCTTCAAAACCTATAAGCATAACAGGGTTACATGATTCTAGAACTTGGAAAAACATATCTTCCATGAGAACAACTAAGATAATCTTCACAAACTCTCCTTTCATCATTTCAATGCACATTTCGTGAATTTGAAAGAATGGATTGTACCAAATTCTAGAACAAAGCAGATTCCTAAAGAGATACATACCACATTGAACTAGCTTTCTTAGGAATTTTGCACGCGTGGACGTTGGCATGTTACTGCTTCATTAAACTCCTGCAATCTGTTCCTCGTTTTTCTATGTGATGTGTCGTGACCCTGCCTACAACGTGTCATGTGATCTGAGCAATAGTTTGCTGCTTCTACGCCATGAATGAAGCTCTCCTTCAATGCTTTCTGCGTGGCCTTTAAGGAGAAAACCCTAACTAAACTCGATAAAAGTCTTGACATTTTTTAAATATTCCCCCTCTTTGGTGTAAACACGAACCTTTTACAATTTTTAAGTTTTCTGAAAAAACTTATTGAACGCCATAACATTTTCAAAAAGGTTAAATAATCAAAACCTATAAACTCATGCCTTGGACAACAAACACTTAACTCACTCGGACTTGGAAACCCTTCAAGAATTTGGAAATTGGAATCGACACATGACTTATCGTAAACTCTTGAGAATACATTGTTGAAGGCTATTTAGGCTCGAAGGTAGAAATAGGCTAACAAGAAATAAGGCACCCATTAGGTTTAAAAATCTCGCAACATCCAGATGTACTCAAAAATCCCACAAATAGACGCTTGCAAAAAATGTCTCCCCATCAAACATGCAGGGAAATAAACCCCATCGAGTCAAATTCACTTCAAACACATGTCCGATTCACATTCTGATCTCTACAACACATTACTACATCATTTTATGCCTCTTGAAGAAACATCGTATCAAAGTGAATTATATGGGAAAAATCCTACTATCCTCTCACTGCAGAAATATGATCTACATGTGCACCATAACAACTTTTGGTCAACTTTGATTTTGGTGAGCCTTCCTTTATCAAAATTTTGGGCCTTCGGTAAACCTAAAGACCTTTAGTCTTCTCTTTCTTCTCTTTTGAAAAACTTACCTTTCAACCAAGTCCCCACTCAGAAAACCATCCTTTCAGCAGAACTGACAAGTTTGCAAACCAAACAAGTAATCGAATTTAGCTTTACAATATTTTAAAAATAATCTTCTTCTACGATAAAACTATTCTTCAACAAAATACAATTTTGACCAAATTCCATTTTGGATAACCTTGAGGTTCATGAATTGAGAACTTCACTGAAGAAAAACTGAATTTGGATTTACATAGTGCTTTGGTCTTCAACAGTTCCTTGAGGGTCGGAAAGGTCCATCGGGTGATTGCAGAATATCGGCCTCCACCTAGATCAGGCAAAAACACCAAGTGCATATGTACTTATTGACATGTCTAGTTTGGATGGAAAGTCACATAAGTGATGTCAGTAGGGATGCCGTTAGCATAAGATAAAAAATGGAAACGAATCAGGTTGGGAAACTTCAGAAATGATGATATCATGATGACATAAACAGAGTGGGATGATGTCAGTAGGACATAATTTAGATGTGTGAAAATGGAGTGGATCAAGCTTGCAGGAGAAATCATCTAAAATAGATGAAGAAATTTGCAAAGGTGAAGTTCAGATGCAAAGGAAACTCCCACAAAAGGAATGGTGTCAAGAAAATGAAGTGAATTGGACATTTTCTCATGAAAAGAGAAGTTTACATGAGAAGGTCCAAAAAGAGGATGATGATGATGATGTCAGCAGGTAGGTGTAGGAAGATGGGGTCTATTGGCCCTTGTGGGAAAAGGTTAGGCAAGTGGAAAATGTGAGAAGTCTATCAAGATGTGGAATGGGTTGGCTCACGTGGAAATAAATACAAAGTTTTAAATGGGGTGATATTTTCCACAAAGTGGAAAATTCTAAGTGAACCGAACGAAAGTGGGTTAGAAGAGAAGTTGAAATGGACATTGGAAATTTGCAAAAGCAACACTTAATCAATTTTTTCATATTCTTCACCTTTGCGGGAAATTACATTGGAACTGCACATTGCGGGCAAATGGATAGGAATTGGACATTGCAAGAAAGACATCAACAAGTGAACAAAAGGAAGATTGGATGAAAAGGCTTGCAAGTCTAGATGAACACATATCTCCTGCAAAGCAACTAAATCCAAGTGAACTGGATGAAAAAATGAACAATAGAGGTTCACTTGAACATGGAAATCCCATGTAAGACCTATACTTATAAATTTTTCATAATTCAAAACCTATTATGGACGTTTCCAACTCAAATAGACATTTGTAGAGAAAAACAACTGAATTGTACCTTGCAAGTGATTGGGTTAGATCAAATGGAATGAGAAAACCCTAAAGATAATAACTTTTTCCCCTTAGCATAATTTTCAAAACTTAAAAATGAAACTTGACTTATTTTTTCATTCTCTATCCAATGGCGTTGTGAAATTTTGAAAGAAAATGACCCATGACTAATATCTCAAATCAGTTATAATTTTGGGGCAAATATGAAAAAGGCACAAAGGGACACAAAATTTTGGGGTGCCAACGAGTTAGATACCCTGGTGGCCTTCGATGTTCTCTTATCCATGCCAATGGGTATTGGTACCTATGATGGATCTCAATGACGAACTCTAGACTTTCAATGTCACAATGTTCTTTCCCAGTGGATTAGTCTTGCATGAAGATAAAGGAAGAAATTTACTATCCCTTCATCCTATTCTTAGGACCTCTAGTTGGTATCAAGGTGTTGTTGATGGATCCCTACAAGAATATAGGATGACAATTTCAACATGCACATGGTCTTTCAATCAATCAACCTCATTTATTCACACCTTCAGGTTCAACAATCTAGGAAAATTATATTTTCTATGTTCAAAGCTTTGAAGCATGATTGGAAAGCCCTATGGTCTTAGGATATGATCGTGTTGTGCCTTGCACCCATGCCCCATATTTTGGATTTCCAAATGGCATCCCTTCTTTCTTTTGTTGTTTTATCTTCTTTTGTTTCCCTTTAGTTCTTTCTTCTCCCTTTTTCTTTTTCTTTTCCTACATTTTTTGAGGTTTCAAGGTTTTTTGTTTTGGCATGTCTTCTTTGTCTATCCCAATCCTCGATTATTTCTTTTTTGTCTTCCTCACTTTATCGACCTATTAGGAATCAAAATTTTTTCGTTCATCATGACTTCAGATGGAATCCCAATCTTTGATCCCCGAGGAGGTTCCTATCTTATCTTTGCACCCACCTACCCCTTCTAGCATGACATTAACTACACTAAAATGTATTAATCTTGTCTTGGCCAATGGCTTTTATTTTTGTTTGAGCTCATTTTTACTCACTTTGCACTTGTGATATTGAGCTCCCATTGTTGCCTATTTGATAATTGTGAAATCTTGGTGTGATCGAGTGTGCCAAGGTGTTTGTTGTGATTATGTGTTGTTGGTACCTATTTTCCTTCATTTTTAATCTTTGGATCTCTTCCTCAAAACTTTCCATCAAACCAGGTAGGGATCTCATGCTTTAGGTTTAGCTTTAATGGTGGTTTCTTTTCGTGTTTTGTATTTTCTCTTTCTCTCTTCTTTCTTTTTGCATGTGTTTTCATTGGTTTGGGTTTTTCACTTTCGTTCATGGGATTCAAGTTGAGTTTTTGTTGTATTAGTTTTTGGTGTCTATGTTTTTTTTTTTGTGGTATGCTATTCTTTTATTTTTTTATTTTGACCCTTGTTGAATCCTCCCAAGTCCTAACACATTGTTCAAAGTTTCTTTTGATTATGTCATTACACCTAAGTGGGTTTTAGGTCTCTAAGTAATTTAATGTCTTTTATTAATAATTAGAGTTTGATTGTATCATAGAATTCTGATCCCCAATGAACCTTTTGACTTATCATTTTTTATTAATATCTTTTGGTCATCAATGATCAGGAGTTCTTGGTAAGGTCTATCAAATTTTGAAGGATAAAGGGCAAGGGTTTATCCTGAACCTTGATTCCCAATGATTTTACCTTAGGGGATTTTGTGTAATAGGATTTTGGGCTTCGTTGATCAAGTTTCACCCTAACTTCTAAACCAAGTATTTCACAAAGTGTAAGGGTTTATCCTGAACCCCAATACCTGAAAACATTTCCCTAGACAACTTTTTCCTTAGTAACTTATTGAGTAAATATTTTAGAGATCAAAGATCGAGCCTATGTCATAATGTTTGGTAATTTTGGAAACAAGAGATAAAGAATAACCCCAAAGCTTGATACTTGAAAGATCACCTTAACAATTAATAATGAGACTTTTAGCCATTGGGTATCAAGCCTACCTCTTAACATTTATGAATCTATTGAGACAAGAGATAAAACATGTCTCTAAAGCCTGATCTTCAAAAGATCGTATCAACTTAGATTATGACAAGAATTTCAACCATCGAAGACTGGATGTTTCCCTTAATATTCATTGATCGTTTGAACAAAATGGAAAAAATTATCCTCGAACACCAATAATTGAAAGATTACTTAAATCCTAGAATAATGAATTTATTCTTAGTCATTGGTGCTTGGATATTTTTCTGAATGCATGTTGATCTTTTGAAGTAAATTCTAAATGTTACTCCCAATCCCCAAAACTCAACATTAGCTAAACACTATTATGGGATTTCAAACCTAAGAAATGTGACCTATTTTAAGACAATTAACATAAGGCAAGGGGTATTCTCGAAACCCAATTCCTGACAAGACACAAATTTTACTAAGTTTAAAACCTAACACATGTAACTCTAGGGAAAATGAATTGTTGGAAAACCTAGAGTCCTGATAGTGATAACTAATGATGTGTAGTTGACCCTTATAATATTTTATTCCCCTAGAGCCTTGATAGTGATAACTAATGATGTGTAGTTGACCCTTATAATATTTTATTCCCCTAATGGATGTTTATTTGGATATTCAAGAAGAATGCAAGGGAAGGAGAAAGGATGAAGTACTTGTACAAAGGATACCATCCATCTTCTAAGATTTTCTCTCCCTACATTGATATCGGGGATACTAACTTAGGACATGTGAAAATGGGTGAATTCATGCAAATGGTTCACCAAGTAGAAGATAGGAAAACCATGGAAACATCCTCGGAAAACTTAGGATTGGTGGAAGCGGCTATATTAACAGTGTCAATACAATTATTGGAATAGGTTCTATCTTGTGCACAACATTATGATAATAGATATAGGAAGATCATTGGACCATTAGGAGAAGCGGTGTTGGACATAAGATCTAATATGCTATAGCTTGAGTGTTTGACATTCCAACATTTCCTAAGAATGAGGATATCAATGTTCAATGAGCTTTGACTCATTATGAGAAGAATAATGTGTCAAATTTATCAACAATCAACTGCTAAATCCAAGGAATTTGGGACTAATTTAAATAGAAAAATAAAAACATAGGAGTGAGTTTAGAGAAGATTCCAAAGATCTTGAATTATGCTCCTTAGTAGGGTATATGGATACCCCCATGCCAAATATTTTCAACATTGGACGTGTTACTATATATTAACGATTGCTTTAGATAAGAAGATTGGGATACCATCATTAGTGATAACTTGCATGATCAATTGGTGGATGTCCTAAAAAGTACCATGTTTTACATGACTTCCTACTTAGTGTACTTACTAGCTTATAAGGCTAGTTATTGCTAGGAATGAGGAGAGTGGGTTCCCTCTAGATGGGAGAAACAAAAATCTATCACCACTATATACCAAACTAAAGTTGGAAGAAAGTCAAAAGAATTATTATGTGGTAAATGATGCCTATGTATATGCAACCATCAAAGAAAATAGAAAATAAATTTACAAAATGGATTTCTATGGAAGCAATAGTTGAATTGAAGAAATATGATGACTAGTATATCCAATTCAAAACCTTTACATATATTAGGGTAGCATGTTTCCACAAGGAACCCTACAAGTTACCCAAGTATCCTACTGATAGGATAATTTTGCTAGAGCTTTGCAAACAAGTGGTATAAGTCCATAAGATGATAAAAAGTAAACATAAATTTGGATAATCCTTTCACATTAATATTGGAGTATATTCAGGTGTGCAAGCATGCAAAAAACATGATTGAAATTGAGATGGATCCATGGAACATAAGTTTATATAAATCTCCAAAACAAGAAATGATCCAATTAAAAAAATTAGCCCTAGTAATTGGGTCTTATTACAAGAATGAGATTACCTTGGAGGATCATTGGGCCAATTGTATAGATGAATATGAGGACAAACTGATGGACCGCTATATATTGACTATAAAATTGATAAAAGCTTGAAACATAGAAAATGTACCAAAGGAATTGATTGATGATGGGAATGTACTAAATCATGTATACAACACCCAAGGGGTATTTAATCTACCTATTCACAAAATGAATTGTTCAATACATAAAGATTCATCTATCAAGAATATGACATCAAATATGGTGGTTTTCTCTAGACAACATTTGGTTAGATTCACCATTTACCATGTTGGAACTATCTCACCCAAAGGAAGAAGAACAAAAACAAAACAAGGTTGAAGAATCATCTAGTGTTGTAGCCACAATGATGAAAAAAAAAAAATCTAAGGCAACAAGTTTCAAAATAAAGGAGAAGAAATGAATTTTGATAGAAATAAGAAAAGTAGTAGTAGAAGAAGTTCCTCTTCAGAGGAAGAAAAGATTAGAAAATCAAGTTACCCCTACTTCACAACATTATTCTCAACCTCAATCCTCATCTTTGTCTCCTCCTCACGAGTCTCATACTCCAACTTCTTCTTCATCTCCACCTCATGAATCTCCTATCTCTACTCCATGACCATCTCCTTCAATACACACTACCACACCTAATGTGGATTCACATAATTCACCTCCAGTTCCTCCACCTCATGTTCCAACTCCTCTTCCATCTCCACCACTTGATACTTATATTCCTTCACCTCCACATTCGAAGAAAGGAGAATAATTTAATGGTTTAATGAAGAACAAGTTAAGGCTGTAGATGAGGAAAATATTGAAAATATAGAAACAAAGCTTGAAGAAAAGAAAGGAGAGGACATCCACGAGGATTCTCAAGCCTCTACCAATATTTAGATCCTTTAGTCTCTTCATCCTTCACCTCCATCATATAAATGAGAACATGAAGTTCAATTTGGAGGGATAAGGATGAATTCCCCTTCCCCTTCCCATCAATTGCAAGAAAGAACATCTAGCCTCCTAGTACATGGCTCAATCATACTATTTATAAAATAAAAATAATATACAGTGATGCAAAGGAGGAAGGTTTTTCTATTCTTACGAAATAATTTCAAGCAACTGCTAGTAAGAAGAAGAGGGAAATGAGACTCTCTACTATAACACTGGATGCATGAGAAACAAGATAGCATAAATTTATATCCTATTATTGATAAGCTAGAAGTAGGTATGGCACTTAAGGATTCCCAAATACAACAAGTAAATTTGGGTACTCAAACCTGAGAAAGAGAGAAAAAATCCTTGCAATTAGCTCTTTCCACAAATTTGCAATGTATGAAGAAGGATGAAAATACAAATAAAGAGCTTAAAACTCAACTTGCACAATGGGTGACCTATGTCAACCATTTGGTAAGGCTAGTTGATTCTACTACACCAACACCAATTTATAGACAACATTAAATAAGGAAGCTCAACATTCAAACCAAAAGGACCTCCTCTTAGCTACTAAGGAGTGGGGAGAAAGCTTGCAGACACTTAGAGGTTGAATAATAAAGAAATCAATAAGATTTTATCACTCTATTAGTGATGAAGCTACCTTGGATCATCAAATAGAGAGAGGTATATGAAGACCTTCTCATGTGAGAATATTACATCCCAATTTTGAGGAAAATAAAGGCTACATATTTTGAGGAGCTTTTCAAAGCAACTATCGTTGAAGAGGAAGACAAAGATAAACAAAATAAATGGTTAAAATATGGTCAACTCAGAGTGAAGGTGCTCAGGAAGTGTAAAGACAAGGTGAGTATGAACAAAAGCTTAGTAGACTAGGAAATGACCAAGATTGACAAGTTCATTTAAGACCTCTCTTGCACATTTTGGGAAACAACATCGATGGTAGCATTGACCACCAAGATGATTAATGAATTTGAAAATTCACTGCATGAGTCAGTGTTTGAGAGTTCTATTGAAAAGATGATGAAGATAAAAGTTGATATTAAGAGATTCTAGGAGGAGTTAGCTAGTTTTGATGAGTTGCAAGGAAATTGGAAGAGTCCACCTTTTCCCAATGAATTAAGTTGAATTACAAAAAGGGGACCAATGTGAATGAATTAAATGAATTAAATGAATTCATTAATTCTTTTTTTAGTATCTTTTTTTTTTTAGTATGCAGAAATCGGGTTTGTATAGCACGACCCACTATAAACTGCAGTGCGCCTGGTAAAATTTTTAACGTGACCGGCGGTGCTGGTGCGACACACCCTCCAGTACCACGGGATGGGGGAGACTAGAACTCCTGACCAGCCTCCTGCAACAGGAAAGACTTAGCCAATCGAGCTAGGGCCCCCGCCTTTTTAGTATCTTTTTAGATTCAAAGTGATTTAGGCATTAGTTTTATTTTATATATTCTTTATTATTTTATTAAATATAAATAATAAATTCCCGAGTTGATAGGTGTTGAAGTGGTGTGGGATTTCCCACTCAACTGATAACTCTTAGTTTTTAGTTCAATTTTTAGTTAGTTACAGTTAAGTTTTTAGTTAAGGCAAGTTGCCTATGTTTAAGTTTTAGTTAAAATATTTTGGACCCATAAATTTTGGGACACTTAGTTCCTATTTATATCCACTTTTGAAATGTTTGTAGGGGTTAGAAATAATTTTTAGATTACAACAAATTATATACATATTTCAACATGGATACTCTACTGAGATTTTGTAACTTGATTAAATTTTTGGAAATTGAAGGATCGTGCCCATTGTTTCTCATATGATGTTCTAATCTGTTCCATTTCATTTTTCTAAATTGAATAACATGGTAAAGTATATACTTTTATGGTCTTAAGTAAAGTCGTGTCTCAAATTTGTGCATGTAATATGGTGACCTGATTGGATGTGACTTGAAAATATATTGTTGTGTTTTTCCCTGAGATGATAGTATCAATATTGTATGTGATTATGTGATTATTGATCATTGCAGTTGTAGTGCCCCTCCGTGTTTGGCCCCTTCTTGATGTTTGATTAACTTTATTTGGGTGAGTTTTTCTGTTATGTAGTGTTAAAATTAATTGTTTATTAAAGTTGTTGTTTGATGTAGAATTAAATATATAATTAAATAAACTATTAAATTAAGAGATTTTTTAATAAAAGGGGTAAAAACTTTATTGAATATCATAAAGCAACATTTTAAAGGAAGCAAAGGACCAAGGTCCCAAGGAAAAACAAGAGCAAAGAACCAAACAGAGATAAAACAACCAGCACCATCATTTGTCGCCATTTCCAGCCCTATCCTCAGCAAGAATATTTGTTAAATCAAGATGAAGCTCCTGAGGAACCAACTCCCACTCCTCAACTCTCCATCCCTCAGCATGCTCAGAGGCCCATTTTTCCAAACAATCAGCTGCCCTATTCCACTCCCTTGGAATATGTACGAAAGTCACCATTTCCATCAAAGAACTAACCCGCAGAATTTGTTGCACAACCCTAGCCAATTGCTAGCTGATATCAGTGAATTTTTGCTCAATAAGCAAATTGATCAAAATATAGGAATTAAATTAACAAATAATCCATCTCCATCCCAAAGCATGATCTCTCTCAAGAGCGTCAAGAATAGCCAACCCTTCCACCAGGTTGATGGTTTGTGTCCCTTCAAAGATTGAAAAGAGGAAGATCACCGAGCCCAAAGAAACCCTACCAATTCTCCCAATACCAACCAGTCTCGGATTTCCCCTTGAAGATCCATCAGTATAGATCTTCAAAACACCGTAAGGGGGAAGTTTCCATTTGCCATCCCTAACAATTTTTTGCTTCTCATGACGTCCTCTCTTAGCCCTAGTCCAAGCCAAAGATGACCCCTGAATCCCCAATCTCTCCACTAGCTCTGTATCCCTTTTCACTAAAGGGAATTCCACTTCACACCTAGCCTCCACAGTTTCTTTCAAACCATGCCCAATAATCTCTGCCAAATTTGTTGCACCAGCCTCTGTTCTCCACGAAATATCCTTCGATTGCGTTCTAGCCAAATCTGCCACAATAAGAAGATAGGCCCCACAAACCACACCTCCTACAAAAAGGAGGCCACAGAAGGGGGTTGACCCATCCCCTGCGAAAACTCAATCAAGGAGGAAGCATGAACACAAGGAGTTTTCCAAACACCCCACCAAAACTGCCAAAGCTAGAGGGCAAAAGAGCAATGAAAAAACAAGTGGGTAGAGTCCTCCTCATTAGCCCCACACATAACACAAGCAGAAGGACCATGGAAACCTCTCTTCCGAATGTTATCCCAAGTCAAACACTTATTCCAGGCCAACATCCAAACAAAACAATTACATTTTGGCCAAGAAAGTTTGTTCCAGACCTTCTTCCACCATTGAATTTTAGGCCCAACCAACCTATGAGACAATAACCCACTATAACCGGAGGCTATAGTATAGATCCTCATAGGATTGGGGGACCAGGCGAGCATGTCATCATCTCAGAGAGAGCTACATCTTCAACTAGAGAGGATACTTTATAGTATAGCACAATCCTCCTGCAAACCAACATCTGACCACTCATCTGGGGACTTCCATTTGGCCATCTCCATCTGACCACAGGGGAAAAAGGACTTAAAATCACTCACCCACGACCAACCAACCTCAAGAAATTTTTGGCAAAGATTCAACAAGTTGGGAAACTGAGAGGTGATGGGAGGAAAGCCATCCCAAGAATCAGACCAGAATTGGACCTCTGTCCCCTTCTTGCAGATCCAAAATAATCCATCCTTAGTAAGTACAGCCCCCTTTTTGAGGGTGCCCCATATCACAGAGCCCTTCCCCACAAGGGGGTACCTAGAGATCGGGTTGAGGGATCCCCAGGAAATACTTCTGAGAAAGAACCTTGGCCCAACTCTTATCCTGCTCATTACACCACCGCCAATACAGTTTAGTAGCCAAAGCCTCCCCAGTCAAAGCCGATTGCCTCAAGCCTAGTCCACCATATTGTTTTGGACTACAAACAACCTCCCATCTAACCAAACTCCATTTGGAGGACTCCAAGCAACCAGCCCATAAAAATTGTCTCGCCACAGAATCTAGGTCCTTAAGAAATCCCATAGGGGCAACCTGGAGCATGCATCTATAAATGGGCAGAGCCTGCACCACTAACTTAATCAACTGAACACGACCAACAAAGGATAACCATCGATGAGTCCAGTGATTAAATTTCACTTGAAATTTATCCAAAATAATCTGCCAAGACTCCCTAGGCAATCTACTCACTGAGATGGGAATACCAAGGTAAGTTAATGGGAGAGTCCCAATCTGAAATCTCAAAGTTTGGGCAATCCTTTGTTGAATGGGGCCCGGAGTGTTGAAGAAGAAAATGGAAGATTTTCCCTCATTAATCTATTGACCGGAGGCAACCAGGTAAGCATCCAAGACTCTTCATAAATTAGAGGCCTCTCGCATTGTAGCCATCCCCATCAAAGCAGTATCATCCATAAATTGTAAGTGAGTTTGTGGAGGTAAGGTGCCACCCCAGCTCCAACCTTGAATGAGACCAGACTCCACACTTTGTTTAATCCATCTCCCCAAACCTTCACCCAAAAGAATAAACAAGTAAGGGGAAAGAGGATCGCCTTGACGAAGCCCCCTAGAAGCACCAAAAAGCTTAGAGTGACTCCCATTAATAAGCACAGAGAAAGAGACTGAAGTAACACAACTCAAAACCCATTGAATCCATTCTTCATCAAAACCAAAAACACCAAGAACCCGCTGAAGGAAGGACCACCTAACTCTGTCATAAGCCTTAGCCATGTCCAGTTTGATAAACATCGCTTTTTCTTTAGAGCTGGCCATAGAATGGATGACCTCAGTTGCAATAACAATCCCATCTAGAATTTTCCTACCAGCTACAAAACCACTTTGTTCTTCGGAGATCAATTCCTCAAGCCCCTTCTTCAACCTGTCAGCAATAAGTTTAGAAATAATTTTATAGATTACATTGCATAAAGAAATTGGCCGAAATTGGCATAACCTATCAGCCCCTTCCCTCTTGGGAATAAGAGCAAGAAAGGTAGCATTTAGGGCCCTTAACATCTGCTTATTGTGTTGATATTCATGAACCACTGCCAGGAGGTCAAGTTTGATGATTTCCCAAAATTCTTGAAAAAACTCAATTGGGAAGCCATCAGGACCCGATGCCTTCCCTTTCTTCATATTGAAAACAATCCCTTTTAGCTCTTCAAGCGAGATATCACTCATGAGTTGTCGATTCAAATCTCGAGACACGAGAGAGGGAATACAAGAAAGAATTTGCGCTTCCTCAGGAGACCCCCCTTGTGAGTCCTCCCTAAAAAGAGATTCAAAGTACTGCACTGCCTCCCTTGAGATTTCTGGGAAGGAGGAAAGATGGTCTCCCCTGTCATTCACCAGACCAGAGATAGAATTACCATGTCGCCTGGATTTCACTGAATTGAAGAAGAAAGTTGTATTTTTATCCCCTTCCTGAAGCCACTCAATACGAGCCTTCTTTTTCCAATACATTTCCTCTCACAATTCCCATTCTTCTAGTGTTTTCACAGCCCGAGCCCCGTCCTGAAGCAACTCAGCCGTGACCCCATCCTCCCTTAACCTCCTTGTGATACCATCCAACTCTGCTCGAGCCATCGCCTTTGCATAGAAGACATTCCCAAAGTACTGACGATTCCACCGTTTGAGCTCAAATTTAACATACTGAAGTAGTTTAGCAAAGGCATACATTGTTGTACCATAGGCTGGTCTACCTTTCTTCCACTAATCAGTCACCAAGTCATTCAGAGAGGGGTCCCGCAGCCACATGAGTTGGAACCTAAAAGAGGGCATATGAGGCACACAAGTTGACTCAGTAGCAATTTTAATAGGCCAATGATCCGATCCTCTCCAATCCAAGATCTTAGAGCAAGAAGACCACATCCCTCCAACCCAGTAACAAGAAACCAGAAACCAATCTAATCTTTTAGCAATGCAAAACTCACCAACCCGACGATTGTTCCAGGTGAACTAACCATTGTTGGGTTTGATATCAACAAGATTCAAGGTATTGATATTGTCTCGAAGCAGCAGTACAGAGGGCTCCAACCTTCTAGTACCACCACGCTTCTCAGCCAACTCACAAATAGAATTGAAGTCTCTAGCCAAAATCCATGGATGGAAAGGCGTCATTCTACGGATCAGCTTGATATGGGACCATAGACCTTGTTTACCCTAAAAATCTGTAGGAGCATATATATTAGAAAATAAAATGACTTCCCCTATCTCAAAACTAGTAGCAATCATAGACATCGAGGAATTAGAAGAAATCCACCAAAGAGGCCGAATTCTTCAAGGATTCCATAAACATGCCAGATCCCCAGAAGCTCCATGAGCTCCAATGCACTGGCACTCCGCACTCCACAACTTCGGTGCCAAACCTTGCATATTCTCAACAGATAACTTAGTTTCCTGCAAAAAGACAACATTGGGGCCTTTCCTTCTAACTAAATCATGATCCGCTTTTGTCTAGGGCCGTTGTTCAAGCCCCGTACATTCCATGACAGAACAATCATTTCAAGGGGCTTGAAAAAATAGAATCCAGAGTCTTTACTGCCCTTGACGCCACCAAATTCTCACCTATGAGTTTAATCTTTTCCACATCCTTTTTTCTGCCAGGTTTAACAAATTTCTCTGCCCCACCCTTCTTAATATCCTTCTGCATAATGCCCAATTTGGGGGGAGGCTTGATCTTCTTAGTTGAGTTTGAACCAATGTTCTGCCCAGGAAAAGGAGAATCCACACCTACTGTTGTAACAATGGCCAAGGGCTCCTGCACCTCAGAAACCCCAATCTGTTGAACAGCTTCCAAGTGATGACAATCATCCCCTTGTAGATCCATAGAAGAATCAAGAACAAGATCCTCCTGAGCTAAGCCCTCAAGCCCTTGGTCCAGGTTGATCAATCTCGGGTTCACCTCCTGTTGGCTGAGCTCATCCAAAACCTCAAATCTGTTGAATGTACCTTCTTCTTGCCTTTCTTTAAAAGGCCTCTTTTGACCCCTATTCTGAGTTCGAGCCTTGACCGAAGAAAAACCATCAGAAGCATCTACCTCATTAGGAGAAATGCTCTTCCCTTTATCTGTTTCAGGAAGATTGCTCTCAGGTTGTGAAGGCTGAGACTCCCTAGGCTTATACCTTGGGCATCTCCGCTGCAAATGGCCATATTCTCAACAAAGCCGACAATGAAAAGGAAGAGTTTCATAGTCCAAATGTTGCACCCAAGAATAAGAGCCCGTGCACATATCTATTGCATTGGGAAAAGGCCTACTTAGATCAATTTCAACACAAATGCGTGTGAAAATCATTACCTTTTTACCCAAAGTCTGCGATGAAGTCCCAACTGGATTTCCAAGCACCGAGGCCAAAAGGTGCAGTACATCCTCTTGACAGCATCCCACCAGGAACCTCGGTAAATGAACCCACACCGGGACACGATTTGGAAGCTCCTCTGCAGGATTAAAACCTACATGCCATGGCTTGATAAACAACCCTACCTTATTATGAAAATAAGGGCCTCCCTCAAATACCCTATTGCGATCAGCAATGCAATTAAAAGTAACCATGAAATAATTGTTCGCCAGCAACATTATCTCCATTTCCCCCTCTGGCTCCCATGTCCTCTAGGCCCAAACCTCCAAAAATTGCAAGGAAACCCTCATCCCCAAAAACTTACAATATAAGGAATGATTTGAATAATACTCAACATCTTCAACAATCATCTCAATCGGAACAACCAGTTTTGGCCTCTCCTTGTGCCTCTCGAGACAACCGTTGATCTTCGTAATTCGTGAGCCATTAGATAACCCCAAATCAACAATCCCTATATTTGGAGCAAACAAATTGTTATCGAAGGTCTTCATCCCTTGACTTGAAAATTTTGAGCCTATCACTGCCCGAAAGTCCAAATGAGGACTCCTCATAGACATCTCACCCTTTGAGCAAGCCATCAAGCCTAGGACAAAAAACACGAACCACAAAAATGGGTGAGGAAATCCTCCCCACACCCTTCCTCTTAGCACCGCCCAACACCAAACCCCACACCTTCAATCCTCCTGACCCGCACAGTAGAGAGAAGAAACAAAGGCAACGGGCATGCAAAGCCCCAAGATATAACAGTCAAGACTCAAGGTTCTAAAGCCCCAGCGGCCAACACCCACCACTGGCCACTGGCGAAAAACCACAGGAATCACCTTCAAAGAAGGCTTCCCACGAGGAAAAAACAAACAAAAAAATGGAGGAATTCGCAACAAGAAAGGGAAAAAACCCTCGTGTGAACCAGAAACTGGCAGCACAGAGACTCAGCCAAGACCACGGCACAACACATAGAGCCAACACCAAACCTTACCCCCGCAGACACCAAACGCCCCTGTTCACAAGCACAAAAAAAGATCAGACAGAGCTAGGGCGCGAATGCCCTAGCTCAAGTTGCAGAACGCCTGACCGCAAACCATTCTCCTTGCTCACTAGGTTTGTGGCTACCTTAACTCTTATTAAATTAAGAGATTAAATTATAAAGTATTTTTATGATTAAATATAAAGATAATAATTATTATTTTTTTATATTAAACATAAGGAGAACAGTACAAAGCAGATTAGATATGAATCATCATAGCATCAGATTAGAGCATCTAGATAGCCCTACAGTCACAGAAAAAAAACCAGCCTAACCTAGACCACATAAGATACACGCTTAGAGCATTATGACCAGATTAGCACAAAATTAAGCCTACTCAACAAAATACCAAGAACCCAAATACACATAACCAAATCAAAAGGAATACCAACGACCAAAAATTAGCCCTACTGAATAGAGCTATCATCATCACTAAGAGCCAGCAGAGTCTGGGCTGCATTGATCTCTTCAACAGAAAAGTCAGGGACATTATGGTTTTGCTGCTCCATCAGAAGAAAAACTGCTTCTTTACCTTTATACAGAATGGAGTTAGCAGTCTGATAAGCTTTGAGTTCATCTCTGAATGTTCGCAAGGCCCTCAAAAAAACCTCAGCACCAGGGTGTCCCTCCTACCACATATGACCATATCTGGCATCCATGATATCAATAGAAGTTTCCTTGTTCTCCAAGTATTTCCAGAACTTATCCTTTGACATCTCCATAGTAATGAACACTTGCATAGCAACATTCTAGAATATGAGTCCCTTGTAGGACTCAGTAAGCAATCTTCTTCTACCTTGAAATCGGTCCTCATTCCGGGATTTCCAAATTATCCACAAAATCTCAGTAGAAAGGATATGCCAAAATAAAGAACCAGTTTTGCTTAACTTGCAACTTGGTGAGAAAATCAAATTCACAACATTTAGACCTCCATTACATCCCCAGATATTATGAGAAAAGCAAAACATATTCCAGATTTCCTTTGCAAAAATGCAATCAAAGAAAATATGAGACAAGGTTTCCAGTTTTCTGCATAAAGAACACATCTCAATACCATCTGTGCTGGTTTTATAAGGGAGCTTCTGTAAAAGCAAAAGCCATCTGAAGCAGGCCTTTTTGGCCTCAATTTCCTTCTACCAATTCTTCAAAAAGATTCTGTGCCAATGCTCAATGCTAAAGTTTATTTGCCAAACTTTATTCATATGATCAGAAATATCAACCTGCTCAGTAAGCATAGAATAAAAATCTTTAGCCTTAACATTCATTATTTTATTACTATTTTCCCACCCAAAGTCTTTATAATGGAGGGGTTTATTTATAACTTTAACTGGGAACTTGAGATGGCCACAGGCCTCTCTCAACACTGAGTAAGTTCTCCAATTACTTTTAGGAATGTTAAACTCAATGCTAAGGGTATTCTAGTCCTTCAAATTACCATTAATTAAGATATCCTTAAAACAAAGGATTCCTTTAATTGCCTAGCCTTTAGCAGAGCGCCCCTGAATAAGGGCCAAGGGCTTCCCATTACGTTTCAGGTTCCACCAAATAGACTGGTTGGCAAAGATTGCCCTACTATCACCCTTGGTGGATTGATAGTCGGATAGGAGCTTCTTAAAAATTTCCCAGGCCTTCCATAAAGTTTTAAAAACATTGGACCTTGTAGGAGACATAGGAATTTCATAGCTAAGAATATCATTGAAGGGGAGAAGTTTCCAGAATTTAGCATGCTTAGGGACATCATTAGCGATATTATGATGCACCAAAACCTTCCAAGGTTCCTCCCCATCCAAAGCCCCAACCACCCATTTAGAAGCCAAAGCAATACCTTGGATCCTCAGATCCTTAAGCCCCAACCCACCTCTCATTCTAGAGATAGTACACCATTCCCATTTGACAGAATGCTTCTTCTTCTTCCCCTTACCATCAAACCACAAAAAACCTCTAATTCGCTTCTGAATGGCAGTGATTTGATACGAGCAAAAAAACCAAACAGAGGCAAAGTAAATGCTATAAGAAGACAAAATTTTCTGACATATCTGAAACCTCCTAGCAAAGGAGAGGTAATGTTTATTCCATTTAGCAAGTTTATTCTCAATCTTATCTCGATTCCAACACCACATATCTTTTAAGTTGGGCTCGATAGCAAATGGGATACCAAGGTATCTCACCAATTTATGAGGACCACCCCATTGGATACCAAAACTGCACACCCAATTGGGGGGCCTATCATTCCACCCAAGAAGGTAAGACTTAGTAGGGGCAATTTTTGCCCTTGAAGCGGAGCAAAAAAACTCAAGCTTCTTCATAAGAATTACAAAGTTGTCCTCATCAAGCTGAACAAAAATAGAACTATCATCAGCAAACTGCAGATTGATAAGTTCCTTGGAGTCCGACAACCTAATACCTCTTACCCTAGGGTTCAAGGATCTATCCCTCAAAATATAATGAAGAGCATCAGAGGCAATGACAAACAGAGTTGGTGCCAGGGGGCACCCTTGCCAGATAGATCTCCCCAAAACAATTTCCTATGAAAGAACTCCATTAACATCCACTTGAGCAGAAGCATCTTGGAACAGAGTCTTGACCATAGAACAAAACACACTTGGAAAACCAAATGCTTCAAGGACCAAAAGGACAAAGTCCCATTCAATTCTGTCATAGGCTTTCTCAAAGTCTAGCAGGAGCATTGCAACATCCTACCCTGAATTCCTGGCCCAATTCATGGCCTCCCAACTTGTCACCAGATTCTCCAAGATGTACCTCCCTTTAATGAAGCTAGTTTGAGATGAATTAAAGATGGTAGGAAGAATACTAGCCAACCTCTCAGCCAAAACTTTTGCTAAGATTTTATAAGAAACATTCAGGAGAGTAATGGGTCTCCAATTCCTAACAAGGGTTCGGTCCCCCTCTTTGGGAATCAGCTTAATAATTCCTCTATTAATGTTTTTACCAAGGGATCCTCTTTCAAAGGCCTCCTTATAGACCATGTAAAGATCATCACAAGCCCAATCAATAAAAGATTTGTAAAATTCTGTAGATAAACCATCAGGTCCTGGAGATTTATCATTTTTGAGGGAGAGAATAGATCTCCTTATCTCCTCCTTAGAAATTTCTTTGCTCAATTCAAGGGCTGACTCATTACCAACCCGACTAGGCAATATCCCCTTAATATAGTCCCTAGCTCAAAAGAAAAACTCATTACTCCCCTCAGAAGTGAATAGATTCTAGTAAAAGAGGAAAAATTGCTGCCTTATTTCATCCTGATTCAAAAGGATGTTACCATCTGCATTAATCTGATCAATTAATTCTCTAGCTTGCTTCTCCTTTAAATATCTGAAGAAAATTTTTGTACCCTTATCACCATTTTCTAGCCAATTCATCTTGGCTCTAACTTTCAGTCCCTTGACCTTGATAGTTTGAAACCTCTTGAGATTGTCTCATGCCATAGTGAGGTTATCAACCCAGGAGCTATCATTAGGGAAAATTTGCACTTCAAATTCTGCCTTGTAAAGATTATCCTGCAAAAAAGACTCCTTTCTCCTTCTATCCTTTGCCTTTTTCCTACCAATGGTATGGAAAAGAACCTTCCATCCTTGCACATTCAAGTCCCATCTCTCAATGAGGGTTAGGGACCCATGTAACCATTTATTAATGGCACAAAGAGAGGTTATGGCACATTTGCAATCATCATCCTTAAGAAGGCTGGAGTTAAGAGAAAATCCATTTTTGAGACCACCATTGGGGACAACACCATTCTTAAACACAAATTTTGTGCTTATTGGGTGGTGATCAGAGAGTGAGAATGGAGTAACCTCCACCTTGCACCCATCCTTAAGGAGAACAGTAGAAAAGAAAGCTTTATTTATGTAAAATCTATCCAGCCGACATAGCACCCTCCTCCCATTTTTTTGGAAATTGGACCAAGTGAACCATATGTCTTTACAATCCTTTTTCTGGCCTTCAATGGGATCCTCAAGACTTAACTTAGACTTAAGTCTAGACCAATGGAATTTCTCATAGTCTTTCCAAACATGGCCAACACCTCCATACTTGTCCTCATCCCTTTCCTCAAAATTAAAGTCACCCCCCAAAATCCAAGGGATATCTTGGAGGTTAAACAACCACTTCCACAACAAAACCCTATCTCTGTAGTCATTAGGAGCATAGATCGAGCAGATACCAAATCAATCTTCCTTCTTCTTTACAATAGCCCAAACTGCCTTATTATAGGGAGAAACACCAGATTGCACCACATACTGGCTCCACTTGTTAGCCATCATAATGATAGCCCCACCCTTCCCCTGTTCATGCTTGGTCACAAACTGAGAAGCATCCTTCCAAATTACCTTCAGGCTGGTTTCTAAGGAAAAATCAGCAGATTTGACTTCTTGGAGAAGGACAAAATCCATTTTTTGTTTTTGGGCAACCAACCTTCTGACAAGGTGTTTTCTATCAGGGGACTCAAGGCCCCTTACATTCCAAGAAAGACAATTAAGCTCCATCCTTGAACTTAGTGGAGGAAGGGCCCTTATCAGTCCTAAAGTTATCAAAGCACTTAGGCAGTTTATTCTCTGCCTCAATTCTCTTAGCATTGGGGGGAAGGATCACCCCACTATGCTTCTTTCTTTTGTCCTTCAAAAGGGGGTTACCCTCTTTAACATCTTGCAACTTGGTGCCATCTAATTTTTTCTTCTTCCTATACCTTCTGGTTTTTTTAACAAGCACCTCAATGGGCACACCCTCCCCATTAGTGGTTTCCCTAGTAGAGAGAATCCCTAAGTCATCTGCAGAGTCCATGCCAGATTGAGAAGCAAAACCATCCATACTGACCAATCCATCAAGGGGGATAGAAGATACAATTGCCAAGTTTGACTGAGTCACATTCTCTTCATCAAACTCAGAGTTAAGGTTTAGATTGTTATAATCAAGATTTGTTCTTGAGTCAATCCCATCCCCCTTAGGGTGGATAGTCACTTCCAGGTTGATATCCTTGTTAGGGCATAAAGATGCATCGATATCAGCAACTTGAGTGGAGCAGACCCCACCCATATTAGGGTTCAAATCCCCTTCAATATTATGGTCTTTTGTTAATTGTGAATCCTTTGTTAAACCAACAAGTTTTAAATCTCTAAAAAAATTTATCATTAAAAGAATAAATCTCTTTCACTGTAATAGATGCATTATCTTCGGGTTTCCTTAATTGTCTTATTTTTTGAAGGGCCAATTGTTGAGCATTGAGCTTACCTTTGATAAAAGCCTTATTCGAGCCATTTGGGCAAAGAGGTGGAAGACAATTCGAGTCCAAAGACAGATCCCCCACCTCATCCCCCTTATTATACACATCACTGAGCAACTCCTGACCAACTGAATTCAAATGTTTTGCATTACTGCATTCAACCTCAAAGTCAAAAGTGGCCAAATCCTTCTGAGGTTCAGTTCTCGGGGGAGAACAAACATCCTTTGCCTCCCCCGAGAGATTAAGATCTTCACCACAATCTGGTGGAACATGCTTAGTGCTCTTATTGTCTCTATAATCTTTCTTTTTATTAATCTTGCTTTTAATCACCAGACAACTCCTTCTAATATTCCCTTCTCTGTGACAGAGATAACAAGCATTAAGGCCTCCTAGAGTTTCCACCACACAATTAATGATGCTAGATTTCAATTTAATTTCCAAGAGTTGCGGAATATCCAGTCCTGGGTTTATGGAGACTAAAACCCTCGCATCAGAATGGGGAAGAGGCGATTTGGTCTCGTCCATTCTTAACACCTTGCCATAGGGCTCAAGCAAAAGAGGAACAAATTTCCAGAGCCGAGGGGGAACATTCTTTATAACTAACCAACGGAGACTGGACAAGGCCAGGACCTCCTCATTTAGAGCCTCTGGACACCATGCCAGGGCTCGAAAGGTAACTTTCCCAACAGTCCAAAATTCCCTATTAACAATTTCCTTTTGAAATTTAGGGTTGTTAAAGAAAACAACAAATAATCCTTTTTGCACCATTCTACAATAGTAAAAATACAACCCTAACTTCTTTTCCCAAACATTTTTGAACCATTCTTCCATATATTTCCTTGCTGGAACCCTATTAGGGTCGACAATCGCAAAGAATATAACAATTTTAGAAAGCCTCACATCTTCCTCAAAAATAGCTTTATCCAATTCTTCATTCAGAACTAGGATAGATTTCAAAGGAGGAGACAAAGATTGCTTACCTTGTCCCTCCTCTCCATCACCCGCCAGCGGAGCCGACCGGCCAGCAACGAACTTTGCACCCTGCTGTAGACACTCTCGCTCGTCCGCAACAATATCTCTGAAAGACTTAACAAAACCTCCAGAATCTGAACCCTTTAAGGAATCCATCGGGGGAACCGTATCCCCATTCATTATGATCACAAAACCCTGACACAATCACCCACATGCCTCGGCACGAAAGAAAGGAAAAACGACGGGAGGAGCCTGTAGCCAACACCCAGCTGTAGCAAAAGATCAAATTGCTCACACACAACACAATACAAGGAAGAGTCTGAAAAGTGATGATTCAGAGTCATGGAGGAGGGTTGAGCCTCCTCCACGGGTGCCCGAGGACACCCACAAGTAGGATCCCACACGCGCGACTAAGTTGTAGAGCCCTTGTCTATTTCCTCACCTCTTCAAAGCCCGATAATTATTATTTAATGCTGAATTTTTAATTATAAATTAAAATGTGAGAAAATATTAAAAATAAAAAAGGTGAAATTGGAAAGAGATAATGGACAATCTATTAAAACAATTAGAAAAGATAGAAAAATCTTTCTTGTGCACATGCATAGTTTTGAACTGAATGTCGAAAGGAAATTTGCTGTTCTTTTTTAGAGTTTATCTGATTTTTGTTTTGGAAATAAAACAAATTTTCCTTTTGTTAATAATTATTATTTTGGAGAGGATTGAATTTTTGGGGGGTTTTCAAAAATAAAACTGGGTTGCATGAAAATTTTTGGAGGATAATTGTTTTTCTGTAGATTCTAGAGTTGGAATAACTTGCAAACTAGAATGGGAAACTAGAACGATAAATCATCACACTGACTATGGGGAAATATTATTAATGTTGGAGCTGCAAATTTGGAAATCAAGATCTTGACGTCAAATCTTCACTTGTCTCAATCAATTGAATCCAGGTTCCTTCTTTTCTGAATTCGCTCTGTCCTTGTAACAAATTCGTGTTTATACTGTTTGGTATAATACAATTCTTGCTTGTTTGTTTTGGAATTGAAACAATTAGAATATTGTATCCTCTGTAGGTTTTCAAATATTGGCTATAGCAAACCCGTTCTATGTGTTTTTCGAAAGCAATCAAGGGTGCTACCACAATAGTGTGTCTCACTTTTGGGACATGCTGAATTTTTTCTGAAATCACTGTTTTTAGAAAAACTAATGATTTAAGTTTTGAGAGGCTCCATATAAAGGGTTTTAATTGAAGAGGGATAAATAAGACCCCCTTAGATCAAACTCTCTTGGATAAATCCCCTCTAGTATTAAATCACACCCACAATGGAGTCTCCTTCGCACCTATTAAAATGCTTAAAAAAACCACTTTTTATTTACATTTTGAGGGATTAAATAATGTAATTTAAAAGTTAAATTTTGCAAAATTGCAACCCTCGAAACGAGCTTTCCAACAAGTATAGGTTTAATATATTTTCATTTTATCTGTATTTAATTTTTAATTTTTACTAAACATAGGTTTGTTTGCAAACATCAAGCTCTTTGTTGTGCAAAGGTGGAAAAATAATAAACTATTGTAATTTTTTTTCAAAAAATACCCTTTCCCTAGGTATTTATGTCCTTGTTTCAGCCAAAAAAATAAAATTGGATTTCAATATATACACAACAAGTTAGGTTGTATGACACACGTGTATATCCAAATTATAGGTACAGTGACTCCAAAAATCAATTTAAAAAAAATATGCAACAAAAAATTATGAAAAAATATCCTTTCCCTAGATATTGATGTTGATAATTTATATTTCAAAAATTATAATTTAATCCTTTAAAGAAAAAAGTTTATGTTGTACGACACATGTTACTTTTTGAATTTTTTTTTTTCTGTTTAAAACTAGTTTAAGGAGAAGTTGAAAGATTCATGATTTATTTCAAAAGAAAATGAAAAAAAAAATATTTAGAATCTACACACAAATTTCCACAAGTCACTAGTTCATGCCATCTTCAAATTCTGAACGGTTTAGCTGCTATAGGTATCAAAAGATGAATAAAGATGAAGATTCAGTTAAAAATATTGATGTAAATATCCATCTTGGGCAAAAGGTGAGACACAGTATTGTGATTTCACCCTCAAACAAATTTGTTTGAAAGTTTCTGAGGCATTTTCAACAAATTTGATTTGTGGAACGTTTGCGTTTCTAGAGATGCCTGATATTTGATTTTGACATAATGTGTTACTCCCTAAAAATTTGAATTTGTATAGATTCCTCTGTCATTCGTGTCATCCTTGCATCGACATCCGCTGAAACTGGTCGCTCTTGTCATAGATCCGATGTAGGTATATTTATTCTATTTTGATTCATTAGATAAACACCTTGGTCTTTGGCCGAATATCTGCATATGTTTTTCTCTCATAATTTCCTTTGCATTTGATTTGATCTATACTAGGCATTATGACTTCTTTTTACTGTAGATTGAGTTTTCAAGATGCTGTAGTCTGTAATTGGAAAATGCGTTGCATTTAAGCTCCCAGTCTTGTGCCTTAGACTTAGTAATAAATGGAAGCCGATAGGTGGAGCTCTTTCTCGTGTATGTCTTTGGCAGCGAGAGATAGACTCATAATTCACTGTTTGTAACTAATGTTACTTGTCGATGCATATAAGTAGAGATTTTTCTCCTCTTTCCTTATGCTCTAATCATACAAATTTTCAAGCCAATCCTCCATGTCATCATTGGAAATAATATACTATATGAGTTGAATATGTGACTGCATATAGCGAATCTCGTCTCCTCTCTTTGCATCGACTAATCTTTTTGCTCATGGCGTCTCCCTTCCTTGTGGTCCGATCTACAGTTAGATTCCTTTATTAAGATTCAAAGTATATATTCGGTGGTATGGATCGCTGTTAGCAATGTTGCTTTGGGCCGATGCTCTTTTAGGTTGGAGCTCGCCGCCCCTCATCCTATCTTGTGAAAAGGTTCGCTGCCTGGTCTTGTGGTTAGCAATCGGATTTCATGCTTCTGCCTGGTGTCAATGGTTAGGAAATATGATAGTATTCGATGGCATAGTTAGCTCACTGAATGCATTATAAGTTAGCATTTTCGCCATATGCTGTTGGAGTCCGAAGTTTATGTGTTCTGTGGGATTCAATTTTCATGCATTTTGTGGTTTTGGTGTATATATATATATATATATTTTCATATTCTATGAGCTTGTTTTTATAGTGACAGTTATAATAAACAACACTGCAATTATAATAAATGCATATATATTTATATATATATACACATGTATTTGTATTATAGAGATGGAAAAGAATAATTTATGTTTTATAATTAATTAAGTATGTAGTTAAACACATTGGAAAATTAAATTAGAAAAGAAAGAAAGTGAGATAATAATATTTTGGTGTTTGAAGGATTTAGTTAAATGTTTGCATTTGATAATCTTTTAATGGATGATCTCGTTGTATTCTCTAATAGTGGAATTGTAAATTAGATTTCGATAATCTATTGATGGTCCTATTTTGAGGTATCCAATGTTTGTATTGTGACAAACATATTATATGCTTTAGGCTTTGTTTTGTGTTCATTTGATGTAGATATTTAATGTACATGTGTATACAATATTACAGTTTGTTTGCTTGGGTTATAGGCATATGATTTATTCATGTAAATGTATAGTTATTTATATAATTATTGTTAGATGGTCTATTATGTAATAGTTATTTTAATAGAATAGTCATATTGTTACTATCAAGGAAAAATTGGATTAGCCTTGCTAATTATGAGGTTTGGAGATAGTAGTTAAAATTTGCAATTGAATGTAACTTATGTGTATAGGAAATATTTCATGCCTCTAATGTCCAAATGAGAATAGGGTCTTTGGGTAAATAAGGCTCATAATAATATTTTGTGATAATTATTAAAGGAGGGAATGCAAATAGGAATAGACGTATTTAGATATGTAGTTAGTGAATGTGTAAGGATTAATTTAGAAATTAGAATGTGAAGCTCGATGTTGCAGAATCATAAAAGATGGCTAGGAATAATTAATAGAATAAGCTATAGGTCAATAAAGGATCTAGTAGGAGTAGATAGGTCTTCTTAAAACTTGTAAATTGGATGTGAATTGTCTTATTGTCAAATATTGTTTGCTTACTAGATGAATAAATAGATTTGAGTTATTGTTTTAGAATAACGCTTGCTTATCATTCAAGTAGATATGCTTTCGTAGCCCTTCATAGGAGTATCTTAATTGAAATTAGAACCCTTTAATCATTGGAAAAGTAAAGTGATTAAGTCACATTTAAATAATTGTAGGAGTTGATTAAGTAAAGGAATGAGATTACTTTTGTAAATCCTAGGAGGCAAATTATTGTAAATTGTAAACTTGTCATTATGGTTGTTCTTGCATCTTTGAGAACTATGTGACTATTGGGTGAAATATGTGGTTAAGGTGTTTGTGGTGGTAGTGCTTGATTGTTTTATGCACTAAATATGGTGCTTGAGTAGTGAGATCAATGTGGTTTTGAGTATTATTTATTATGGGAGTTAAATGTGCGAGGTTGTTGTGGTAGGCTTCCAGAGGTTAGAGGGGGGTATGTTTTTACTTGCATGAGTTTGTATGGGGGTCGGGGATTAGGTGAGATTGCCAAGACAACCTAGGATGGGGGCCGGGGTATAAGAAGATTTGCTAGGACAACCCATATCAAACCATGAGTGTGTGCATGAGTTTCATGTTGTTTCACATGGTAGTAGTTGGTGTTTTGAGATTGTGTACAAGAGGGTCTCTAGCCTTGCACTGTTGATTTATTATGATGGTTGTGATTTGTGAGAAAGAGGATCCATGTCTTGATCTAGATATGTGTTTCTTGTGTTTCCGTTTAGTGTGCAAGGGGGCTTAACCCTGTTTGAGGAATTTGGGTCTTCTAGATGCAAGTTGGGGGAGTGGCTCTCAATGGGGGTCGAATCTCAAAGTGGTGACCTAGACAACCCATTGAGAGTTTCTTAAATGAGTGATAACCTAAGTAATGAACTGGGGGGGATGGGTAAATTTCACATAAATAGATAATTGAAGTCCTCACCCATGCCTGTAGTGCTTGTTTAGGATAAGGATGGGGTAAGAAGGCCTGGTCGACAAGGTCGACTTCCTTGTCCTCATGAAAGGATTGTTGACTCTACATGTGTCACCCTATGGGGTTGGGTCCTAGTTAGAGGAATGCCAGACAACCATAGATGGGGGATGGGTCCTAGTGAGAGGAATGTTGGACAAGCCATGTCAGTACCATGTGATGACACTCTCATCTACTGTAGTTTAGGATTCCATTGTTTTGTGTTTCCCCTTTGTTGTTTGAGTGCCTCTGGAAGCAGTGACATGGTTATGTGATGTTTTGTGTACTTTGTGTTGGAGTCGTGTTAGCCCTTGTCTGCTTGACTGCTTATGTAGTGGGTCCTTATTGTCATCTCCTAGCATGGGGGGTGGATCTTAGGGATCCACATGGTCAAGTGGAATGTGTTATGCACTCCATTGGGTTCCCAGTTGAAGTTCGTGATGCATGGAGTTGTACCTTATGCAGAGATTCCAGATCTTGCATTAGATCTTGTGGTAGCATTGATGTTATGTGATCATGTAATCATTTTAGTTGTATCATATCATGTTTTGATGTATCCTTCCTGTTTATGTTGTTAAGCACAAATGTACTAATGTAATCATTGAAACAGTATACATATATTCATGTAATAAATGTGATGGATGTATTCTTTAGTATTTCATGTGATCACGAATGGATGTTTACATAATGTTATGGATGTATGTATGTTTTTCATCTATTTTATATAATGGTTTTAAAATGAATCCTTGTGAATAGATTTTCATCGTTATGGGGGTTGGGACATGTTGGGAATGTTCGCAAGTAATGCAGTCATCTTACCCCAGAGGACTAGATAAATGGTGTGTATGTATAGTTTCATTATTAGTGATGTATGTTAATTTACTTTTCATGTTAGTTCTTTAAAAAAAAAATTGTGCTAGATAATTTAGTTGTTGTGTTGTCCTTTGGGGTTTGCATGGCGGGGCGTTACAACAATATTGGTTTCTTTGATTTTTCCTAGACATTTAGATTTGACAAATGGAATTGGATTTATTAGTATTCATTTATTTTAGTTATTGCACTTTAACCATCATTTTATTTTGATATTTATTTAATCAGATAGTTTATGATAGTTTTTTTAATCCCTAAGAGCAAGAAAATATTTTAGATATACTAAATTCAATATAATGTCTAATGAAATAACAATAAATCTGAGTTTGATGAAGTTTTGAGTGATATCTGTAAGAAAATATTTCTGCTTAAAAATATTTCTGTATGTGTTATTTTTTATTGGATTTGAGATTTACATTCTAGAAGTATAGGTTATTGAAAAAGCCCCTTATTAAACCGATCACATATACCACTAATTTATCCATCACATTGAAGACTTGTCTATAAAAAACCTTGTAGTAGGAATTCTTGTTTTGCAAGAGTAGTGATTTATTGTTACTTAGAGTTGGTTGTGCTAAAGCCACCATCAACATATCGCCTTCACATCCACACTCCAATATTACTGACAATAATAATGGCTAGTTTCTCAACTTGCCATGCTGAAGGATAATTCAACTACAACTAATGCTTTGTAACCTTTGTAACAAGTTGTAGAGAATTCACCAAGCACTTACAAGACATCACACCCATTCCGTTACACCAAAACCGATTGTGTTAAATGTAAAAGTGGCATGCCTCATTTATACATGATCTTGCATTCTCTACTCATCTTTAAAAGGGAATTAACATTGTAATTCATTTGTAATGTAATCAAGGGTTGTGCTATTCTTTATTATTCATTTGCAGTAATGAATTGTTTTGTGTTTGTGTCTACTCACATAATAGTAGAATATATTTCATGGAGAGTAAGTAGAATGTTTGCTAAGTTGTAAATGGATAATTAAGTAGAATTATATAAATTTGAGCCATTAGTAGGTCTTATATATCACTAGATTTCTAGAAAAGTAGAAACAAATGATTACAATTTAAAATGTGATATATAATATAATTAAAATAACTATAATAAAGATTTTTATTTCATATGAAATAATAATTAAATCGATTTAAAAAATTAGAAATAATGTATAAAAATATTCCAGCCCTCGATGAATGTTTGATGGATGGCTGTAGTTGGATTCTGGAATAAAATGTCCAAAGCACTATTCTTGCAAACTAAAACCTCCAGAATCACCCCAAAGCCATTAGATTTGTAAAGATCAATAGTTGATATTTTATTTTAGATCAAAATATGTTACCACTCATCAAACATGATGAATTAATTGAAGCCCCAAACATGTAAACCAAGTGTTAAATTTTGTTTGAAGTGGTAGTACATAATTGTAATGTAATAATTGTGGAGTCTGACAGGAGATAACACCTTTCATTCGCTTTTATATTCAAGAATAAGAAGAAAAATAAGAAGTAAACTTACAATTTATAATTGATATTATTTTGAAGCTAGAGGGTCAAGGAGATTGTAGTGCATAAGGGAGATTTTGGGATGCAACAAAGTTAGTTCACGTGATTCTTTGTATTCATCTTTTCAAATTTTGGGTAAGTGAAAAATAAAAATACTACATTCCATAAATTTTTGATTTTTTAATTTTGGGTTTTAGGGTTGAGAGTTTATATAAGCATGTCTACCACCACTACCAGATTGGCGATTGAGAAAGATAAAACAAATAAAAAATATACTACAATGTGTCAAACTGCTTAAAACCCCAAGTTGCACTAATGAATACCATGATATTTATGATCTTGTAATCCATGGTAGGATTAAATTAGAATTTAGATTTTCATGTGAGAATAACTTGGTTGGAATGCAAATGGAAACTAGAAAAAGTAAAACATTACCAATTAGTAGTATCACTATATCATGGGTGTTTGGATTGGGATGCAAGATCTTTCTTGAGGTTTTTCCTTGCCCATAATTTATCAAGGTCCATGCCAAAAATTATGATGATAATACAAATAAATTGTTAAAAAAGATAGTAGGAAGAAATGTTACTCATTACTGTAGAAGAATTTGGAAGTCTATTGGGGTTTCCAACCGCAAATTTTAGAAATGTCCACATTGACCTAGAAAAACTTACTAGTGATTATGAAGCAGCCCCTCAAATGTCCAAAAATTCTTAAAAAAAAGCAATGGATGGTAGCATATTCCAAGAAAACCATAAGACTCCTTATAAAATTAAAAAATTTAAACCATGGGTTTAGTATACTATTTCCATGCTATCATTTTACCTTGGACTAAATAGTAATAGGGAGGTTGGTGCAAGCCTCCTTGAAATGGTACATAATATCCATTATGTTACTCTACTTGTTAGATATATATTTATTGAGCATGTTGTAGAATCCATGCAAAAATAGTTTTTGATGATTAAAGGAGGTTCTACAAAGACATTTAGGTTCACAAACTTCTTGTGCTATTTATTTCTAATGAAATTTAGTGGATTTTTTTGGCCATAAAGCTTCTGATTCAAACCTATATGAATATTGAGGTGAAAATAGTGGTTCCAATATATGATTGGGCTCCTAATATAAAGATGCATGATAAATTAAAGAACAAAAATCATCTTGTAGACTATTTTTTAGCTCCATTGTATCAAGAAATTGCAAATACTCCAATTCCTAAATTTCTTGAGTCTTGTAGAGATTGCATTCAACTAGGATCATAAATATAATTGGTTGACTGGTACTTCATGGAAGAATATATTATGCTAAGATTTTATCCTGATCAAGAATAGAGCCCTACAAACTTCCAATACATGTGACAAAGAGGGTTTTTGCATTGGAATATGTATTCTAGATGAACAATAGAGATCAAATATACTTTGTTTTTGATAAAGGTTAAAACAGGTTTTGAAGGGACCCGAAACCCTTTACAAACATGAACACGGCTGCAGAAAAGGAAGCCTACAGCTAGCCAAAAAACCAGCTCCAAAACAAGACTCTTCAAGATTTACATTTAGCATTTTTCTTGTTGGAGCAAAGAGTCATGTCAAAAGAAGGCCTAGAGATTTTAGCTTTCTTGCCCATTACAGTAATCCATCCTTCCTCCACTTGCTCCACCTTGTCAAGCCAGACCAACTCACTATTATCCTGAAGATGAATGCCTGTCACCATAGTCTTAGAGATTTCATCATTATTCCTTTGCGTAGGCAAAGACTTATCTGAAGAGCCACCAGACATGGAAGTTGTGGCTCTCTCACCAGGACTGGCCGCCTGAGACCTAGTCACCTGTTCAATAGGGGAAGCCATAATAGCCTTGCCATTTGAGGCAACCGAAGGGGACACCCCAAGACCTTGTGGTTCAGAAGCAACCACCTTAGAAAAAATCCTATGTTGATCAGATTTCTTCACAACCGTATAATGTTGTTGTGAAGCACCATTCCACCAAGTAGCCTTTTTAGCTTTTTTCTCACATTCGCATTGTGTCATAGCATGTCCTGTTTTAAAACACCTTCTACATTGGAAGGGAATTCCTTCATAATCCAAAGATTGGATCCAAGAACCCTTTGAAGATTTGAGTAAAACCTCAACAGGCAGTCCTTTTGAAACTTCAATTTCAACTAGAATACATGCAAAGGTGGAGTGATAAATATCAGAAGATTCCTAATCCACCAACAAAAAATCACCAAGGGCTTCACCCACATCCTCTAGAAGAGAGTCACTCCAAAGGTGGAGGGGAAGATTAGGCAACTGGACCCATATCATAATCTTGTTAAAAGTTTCAGACATAGGGTTGAAATCTGAATGCCAGGCTTAATCATCAGCAAATATTTGTCCTCCCAGCTAAAAAAGTTGTCACATAATATTATATTTCTGTCCTGAGCATTATCAAACTTAGCTACAAAAATCCCCTTAGCCATGGGGAAAATATGCACTTTACTAGAAATCAGAGGCTCCCATTCAGAGGTGATCCAGGAATGTAGCTAAGGAAGGCTAGGCCAAAAACCCCTAAAGTGACAAATCACCCCACGAGCAGAAAGCTCAACAACATTATCGTTTAGTTCTTCTTCTATCTCCTCGTTAAGCTTCACAGATATGGCATTGGTTACCAGGATAAACCTTCCAGATGACGATTTGCCAAGTCTGAAATTTGCTTTTACCCGCTTTTCTTTCGTTGTGGGACCTCTGCTCCTATTCCCTATGCTTTCTCCAGAACCCTTTGTAGTAAACGAAGGATGGGCACTACCAATACCACGAACATTGATAACATGAGCCAGAGCCTCCCTCGGGCCAGCGCCCAATGCAGAAGGACTTCCGCCACCATTCGCCGTTGACACAACATAAGGGCAGCCGCCTCCATTCGCCACCGACGCAACATTAGGGTTACCTCCATTCGTATTCACCTCACAAGCATGCTTAGCCAAAGTGCCTCTGCTACCCTGACCACCACCAGTGTCAATAGCTGTGCCATCATCTTGCAATCCGTCCACTCAAGCCCTAGGTATTCCGTTCACGCCTTCCGCCATCTAACCAATAAGATTGATCAAATATACTTTGTTAGTCAACAAAAGATCATATTTCCTTTGTTACCATTTTCATATGGAGGGTTCAAATTTGAGAGAAAAACATTCATTGTGGTACATGATTTAAAAAAAAAAATGATGTTGACTCTCACTGGCACTATGACCCATGTGACACTATTAAAGCAAGGATTGCGGCCAATACGAATGCTGAAAGTTGAATTCAACATCAAAGTAAACCCTTGCTATAAATATTAAAAAAACAAGAATTCCTGGGATGAGGTAAAATAAGAAATGTAAGAAACTGCTAGTGAGAAAGGTATTTATTTTGAACAATTATTAGAAAAATATTGACATTACACCCACACAAAGTAGCAAAAATTCCAATCAATAGGTATAATAATTTTTATAAAATCTATTTAATCAACCATCTACTTAAAAAAAATACTTATTTTCTAAGAGAAGCTTGTAGTTAAGAACAATGGAAACAAACAAAAATAAATTAATTTTGGTCTATGAGGAAGGAGATCTAGGTGATCCAAAAACTACTGCAGGTTTTGAAGAGATCCTTGAAGATTATGGGTTTAGAAATTTATGGAATATAGCACCCCTTTGAAGCAACTAATTATTAGTTTGATGATGATAGGATAGAGTTCCCTTAGATACCATTCCTAGTGTAGACTATGCATACAAACATGGTTTGAGTGAGAGCACAAAATAAATATATACTTCAAGGGAAACCATAGTAAAAAAATTGGGTTATGAAGATGGTGATTTGGGGTCCAAAGGACAAGGCAATGCTTGGGTGCCAATATAGGTATCTACCCTATAACACCTGGTGATTTTTGAGGTATTAGAACTGATTGTAATGACATCAACCATCATAATTGGAAATACTTATAAATTAACAAGAAAGTAAATAGCCACATGCTAAAAATCATAAGAAATTTTGTATTTCATATTTCATTTGTTTTACATGACCAATATTAAAATAGAAAAAACTAAAATCATTATAGAGTATAATTAAATTTGATATGCAACATTTCATCAATGAAATTATGACAATATTTTTCTTTCACAAACATGCATTGCATTAAAGAAATTTGTTTATAATTACACCAGTATGATTTATTGAATCTTTTGCATATGGAATCTTGCATCTATCTCACAAGTCTCAGTGAGTCATCTGCAAGAGGCAGAGCATCACCCGAGTGCTTTTCCTCCAACCATAGATTGATGATCCCCCACACACCTTCCATCTTGAAGTGGTCCTACCAATCATGAAGAGTATAGATAAAGGAAACCAACAAAGTTCATGCCATCTGAGTCCTAGTGTATGCCCTACATAACCCAATTAACCATGTACAAATTTAGACAATCCTCTAACTAAGTATGACCAATGTGAATGGATTATGAAATTTGAAACACTGTGAGCTGATTAAATGAAAGAAAAGACATTTACATCACTTTAGCCAATTTTTTAAAAATAAAAGACACTTCCATAGGAAATGTAGTCGTGTGTTCACACATCTCTAACTCAACTTAGAAACAACATTCATCCTATGATGATTTATCACACATTTTGATCAAGATCATCTAATTTTTCATAAAGATTTAAGACCAAACATGTATTTCTTTTTATTTTCAATAAATGACTATAGTTATAGAAATTTACTTTTGACAACAAACTTTTGCTTTGTGTACCTATAATTCACGGACCTTGGCTTCTCCCATGTGTTCATATTTGGACCTTACAATTACTTCATGGATATAAATACTTTCCTAAATTTCACAACATATCATAGGGTATGTGCAGGATCATTATGGGCTAAAAAGTGGCGATATGTAACTGATATGATGGCCCATGTGGCTAACGAATTTATTTTACCCAAAATTGATGAAACGAAAGGGTTTTTAAAGGAAATTCTCAACTTTCCACCAATATAAATTATGCTTTACTTTGAATTTAATAAATAATTATTATTCATTTTCTATTTGAATTATGACTAAAGTCCCGATTGATAGGTCAGA
>VDFB02109042.1:28970143-29002287 GCA_007258455.2 Sequoia sempervirens
GGCCTATTTTTTCCATGATGATCCTGCACATACCCAATATTTAACTCTTTTACAGGTTAGATCATATTTCAAATAGTGTCACCTTCCTAACATAGACTCGTGATTCTGGGACTATTACTAAAAAGTCTTGACAACTTGTAAATATTGGCAAATAAAAGTTTTTATTCTCTTTCATATTGATTGAACAAAATAATTTCATTATTTATTTCTATCTTTTTTTTGTGTTTTCTCTTTGGCTTCATTCAAAGAATAAATTAATATGACCAATGAAGGTACAACATGTTGTCTATTTATTTTTACAAGAATAAGCACATATATATACAAAATTTCTATGTCATAATAAAATCTTTGAGTAAAATTTGATTACTCAATGCCATAATAACTAATCCAAGCATCAAGCTTTTCATACATATTTACAAATATATCCAAAATAGATTATACACACTTATATATATACATATACATACATATATATATATATATACATATACATACATATATATATATGCATATATATACATATGTATATATGTATACATATATACATATATATATATATATACATATATATGTATACATGTATACATAGATATATGTATATATACAATATATGTATATATATAAAATAGATTATACATGCTTATATATGTATACATGTATACATATATATATGCATACGTATACATATATATATATACATATGTATATATACATATATACATATGTATATATATGTATATATACATATGTATATATGTATATATACATACATATATGTATATGTATGTAAATATATATATGTATATGTATGTATGTATATATATGTATATATATATGTATATATGTATGTATATGTTTACATACATATATATATATATATACATACATACACACACACACACACACATATAGGAAAATTCACCGCCAAGAATTTACCGACCATTGACAATTCACCGTGGGAAAATTCATCATCACCAGCAATTCACCGCCATGGAAAATTAATTGCCAAAAATTCATGCAATTAATTTTTCGCATGGTGAATTGTCATGGTGGTGAATTGTTGGCAGTGAATTTTCTGTCGGTGAATTGCTGGCGATGAATTTGTCGTATGCCATATATATATACATACATACATACATATATACATACATACATACACACACACATATATATATATATACATACATATATATATATATATACATACATATATATATACATACATACATATATATATTTATTCATTTCAAACCAATAAGGTAAATGATTAAATAAAGTCACATAGATTTGTTTCTCCCTAAGCTTGAAATTCATTCCTTTAATTGTGACATGTAATGCAAAACTTAACACGATAATAAGTCCGTCAATATAATAATAATACATATATACCAACTTATTTTCTCTACTGTCCTATGTAGAAGCATTAAATATTTTAAATGATTTTATTCACATGTAAGTATACTCATCCAAGTTCATTTTCTTTTGCACAAGCATATAATTATATGTATAAACTTTCTTTTTCTATCAAAGTTCATAATTCATGTCATATTTTAACCAAGAAAATGAGAAGAAAATAGATAATAAACATGCCTGGAAAATGTTATTATTCCTTTGCAAGCTTAATCACCTATGCACTACCAACAAACCTTGCAACCGATGACACTGAAAACACCAAAATCTTCTAGAAAACTCTTCTTTTTCCCTTGCACTACCACAATACTCATGCATCTCCTCCATTAACACTTACACTACCCTTATAATAGTAACACTCTCTTTTATCCATGCGACTACAATTATATGGTTGTATATTTTCCATAGCAGAAAGCATTTAAAACTTATTCATTCCAAGAAAAAAGCTAACCATATTGGCACGAAGCCTCCACATAAGGTAGTAATAAAGTAACTTCATTCCACTTTCCATTAACATGCATAAGTTAAGCTAACTGCCCTTCCCCACTACAACATGCCTTTATTAATAATAATGATATTATATTATATATATTTAATACATTTAAATAATAATAAAATAAACCTTTACAATTAATGGGTAAACAAAAATGATGACCTTGACTAATGATATCACCTCTCAACCATTGCTAAAGACTGGCCATAGGTCAAGTATGTTTTTAACATATCCTTATGACCAAACCATATAAGTCAAGACACAAGATTAAATTTTCGACAACACTTGGAACTTAACAAATTTCTCAGATTTTGATGCAAGACCTATGTGAGTGTGTGTTTGACTCAAGATGGCAATTACCCGTTTGTTCATAATGTCTATACACTTCTCTCTAGTGATGCTCTCCCTCTCCATCTAGGAGGGTAAAATTGTTCCTATATTCAAATTAGAAATCCATCACAATGGTTAGTCCATTAATAACCATGATATCATAATCATTAATCAAAAGCAATAATCATCATAGTTCTCTAATTCTTTAATGAAAAAATTTCTATTGCATTATTATTTTACCTAAACATCAATTGAAGTAAAATCATCTAAAGAATTATCTTGGTGTATGCTTGGTATCATCGTAACTTTTCTGTCCATCATTTGCTTCCACCAATATTTTTCTGATCAACTTGATCTTCTCTTCCATTTTTTATAACATTTTTGGACCAAGGCTAATCCTATCTTCTAGCTTATCCCAACTTATAGGAGTATGAAACTTTCTTCTATATAATGCTTCAAATGGATCCATTTTTATCATATAATGATAGGAGTTATTATATGCAAATTCCACAAGCGAAAGATATTCCTCCCACTTGTATTGTTGATCCATATAATACATCCACAAAAATCTTCAAGGACTTGGTTCACCCTTTCTATTTGACCATCTATCTCAAGGTGATAGGTCGATCTTATATTAAGTTGAGTTCCGAGTGCTGAAAACAAGGTTTGCAAAAACCTTGATGTCATGCGTGCATCTCTATCAGAGATAATCTTCTCAGGAACTCCATGCAATCTAAACACTTCTTAGACAAACTTGCGAGCTATTATCAATGCTCTATCCATTAAATTTCCAAGTATAAAATGAGCTACTTTGTTAAGTTTTTCCACCACTACTAAGATAACATTATGTCTATTTTGAGACATAGGGAGACCTTGCACAAAGTTCATAATGATGACTTGCTATTTCCACTCTGAAATTTCATGAAGGTACAAAATTCCTACTGGATGTTGATGTTCAACCTTTACTCTCTAGAATTCTAGACATCCCACCACAAATCTTACAACATCATTCTTCATCCCTTTCTAGAAATAAAGTGGTTTCACATCTGCTAGGAGATTTGTCAAGGTCTTTCTTCACATATGCTAGGAGATCTCAAATTAATTCTCCATTTCTATCAGTCAAGATTTTGTAACATCACCACTTACTATCCCATCAAACTTGGGTGGTGTTACCTTCTTCATATCCCTTGACAACTCAAGAGTAAATTGATTCTTCCTTTCATCATGAGTTATAGTTTTAGCATCATTTTCCCTTTGTTCACCTTGTGTGCTGAGTTCATTCCTATTTTCATCAACCCCTTCCCGTGATGCCTCATTCTCTCCTTCAGGTTTGTTTTGACCCCTCACTTCTTTTTTTAGGGTACCAAGCCTTTCCTTAGTTTTGTTTAAAATGGATAGAATTGGATCCAATTTGACCATAAATTTTTAGAAGGATTTGACACCTCTTGACTTCCTCTAGGGTTTACTCGAGTTCACACCATGTTGAAATATTTTCTTGCACTTGGTTTTCATTTTAAGTGTTTAATTAAATTTTTTGAATTTTAACATTACATTAAACCAAAATCATCATTTATAACAATATCTATTTTAATACATAGATTTTAAGAAAATAGAATTTTTTTATTATATTTTATTCAGTGGATAATAGTACATCCTTATGTAATACAATTTTTTTATGAGACTACAAGTCACTATTAGACAAAGATATTTCTTCGAGTTCCTCTTCCCTATGAGAATATACTAGGACAAATTTGGAGGGTGGGTGTACTTGTAGGTACTCCTCCATCACCTCCTTTTCTACTATAGGTGGATCATGACCACATCTGAATGATATATCACAATGTATAAACAATTTACTTAGTTTAACAGAGGGACTGTGGACTATGGATTTCTTTTCCGCTTTTACTTGTTGCTTCCTTCCTAATCGAATACACTTAAGAGTGTCGAAAAGGGTTTTAGAATAAAAAAGACACACACTTCTCAAGCAGCTGATATCCTCATGGAGTTTTATCTTCAAAGATCCATGTAATTTTATATTTTTGAGTTCAATTAGGTTGTGTTGTTCTTTAAATTTGAATAATTAATCATATAGTAAATAAATAATCAAATCACCACAATATTTACAAAACTTAATTTTGATTCTAAAATTAAACTAGATTCCAATTTCTAAAATTTATAAAATTTTTACTATGTAGTTGTTAAATGAATAATTAATTAAATTATAGCGATTATCTAATATAAATGAATTAAATAAAATTAAATATTTTTAAGTACAAAAAATATTGATTTATATCTTTTTAATGAATTCAATGAAGCATATGATTTATACAGTTCTCACAAGAAGATGAGATCTAGACCTAGGTCTGAAACATTAGATGAATGCACAATAAGGTAGTTGTATGTAATACCTATCTTCTTTGGAAATTGGGATTTTTAATGGAATGTTTATCTTCTTTGGAAATTGAACATTTTAATGGCCAAACAAGGTACCAAAGCCAATAGGGATGCTAACAATCATCGATGCTACAATTCTACAAAATTATATAAAAAACAATTAATTAAATCAACATAATATTTTTGAAATTTAGAATTATAAAATAAAATAAAATTTTAATTTCTAAAATTTATAAGATATTTACTATCTAGTTTTGAAAATCATTAATTAAATTATACTAAGTTTCTATTACAAATAAAACTTAATAAAACTAAATATTAATTTTAAAATAATTTAATAAGAACTAAAAGATATATATAAAATAAATCTTTCTAATTCTTTTTACTCTTTGGACTCAAATCATTTTTTTTTCTAAAATTATACTAAAATCTAACTTCAAAAAATTATAAGGTATTTTACATATGTACTTTTATATTTTTGAGTTTAACTAGGTTGTATTGTTCTTTAAATTTGAATAATTAATCTTATAGTAAATAAATAATCAAATCATCACAATATTTACAAAATTCAAATTTATTCTAAAATTAAACTAAATTCTAATTTCCAAAATTTATAAAATATTTACTATGTAGTTGTTGAATTGATAATTAATGAAATTATAGTGATTATCTAATATAAATGAATTAGATAAAATTAAATATTCATTTTAAAATAAATATACAATTACTAATTATAATTTTAGAATAAATCAAAGACTAAAATGTAGATATAAAAACAACCTTTCTATTATATTATTTTCTTTTTTACATAACAAACTATTTCATATTGTGAAACTAAACTAAATTCTAATTTTTAAAAATCATAAAATATTTTATATACAAAAGCTCTCCGTTTATATCTTTTTAATGACTAAATTTGAATAGATCTGGTTGATTACCTCAAGAAAAAACTGCTGTAAGCATTCTCCACATTTGACCAGAATAAAAATTAGCCGATAGGCAATACAGTGTGGAGTTTCAACCGTAAACCTGACAAACGCCGTATACAGTTCCCTGAAACCATTTTCCTGCCGACGTTTACTGCTGGTTTTCAGGCAGACGAATTAAGTGGCAACTGGCAGGCACCGAATTCGGTAATATGTGGGTCTTTCAATTTTATTATGCCTGATTAATTAATTAAATTAATTAATTAATAATATTTTATAGTCCACGAATACCAGGCGATCTGTTTTTGGGTCTACAGACAGCTTACAGTATATATGGGACTCCTCATACTCCCAAATCTGAGGGAGGCACCCAACTCGTGCTCCACAATATGAGGTGTACATACCTTACCCCCTGCAGGATTTGAACTTGTGACCTCTCTTTCAAGAGTACAAGTTCTTCACCATTAGGCCAACTCAGGCTGTACAGCTACTACAGCATGGAGACAAGAGTTCTGTCTTCAGCATTAGGCCAACTTGTGACCTCTCTTTCCATGATGTCTTCAGCATGGAGACAAGGGTTCTGTGCAGCTACTACACGTGGAACCCCAATGGGCAGTTTCCTTTCGTAAATCAAGGTAACCCTAAACCTAACTCATCGCTGCTCTCAGATAGGGAAGAAACCTAAAACTATCGACCCATTCTCTTTTGTGCAGGCAGATGATCCAGCAGGTCATGCATCCCAGTAATCAACACGCAACAGAAGTCACAGAGCACGGGAAAAAGAAGACACCACAGGTAGCCTGAAACAATTTTTCTCTCATCGTTTACTGGTGGTTGTTTTTGAGCAATTAATTGACAATCAAGTCAGAGTCTACAAATAGATTGAATACTGTTTGGAAAGCATTTACAAAGCATAACTATTTCAATTCCTAAGTGAGCCTACTGATGGCTATGGAAAGCATAACCGACTGATAGAAAAGAGAATTTCTCACAGATGCTAACACACTAAGAATTACAAATTCATTTTGGCACTTAACAGATTAAGCATAATTTGCTTGACACTTATAAATAACATGTTTTAATCTCTGTAAGAGATAAAAAATATACAAGTGCTACTATTTCGTCTACTCTGTTCTCCACTAATGCCCTAATCTGCAGATTTTGGAACAACAGGTAGATTTGCAAGTTGCTTCAGACCCTTTTTAATATCCTGGCATCCCAGGAGCATCAGGACATCCCCTCCACTCCTGCACCTTTTAAACAGCAGAAAGAAAAACGTGGAAGGCTTCCCATGCCATGAAATGGGAGGACCAATTTGCTTATGGCTTTGAGTGCCAGTCGTGCCTGAGCATTCTCTTTTAGAACTAAAAATATAGTCCCCATGCCTCCTCTTCCCAATACCTTAAAAAATGGTGAAATTAGTGTGTGCGTTTTTACAGCGGACTTGAGAGCAGTTTAAACCAAATTGAAATGCATTTTTTAGAGTTAGGGTTCAACGTAGAACTTAAGAGGAGGGGGTGTTATTATGGCAAGTGTACAGTGTTGACAGTTTTCAGCCTTGCGTGTAAATAGCATAAAATACCTCTCATTGTCAAAATAGGATTTTCAAGCCAAAAACAGAGAGCTGTAGAACTCTATGAGCGCATTTTGTCAAACAGTTCACATGCCTTGTCTATGCTTACAGATTTTGCATACATGTCTAACAGGTTAGTTAATAACTGACAAAAACACCCTTCCTTTATCATTTGATAGATCCCTGTACCAAAGCTTCGTGCATGGCATGCGCAAGCAAGATGCTGGAAAACATTGCAGAATTTGGCTTACACCTACCAATTGCATTTGCTTGAAACATTGTAAAGCCTTTTAAAAAAATCCAATTTGTGTATCTGCTTATGCATATACAGTCATTGCACTAATATAGCAATCTTGAAATGAATTTGATTTTCCTCCTTGTGAGGGAATCCACAGTTTCCCATCCAGAGAAGGCTGACTTGCTACATTCCTTTAAATCATCTGGAGCAACTATACTCCATGTAAGTTCTCAATTTCTTCTCTACAATTTTCAATTTTCTACTGTTTTGCTGGGTTAGTTTTTGATGGGACCTGTGAACTAAATTCTTGAGGTCAAAATCTTAAGCTATTTCACTTAATATGGCCATTCTGCAACTCAGAAAGAGTTTTAGGTCCTGCCAACAGATTAATCAAAAGTTGATCGTCTTCCGCTCCCAGAAAAGCCTCTCTATCACCATCAACCTCTGCCACCTCCAGAAGTGAATTATTATCACCATTTCCTTCATCATCTCCATCCACTTCTTTCTGGTCAGCCACATTAAAAAAAATCCTTCTAGATGTCAGCCCATTCCTCTTCCTGTTCATTCAAAAACAAATTGTTTATGCCCTTTGGCAACTAAATATAGATGAGAGCAAGACTGTAATGTTGTGGAAAACATTTGCATTTCTGCTTGCTTAGATTTATGCTTTATTGTGAATGGTAGCTTGGTTATTGTGAAAGAGTGCCTCTTGATATAATTAGCGATCTCAACTAATGAATGAGACCGTTGATACCGTTTTCCAGCTGAGGGCAGCATTGATTATCTCAATGTATTAACATTTCGACCTTCTCTGCTGATTCCATTGCAGGTTGCAATGCTTACATTTTATTACCAGTGCTGCAATCAATGATGCATTTGCAAATTCAATGGCTGGAATCGAACAGGTGGCATAGTATAGAAAATAAATTCTGCAAGGCTACAAAGTGGAATCTGTTCTGCTTTTCAGCAGTGGCATAGATTTGCTTGCAAAAGAAAAGAAAAAAACAGAAATTTGAGGTATTTATTTCTTATGTAAGAGATTTTCATAGTGACTACAGATTTTGATAGGCAGGGAGAATGCTGGAAAGAGGGAGAATGTTATTTCCAATTGCATTTTCTTTAAAGTTTGCAAAAGATTTTTTTAAAAATCCATTTATTTACATATCCTACAATCACTGCATTCAATGTCAATGCCCTATTTTATTATAGCAGACACTTTGGATCTCTCCTAAGTTTTACCTTATCCTCTCTTTCAGGGATTCTACCAAATAGTTAAAATTCCCTTTGTATGCTTCCATATTTTGCATAAATGTCTTGCTGAACAAATTAATATGCTGAAATTTTCCATTGTATTGTACTGGAGCCAATATATCAGACATATGTATAGAATACCATGTAAATATTTAATGCAATTTCAACACATAATGGACTACTCTTTGACAAAAACATATCATATTTTCATATTTCAAATTTCGTATATCAAGCATCTTTCTTTAAAAACTACTCTTTGACAAAAACATATCAGATTTTAAGATAACTGAAAGGCCTTGTAGAATGTTATATTCACAATCATTGCAAATGTCAATGCCCTATTTTGCTATGGCAGATGCTTTAGATCCCTGTTGAGTTTTACGTCTTATTATTTGGGTTTTAGTTATATAAATAGTAAAAATACACTTCATCAACATGCTAATTTATATAATTCTCTATCGGCGTAATCATTGCACCCCTTCTGTAGTATAATTATGCAGTAGGCTAAACATTCAATTGTATACATGAGATGCCATCAGACATGAAAGCTGCATATAAAATGTATATACTAAGCTCATTGAAGGGTCATATTTTTTTCATTGTGAGCACAATACAGAGGCCAACTTTTTCTTACAGTACATGCACGAAAATAATTTATTGAAAAGGATTTTAAAACTCTCACACAAATACGTTTGGCTAGTACAAAGGAAAACTCCAGGTTGTTTGCAGCATCCTCCCTATCTGAGTCGAAACGGGAGCTTTGGAATGGGCATGAACATCTAACCAAGAATCCTACATGCAAAACACTGAAGTCTTTATTTATTTTTATAGTTGAGCAAACTCATACAGCTTGACTCTGAGCCTTCGTTAAAACCGCATGAAAATGGTAGGCCGGTAAGCATCCGCAACTACTTCTTGTCGTGCCAGGCTCAGCAGGTCATTTTTCTCGTCCTTCCCCAACATATGGAAAGACACAGGAACTTGCATTCCTTGTGAATGTTAGTCCTATGGTTTAATGACTACGCCATTGTTTTAATGCGTTCATGCCAACAAACAACACGGCACGCCATTTTGTTATGCTGACATTTACTTGTGGAGCAAAGTAGTCTATCTTGCAACCCAAACTGCATGATTTCTGCCAGAGCTTCAGCAATCTTTCATTTCCCCATTCTCATGTCAGGACCCAATGCCAGCAACCAAGTGTCTCCCTCGAGACTCTTCTCTCTTCTAACCATGCTAGATCTGGAGCTTAAAACCATTTGTAGAAGAAAACTCATAAAAAGAATTGTAGAATAGCAGACTAATTGTTAATCACTCCATTCCCTTACAACGAAGACCAAAAACATTTAAAAATAAGTATAAAATAGGTCGGAAAATTCACCGTGAGCAATTCACCATCCGAAAATTCACTGCCAACAATTCATCAAATTCACCGGCATAAAATTCTCAGCCAACAATTCATCAAATTCACTGCCATGACAAATTCACACCTCAAGGAAGATTCACAGCCACCAATTAACAGCTGGGAAAAATTGCATTAAAAGTTTGCGATTAATTGCGATAAATTGTTAGAAGTGAATTTTCGGATGAATTTGCTTATGCCCTAAAATAGATAAATATATTAAAGTAAATAATAATAATAATAGATTTGAAATAATACATAAAATAAAATAAAATTATAATGTATAATAAATGTGAATGCTATGTCTATATACATTCATCAAGTCAACCACATTTTAAACAAATTTCAATTATGAATAAAATAAAATATATTAATAAAATCCTCACTTGTAATATTTAATACCACTGAATAAAAATTGATTTCAAACTTCTTAAACAACCAATTAAATAATATTAATAACAAAGACTTTAAAAAGTCACCGACATATAAAAGATTAATTGACCATAAATTAAATAAGTGTAATGATCGTTACCACTATAAACTAACCACAATAATATTCATAATACTCTATTCCCTTAATTATAACAACGAAGACTTTATGAGTGGGACAAGCCATCTATTTCCTCATTTTGTATTATAATTATTAAATAAATATTTATAATATATTTTTTAATTATATTAAAATTTATTTTCTATATATAATCAATTTTAGTTGCTTTTAATAAAATTGTTAAAGTCAATAATTTTTTCAACCATATTCTTTAAATATCTTTTAAGTATTTTATTTTATAATCAAAAGAGGGTTAGTTTAAGAAAACATTAATAATTAAAATTTTATTTTTAATTATTTTAATAGAAAGAAATAAGATTTTACAATCTATTAAGTAAAATATCAAATTTGTAAAATGGTTAACATCAAGAATAGATAAGATGTAAGGATGGTATATCATATGACATACATTTTATAATTTTTTCTTTACATCACAAACATCATAATCAATGTATTAGACAAAATTAAATTAACATAAAAAATATTATTTAATATTATTAATGCATTAAATTAATATAAATTATTATAATAAAAATATAACATCAACAATTACATTATGTTGAGGAACATTTATCTAACATATTTATAGAAAATAATAATAATAATTCAAAGACTAAAATGAAAAAAATAATAATATACATTTAATGACATCAATTTATCATTCTTTATAACTTAAATATCATACACTCTCAATTAAAATATCTCCTTAGAAACCTTTGCTCTATTAATGCTATAAGAAAATCCTTATGGAAAAGCCCCAAGTCTCTTATCACATATCTTGGAATGGCTTGAGTTACTCCATTCTTCTCTTAAAAGTATTAGCACTCACATTCATTTATTATCTTGGAATGGCTTGAGTTACTCCATTCTTCTCTTAAAAGTATTAGCATTCACATTCATTTATTATTATCTCTCTTATGTATTTGATGGTATTCATAATTTAAATGTTGAATCTCAAAGATGATAACTCTTATTTCAAATTAATCAAAAAAAAATAGAGAAATAATTCTTTTATACTATTGTAAGAAAAAAGTCACAATTCTTATGAAATAAATATATTAAATTTTGTATTTTTAATATAAATTAAAATATTGTAAATTGATAATTAGATATATTTTAAATGTCAAATACTTAATTATAAAAAAACATCACATAAAATTCTAACCTTATAGTTTCTCTTGAAATTCTATCTAAATTTTTCCAAAGAGCTAATGCAGTCAAGTAATGTTCTAAATTACATATTCAACAACAAAGTAATTTCATATGGAACAATTAAGAAAGAAGACAAAGGGGGGATGTGGTTCTCTTTCTTTTTTGCTCCCTCTACAGTGCTGTTTTGTTTTGTTACTGTTGGTTTTTGGTTTTGTTGCTCTTTTGTACGGGAAATAAATATCATGTATATAATTGTTTTAAGAGAATGTATCTTGAATGGAGATATTTAGGTTATGCTAGCACAATGTAATTTTTAAATTAGTTAACTTTCTAAAAAAATAAAGAGTGGAGTACAATATGTTTTGATATGATCTTGATAACAATATAGAAGTCACAAATGAAGTTGTTATCATAAATATGTTCCAATAACCCACTAAATGTCGCTATAGTAAATTGGAAAGAGAATACCAAATTTTCAACTACTCTTTAAAAATACATTTGTTATCAAAGAAAAATGGAGAGTAGATTGTGTTTGTGTAAATAGGTACTTTTCCTAACTAGTTATTAGTGGGGTTCTATTTACATGTTAATTCTACTCAGATCTAAACATATTTCTAGAAGTCTTAGTTGTCTAGATAAGATCTTATCCAATCTTATCTTTTTAACTTTTATTTAATTCTAAGTGTTCTAGATCAATTAATAATGACATAAGTCATTTAATGTTTTGCATTAGGTAGTTCATCACACCTTTTTTATATAAGCAAGGTCATTATACACATTTGTTTCGCATACTCTCTTGCGAAATGTTTTCATTGTTTTTCGCAAGTAGTCTTGGATATTGAGCTAATCTTCAACTTCTACAAATTATACCAACATTAAAAAGTAGATTAATTAATTTTTTTATTTCTTTAAATAATTTTTGAAGTAAATAACTACTTTACTTGAGAATTATCCCTTATTTTGAACTTGTGGTAGACTCATTTATCACTTAATATATTATTAACTATAAATATACTTCAACTCAAATACTTAACTCCTTTGCTAGATCAATAGCTCCAAGTGCATATTTTATTCCTCTAGGGATGAAAAAATGCAACACATTTAAATGAATTATTATGATCCCATATCAAGCATCTAGCTCCAAGCTTCCCCAAATTTCTTTATAAGTCCCATTATAATAAAAACTAATGTAAAATCAAACATCTAATTTTAATAAACCTTTGAAAAAAATATAAAATCTTGACGAAGCTTTTATTTTTTGAAAAAAAAAATTGGTTTCTATTGGTATTTTTTTTGAAAAAATTATTAATTTAATTAGTGATTTTTTTTAAATCACTAGAAATTTGTAAAAAAATATTGATGAATCTTGTCAAAAAATAGTGAATGCATTATCATGGTGAACCCTTCCTCATTTTTCTTTTTACCTAAGGGTGATAATTATTGATTAGTTTAAGGTGTAGTTCATTTCTATAATTCCTTAATATTTTAAATCAAACAATGAATATTTTAAATTGGTTCTAATTTTTTTTTATCACCATTGATTTTATTTATAATCTAACATTTGGGTTCTACTTCGGGCCTTATGGACATTGAAGCTTGTGGGTACATTTAGGCCCATAAAATTTATCCCCAATTGTTAGATTATAAATATTCAATGACCCAAATACAATTGTTGGCTCGATGGGCATTAGAGCTCTATGGATACATTTTAACCCATGGAATACAAACCCATTATATTATGAATAGAATCAATGGTGGTGATTAAAAATTCATGATATGACCCTAAAGTAACCAATAATTATATAATATTATTGGAAAATTAATTTTATTTTTTACTAAAAATTATAAAATTTTAATAAAATAAATATTCTAACGATTTAAACAAATTAAAATAAAATTTGTAAAAGTGTGGAAATTCACATCACCTTACAACTTGCACTATTACTCAAATTTTTCATCATCATCATCATCATCATCATCATCATCATCATCATCATCATCATCATCATCATCAATGTTAATTATTTTAATATCCTTATCATTATATCTCTTTATTAAATAGAAAACATAAAATTTTAAGTCATATCTCTGTATTTCAAGAGTGTCTCTTATCATATTTTATGATTGCACCTTCTATAAATTTAGATATTCTTCAAATCTAATCATTTCATTATGCAACATTCAATCCTCTCAACCCTTATTAAGGAAATAATATAATAAATGACTTAAGTATATTCTAACCTTGAGCATGAGGTAGTGTTCATATACATATACAACATAAATGTGCACAAAAGGAATATAAACCTATATGTACAAAAAAAAGACAGTCCTAAATAATGTTATTTATACAAGTTGTAAATGTTGATAGGGTCTATTTATTCATTGCAAATCTTGTTCATTTGAAAGATCTTGTTATTCAAAATAGACTATTGTGTAATCCATTGAAAATTACATACCAATTGATGATTTTGACTTGTTGTAATTTTTTCATTGAATTTCCATAATAATTTGTATTTTTTAAGATTAAAAAAATCATTTTCCTTTTAATTTGATACACTAAAAAATAATGTATATAGATCATTTATATACATCTTTAATTTTTTCATCTATTTAAAGATTAAACCGTCAATTGATCTTGAAATTCTAATGCTATGAAGCTATTAAATTAACTCAAAATATTGTAATAATTAATTCATATTTTGTAAACTACTATAACATACTAGTGCCCCAAAGACTCCTCAATATTATTTCATTGCAAGTCTTGTTCATTTGGAAGATCTTGTAACTCAAAATAGGGTATTGTTTAATCCATTGAAAATTACATGTCAATTGATGAATTTGAATCATTGTAATTCTTATATTGAATTTCCATAAGATTAAAAAAATCATTTTCCCTTTAACTTGATACACTCAAAAATAATGTATAGAAATCATTTATATACATCTTTAATTTTTTTCACCTATTTAATGATTAAATTCTCAATTGATCTTGAAATTCTAATGCTATGAAACTATTAAGTTAACTCAAAATCTTATAATAATTAATTAATATTTTGTAAACTACTATAACATACTAGTGCCCAAAAGACTCCTCAATTTTATTTCATTGCAAATTGTGTTCATTTGGAAGATCTAGTAACTCAAAATAGGGTGTTGTTTAATCCATTGAAAATTACATGTCAATTGATGATTTTGAATTGTTGTAATTCTTGCATTAGATTTTCATAATAATTTGTATTTCGTAAGATAAAAAAAAAAAAAATCCCTTTAACTTGATACACTAAAAAATAATGTATATAGATCATTTATATACATCTTTATTTTTTTCCATCTATTCAAATATTAAATCCTTAATTGATCTTGAAATTCTAATGTTATGAAACTATTAAATTAACTCAAAATCTTATAACAATTAAGTAATATTTTGTAAACTACTATAACATACTAGTGCCCAAAAGACTCCTCAATTTCACTCTATCCATATTGTGAATTAAAGACAAGTGTATATAGAGACAAGTTATTCTTGAAAAGAAGTGTATACCTAGATATAAACAAGACATATATTGATAGTAAAGAAAGTTTTTCTGGAAAAGAAGTGTATACCTAGATATAAACAAGACATACATTGATAGTAAAGAAAGTTGCATAAGAAAGGAGAGAGCCAAAGAGTTATTGTAAAGGTCAAATGGGCTAAGGAGAGCCCAACTCAACCCATAACATATCCCATGGGATTAAAAGCTAAGAGCATCAAACTTCTAAATCTAGTAGTTACACACAACAGAAGTAAATACATTCTGAATAGAGAGATTGTACTATTTGATCAGCACTTTAGGTTCAATTTTGATGGGCAATCCCATATAAGGCCGGGGCATGGGATCACAAGTTATCTTCTCATCAGGAATCAGCATAGACCACTTGTATTTGGATACTAAATGGTGCAGAAATATTATGACTTTCATTCTCACAAAGTCAGAGCCAGGACAAATGCGAGCTCCTGCTCCAAAAGTGATAAAACTATAAGGAGGAACTGAGTTCTCAAAACGAGATGGATCAAACGTTTTGGGCTCCTTGAAAATATCCTCGTTCAAGTGTGTAGTACTGGTCACCCAAAATAACTGCTTACACATAAATAATCACAATTCTGTTAAATATAAATAAAAACAGCTTTGGGTACCATCTACGTGAAAACTATTACTAATTGAATAACTAAGAATATATGTCTTTCCTAGAGGAGTCTAATATACCTGCCAGCCTTTCGGGATTGTGTAACCTCCAAATTCAAATTCCTTAATTGCTTGTCTGAACCCACCATAGAGTGGAGGTGTCAAACGCAATACTTCCTGTGCCACCCTCCATGTGTATTTCATTTTCTGAGTGTCTTCCCAAGTAAGGAGCTCATCTGGTTTTTTTTCTGCTAAAACTTTCATTTGCTCTGGAAAGCGATAACACCCACCAAATTAGAACAGCTTACAGCAATATTATAGAGCTATAAAAAAATGGGAATGGAACACTGGTTAAAAAAAACAGATGGTGTGTTAATTTAACGGGTGTATTGAAATTTGGATCTTTGTATAGACAGTTAATATATGGATCTCAACAGATTGGGTTTAAACATTGCAGTCTAAGCTTTGAATTGTTTAGGTGGTTCATCTTAAACCACACTAATAGGTGGGTTTTATCAGAGAAGCGAGTGTAATTTCATATGAACCACTTCAACAAATCAAAGCTTGAAGTATTCACACTAATAGGTGGGTTCTATTAAAGAAGCAGTGTAATTTCATATGAACCACCTCAACAAATCAAAACTTAAAGTGTACGACCATTACAACATACCTGATCAACACACCACTATTGATTAATGATATCAAGTTTTCACAATCCATATTGATTATTGCTAGATGATTTCTGTATTCGATTGTATAAGAATTGATAAGAATTTTTGTATCGATTCAGATCACACTCCGTGATCCATCATCAGGATAGCTGAGAATGTTTCTCCTTGAGCTCTCAGCTATCCTGATGATGGATCATGGAGTGTGATTTGAAAGTTTGATGCAAAAATTCTTACACAATCGAATCTAAAAATCATCTAGCAACATCACTATTGACTAAACAGAAGATAGTAATACACAAACCTTCAAGAATGTTTTGGTAAATATGTGGGTTTTGTGCCAAGGTCCTAATGAGATGAGTTAGGAGAACAGCAGTGGAGTCATGGCCCGCAATCATGATGGCAATAACATTATCTACAATCTCCTCCTTTGTGAGGGCGTTGTCACCCTTGAGAGAAAGCAAGCATGTGAGCAAGTCTTGTCCAGGGGAGGCCTCTCCTTGCTCCAGCTCCCTCCTCCTCACCTCCAGCAAATCAGACAAATGCTTAACTATTTTAGAGCGAGCCTTCAAGCTCCTACTGAAAGTCATTCCTGGCAAATTCAATGGAAGAGACCATAAGCCCTTGATAGCTGTAATAAACTCCTGGCGAAGCGTCTCTCTTTCCAGACTGCTGTCATTCATATTGAAGAACAAATTGCAGACAAACTGGAAAGTGAGCTGCTCCATCAATGGCCAAACTGTGATGGTCTCCTTTCCTTCCCAGCACTGGATAAAATGCTGTTTAATGGCGGAATCCATTTTACCCACAAATTTCTGGAGGGCCTCTGGCTTGAGGAATTGCAAGAAAGCACCTCTCATCCGCTTGTGATCATCTCCACACAGCTCTATTATATTCTTCTTCCCAGTTATCTCTGACACACATTTGGGCTGGTTGGTGAGTATTGTGTTGTAGTCATTGCTGAATAGAAACCGGTTGCCTGCTTGTCCTGCCAGCACCACTGTGGGCCGCCCCATTAATGAGGTTTTGAATACTGGACCATATTTCGCCATCTTCTTATCAATCCACTCCACATGCTTGTTGGCTTTATAGGATGACAGAAACTGAAAGGTCTCTCCTATCACAGGCAACCCCATAGTCCCTGGAGGAATGTTTTTCCTCCCTTTTCTCTGCCTCACAACTATGCCTACAATAAACACTGCTGAACACAATGCAATGGACAGTACAACAGACAGTGGATTAGACTGATGAAAATCTCTCACACCCAACTTAGAGTTTGCAAAGTCTATGCTTCTATTCCAAGAAGCCATGATCAGACTCTCAGACTTTGCAAAACCCATTTTTAAATCCCCCTCAATTTCTCTCTAGCACTGGATTGTAAGGAAGAAGACTTCTTTCATGGATTGGAGAACTAAAAATTGAGATGGTTTTTATCAACTAGATGCAATGAAGGACAAATCCTTCTAAACGGAATTTTGGTGTTCCAGCTTATGCGAATCTGGATGCAAAACAAAACCACCTTGTTTCTCCAAGTTTCCTGGTTTCTATCAATCATTTTTAATTTTAGCCTGTCTTCTTCATGTACGATACAAAATTTTCTCCCTTATTTTATAGCCCGCGCTTAATTAGCGTTAGGTTTTGTTTGACCAGTATGGCCAGAAATGTCTCTTTTGCTAGTACCGTCTCTAATGTTAACAGTATAAATTATCCTTAGCTGTTCGGTGACTGCTTCGTGTCTCCTAACATGTAATTAACTCTCATTATTAATACAAAATTTCTTATCTTTAATATCTAATTGTGTAATTTAATGCCAAATAGAATACCGAATTCAATGCTTATTCTGAGATAAATCAGAATATGCTGCAGCAACAGTAGAATATTAGCTATATTCACAACAATACAAACTAAAGCTATTATGTTCTCATTGTTAATACAAAATTTCATATCTTTAAATATATCTTTAATACTTAATTGTGTAATTTAATGCCAAATGGAATACCAAATTCGATGCTTATTTTGAGATAAATCAAAATATACTGCAGCAACAGTAGAATATTAGTTATATTCACAACAATACTGAAACTATTATGCTCTCATTGTTAATACAAAACTTCATATCTTTAATACCTAATTGTGTAATTTAATGTCAAATAGAATACCAAGATGCTTTTAGAAGATTAATCTTTATTTGGTAAAGGTTATTTTTTAATTGTAATTATTTATTTTTTTACTTTTCATTGCTATTTATTTTTCTGGTATCAGAATTTTGGTATTACTAATTTTGTGAGCTACATTGTTGAAAGTTTACCAAGTTTTAAAGACACCATTGGAGACACTCTAAAGAGGAGAAGAACCATTAATCTTGTTTTTTAAGTATCTTTGTTTTCAAATTTCAAGCAATATAATTTGCATGCATATTTCAATTTACACAATTTTTAAATAAAGAATTATAATTCATTAAAAAAAATCCAGTATATTTGCATATTTGCATTTTCAAATTTCTTAAAAAAATAATTTTTTAAATTCTGATTCTATTTTAAAATTTGATTTTACAATTATAAAGCTCAAAATCTATTTTTTTTAAAAAGAGAGTTTCATCTGTTTTAACAGTTCTAAAATAATAGAAATAAAAAATAATATAAAACCCAAATTATTATTATTCATATTTATTTAATTTTTTAACAGTGAATAATAAATATAAATAATAAATTACTGCAGCCCTCGCCCCCTGTGTCGCCTGAACCGTGACCTCTTGCCACCCTCCTTTCCTTTTTTTATCGCTGCATTTTTTTTTAATTATTATAAGTTTTTTTAAACATATTCGCCCGCCCATTTATAATCAATTTTTTTTTTTAATAATTAAAGTTCACTAAAATAAAGGTTTCTGAGTTAAGTTTTCTAATTTTTTTTTTCCTATGTATGACATTTATTAAGTTATATATATATATCATAAAAGTTTTAATTCTATAAGTTTTCTAATTTTTTTTTTCCTATGTATGACATTTATTAAGTTATATATATATATATATCATAAAAGTTTTAATTCTATAAGTTTTTTATTTTTATTTTTAGCATTTTTTAATTTAATAATATTATTTTTTCACATGTAATATTATTCATTTAAATTTAAAATTAATCAATATTTATCTTTTTAATCAATTAATTTCACAATTATTTAATTATTCTTCAATCTAATCTTTTTATAAATTAAAAAAAATCAAATATATTGTTTTTATTTATTAAAGAAGGTTATTTTTATCATAAAGTTGTGAATTTTTTATTGCAATTATGTCCACTTTAGTTCAAGTTGAATTCTTCTAACTATCATTCTTGGAAAACTCATATCTCTTTTATTTTTCATTTTAAACATCTTTTGGATATTGCTACAGATTCCAAATCGGAACCTTATCCATCTGCATCCAAAGATGATCAAGAAAAATGGAAGCTCAAAAATGAGGAAGCCCTTGGCCTCATAGGTATTTCCATGTCACCCGAACTATATGTTCACATTGGGACATGTACAAAAGCCTATGAAGCATGGGACAAACTCAAAGTTATCTATGATAGCTCAAATGAATCTAGCAAGATTCAACTTCAAGATCAACTTGAAGATTTAAAGTATTTTGATTTTTAATCTATCGATGATTTTTTTAATTGAAATTTGATGCTTTGAATAGTTAATTGCAAGGTTTAGAATTAAAATTAGAAGATCTTAGATTAATTTATCTTATTCTTAAAAAATATTTTCTTAGACAATTTCAACAATTTATTACTAATATTCATGAGGTGCTACCACAATAATGGGTTACACTTTTTGCCCGACATCCTGATTTTTGCCTGAAATCATATATTTTTAGAAAATACAATGATTTATGACTTCAAAGGTTCCATTTAAATTATTTTAAATAAAGAGGGATTGATCACACCCCCTTAGATCAAACCCCCTTGGATAGAACCTTGTTATATTTAAACCATACCTATAATCGAGTCTCCTCTACACCTATCAAAATGCTGATAAAAAATCACTTTTGATTTACCTTTTGGGTGATCAAATGAATTCATTTAAAATTTACGTTTTGTAAGCCCGCAACCCTTATTATAAGCTTCCCAAAAAGTATAATTTTAAATATGTTTAATTTGATTATTATATTTATTTTTTATTTCTTGTGAATGTAGGATTTTCAATGAACATCAAGTTCTTTATTTCACACATACGAAAAAATAGAAAAATAGAGAAAAAAATTTAAAAAATACATGTCCACTAGGTATTGATGTCCTTATTCCAACAAAAAAAGAATAAGTTAATTCAAATGAATACAAAAAAAGTTATGTGGGTTGAAGTACACCTATGTCCAAATTATAATTACGTTGACTTGGAAAATTAATTAAAAAATATATATGTAACAAAAAATTATAAAAAAATATCCATTCCCTAGATATTGGTGTGAAAAAATTGTATTTTAAAAATTAGAATTGTATCCTATCTATAAAAAAAGTTACGTGGGCCGAAGTAAACATCACTTTTTAAAAATCCTGATTAGTAGAAAAAATAAGTTATTAAAAATTACATAAAATAATTCACAATTTATTTTTTAATTTTTTTAAAAAAATATAATTAGAATCTACACAAAATATCTAACAAATAACTAGTTTGATTCATCTTCAAAACCTTAATGGTTTAGCTGCTATAGGTGTAAGAAAGTGAATGTCTGGTGAAAAATCCTAATTTTAATGTCAAGTTTGGCAAAAAACTGTAACCCATTATTGTGGGATCACCTCATGCTCAATTAGCTACTCAATTAACTTATGATATTTTTCACAATTTATTAAGACAAACTAAGAAGCTAAGTTAATTCAATTTGGTAATATTAAATCTAATGAACATGCCTTTTTGTCTAATCATAAGCAAAACTTTAAGTCTCATTCTAAACGATATTATAATTATAAACCTCATTATAATAATGACAATGATCTTAGGAAGAATACTTCTTCTAAAAGGCTTCATTGCACTTATTGTAATAAGGATAATCATTGGAAAAATACTTGTTTTAAAAATCATAAGGTTCATAACACTGTCAATCAATCTAGACATGCTTTTACTTGTAGTTTTAATGTTTCTCAACCTCTTGAATGGGTTATTGATTCAGGTGCATCTCAACATGTTACTTCACATAATTTTTTTTTTGAGTCTATGCAACTTGATATGTGTAATGTTCCTCTTCAACTTGCTAATAGTCATACTTGTAAAGTAGAAGAAATTAGAGATGTGAATGTTCCTAATGGTAAATTGCATGATGTTTTATATGTTCCTGAATTAAAGACTAATTTTCTTTCAGTTGCTAAACTTTGTCGAGATTATAAAATAGAATTTTACAAAGATATGTGCTATGTTATTGATTCAAAACAAAACAAGGTCATTGCTAATGCTAAATTAGACAATGATAATTTGTTCAAATTTTATGATTTTTCTCAGTCTAGATGCTCTTTAATAGCTACCAATGATTTCAATGTTTGGCATGAAAGACTTGGTCATATTAATGCTAACAATATTTCCTTGATGCAAAAACTTAATATGGTAGATGGATTGTCTAGTATTGTTCCATCTAAAATTTTATGCACATGATGCATGAGTGGTAAGATGCACAGGGAGCCCTTTCCACAAGGTCAATCATGGAGGACAACTCATAAGTTGCACCTAGTTCATAGTGACCTTTTGGGGCCCATGGAGAATAAATCCATCCTAGGATCAAGATATGCACTTAATTTTATTGATGATTATTCTAGAAAAACTTGGATCTATTTTCTTTATAGTAAAGATCAAGTTCTTGATATATTTTCTGAATTTCATAAATTTGTTGAAAGGCAATCTAGTTTTAAACTTAAAATTCTTAGAATTGATAACATGGTAAAAAATATGTGAACAATGCTTTTAATAGTTATTTGAAATCATTTGGTATTAAGCATGAGCTAACTATTCCCTATACACCTCAACAAAATGGTGTAGTGAAAAGGAAGCATAGAAGTGTTGTTGAAATGGCTAGATGTATGTTACATGCTAAAAATATGTCTTATAAATTTCGTCTAGAAGCTATGTTTTGTGCTACTTACATTATTAATAAGACTCCTACTAAATCTTTAAAAGATATAACTCCTGAAGAAGCTTGGTTTGGTAGGAAGCCCAATCTTAAGCATTTAAGAATTTTTGTTTCAATTTCTTATGTTCACAAACTTAAACAAAAGAGGCAAAAATATTCTTATCATATTTTCGTTTGCTATGATGAACATTCTAAAGCTTATAGAGTTTATAATCCTCTTACTTAGAACAAAGTTAAAGTTGCTAGAGATTTATGCATTGCTGAAAATGGTGCTCATGATTGTTCTAAATTGCCTAATATTGAATCTTCTCAAAATAAAGTTATTGTTGTGGAGGATAATCCTCAAGTTAAATATTCTCTTAACCCTCCTAATGCATCTCTTACTCATAGTGATCTAGTGGATGAACATGTTGAAATATCTCCTCATGATTCTTCTTCTAGTGATGATACTTCTACATCTAAAGGAAAGCCTAAATGGTTTAAAAGGTTGATGCAAGAAAGTGAGGATATTTTAGCTTGAATGAACCAATATAAAACTAGAAAGGAAAATTATTATAATTATACTTTGATGTCTAACATTATGCATTCAAATGATCCTCAAACTTATGAACAAGCTAGAGGTCAACCTCATTGGCAAAAGGCTATGCAAGAAGAATATGATACTTTAATTGATAATAAAACTTGGGATTTAGTTCCCTTACCTTAAGGTGAGAATCTTGTTTCATGCAAATGGTTGTCTAAAACTAAGGTTAATGCAAATAATGAAGTTAACAAGTTTAAAGCTAGATTAGTTGCTAGGGGTTTCTCTCAAGTTGAAGGAACTTAGATTATAATGAAACATTTGCTCCAGTAGCTAAGATGCCAACTATTAAATTAGTTCTTCCTTTAGCTTCTCATATGCATTGGCCTATTCATCAAATGGATGTTAAAAGTGCACTTTTAAATGGTGATTTACATGAAAAAAAATATATCTCAACCTTTGGGTTTCATTGAGGAAGGCAATGAATAGATCTTGTTTGCAAATTTAAGAAATCAATTTATGGTTTAAAACAATCTCCTAGAGAATGGTATTCAAAAATTAATGCTTTCTTTCTATCTCAAGGTTTCATTAGAAGTAAAAATGATCCAAATTTATATATTAAGCATAGTGAAAATGATGTTGTGATTATTATTTTATATGTTGATGATTTAATTATCACTTCTAGTTCTAACAATTTTATTAGTGATGTTAAGTCTCAGCTCAATCAACAATTTCAAATGATTGATTTAGGCCTATTACATTATTTTTTGGGTATGCAAATTTGGAAAACACCTAAAGGTATTTTTATTTCTCAACATAAATATGCTCAAGTTCTCTTAGATAGATTTAAAATGATTGATGCAAAGTGTGTTTCTACTCCTTGTAAATTAGGAACTAAATTAATGGTTGATATTGAAATTCCTTTTGTTGATCCTACTTTGTATAGGCAATTAGTTGGTAGTTTGAATTATTTAACTTTTACTAGACCTGATATTTCTTATAGTGTTGGTTTAGTTTCTAGATTTATGTTTAAACCACAACAAACTCATTTTAAAGTTGCAAAAGAATTTAAAGATATGTTAAAGGAACTCTTTTATTTATCTTTGTATCTTTTATGATGCAAATTGTGATTTTTCTTTAAAAGGTTATACTAATAGAGATTTAGGAGGTGATCCCAATAATGATGGGAGATCCACTTGTGGTTATTGTTTCTTTGTTGGATAAGGTTCAATCTCATGGAATAGTAAGAAACAACAATCTACTTCTCTTTGTTCTATAGAAGCTAAATATAAAAGTTGTAGAAATGCATCCAAAGAAGCATTATGGTTAAGAAGATTACTTGAAGAATTGGGTCTACCTCAAATGGATCCTACTCCTATATATTATGATAATCAAATTTCCATTTCTTTAGCAAAGAATACAATTTTTCATGCAAGGACCAAAAACATGTTCTTCAACATAACTTCATTAGAGAGAAAATTAAAGACAAGAAAATTTCTCTTTTGTATTGTAAAAGTGAAAATCAAGTGGTAGATATTCTCACCAAAGCTCTTGGTAAAGATAAATTTATCTTTCATTATAAAAATCTAGGATTACAACCCATTGAAGGGTTTGATGTAAACTCCCCAAGTAAAGCTTAAGGGGGGATGTTAGAAGATTAATCTTTACTTGGTAAAGGTAATTCTTTAATTAAATTATGTATTAACTTGTAGGAATATTCCAAAGGAAACCCTAAAAGTCTTTTATCTTTTTGTCTTCTCACACATGTGGGAGAATAACTCATTTTATTTTTAATTCCTTTATTAAGGAATATTTGTAGCCACCTCCTTAAGAGGTTCTTAACACATTACACACACATAGATGAATGGTGGAATTCATTGAGTTGGGAGTAACATTCTAATTCTAACTCCACTTCTCACCTCTATTTATTGAGGTGACCCTCCTCTCATTCTTCATTCAAGAAAGAAAGCTAAGGCTTAAGTGCTCTCTCTCTCTTTATATCATTCTTAGGTATTTTGCATCCATTCATAATATTGAGGTTTTTTCTTATTTTTCCCCTTATCAAATTATTGTATCTCCTTTGCATTTGGTGGTGATTGGTTGACTTCTCTATTCCTTGTAATCTCTTTCCTTCAAACAATGCTCATTAGTTAGTAATTTCCATTGCTCATTTAAGATAAATCAAAATATGCTACAACAATAGTAGAATATTAGCTATATTCACAACAATACAAACTAAAACTATTATGCTCAAACCCACAACAAAGTATAAGTTTATAAAAACTTGAAATAGTTAAAATTTGTAACCATGAAAGCTCATTCACACTTCTAAATGATATTGTTCTATAGGGTTAAAGGGGTTTTGTCTTTTGATCCTCGAAACCAAAGAGTTTTTGTTTTCTTATATTTCAACAAATCCAAGGGTTTTGGTCCTCAAATTTATTTTTTTAAACATAAAGTTTTTAGAATAGTTTCGCAAAGGATTTTTTGTGTCGAATATTAATGGTCCTTGTGAATGCATCTAACCCCCCTTTATGTAACTAAGATGAATGGTGGTAAAATATCATGCTGAAATGAGTGACTCAGGGTGTGCTTGCATCGATCACATTAATTGTTGCTCATTTTTCCCACTCAAATTGGAATTTGAATTTTCCTAGACTATGTAGATAAGAGATTTTACCTTCTAACTAACCGCACAATTTGTGAACTTGCAAAGTTTGTGAAATTCAAAACTTCGTCACTTTTTGCCTCTTCCTTTCACTTCATTTCTTCCTACTCTTCATCTTTTCACACTTTTTATCAACGTTTTGCAAAGTTCATGAACTCGTGAACTTTGCAATGACATCATGAATTAGGTAGCTCTTCTTCCTTTTTTCACACTTTTCCCCAATTTGTAAGCTTTAAAACTTTGCAACATACCTTCCTTTATCACACTTTTGCCAACTCACTAAATTTATGATAAAAAAATCTTTCCTTACTTTCACATAGCTCGCAAACTCATGAACTTTGCAAAAAAAAAAAATCACTAGCACTTAGCTTATTCTCCTTCATTAGCTCATAGATTTAGATTTTTTTCTAGGATTTTAACAATTTCATAGATAAACATCAAATCAACTATTTCCTAATTTTCATACCTTAGCCCACCAAAAATACGGAATGGACAAAAATTACCTCCAAATTAGAATGGTAAAAAAGGGGACATTACAAGTCCAACCTCCATAAGATTGGTTTCCCTCAAACAATGTAAATTTGGATGCTCGTGTATCTTTGATCTCTCCCATGTGGAATTTTCAATAGGTAGGTTCTTCTAACAAATTAGATATTATATGATATTCCATATGCTCTAATTATTCACCTTGGTATCTATTATTTTTCCAGGTATCATGCTCAGCTTGCCCTCATCATCTATGGGTGGTAGATCCATAGATGGAACAATACACTAACCAAAGGACCTCTTCACACATAAAGCATGAAATACATCATGGATCCAACTATTTTCTAGAAGTTATAACTCATAAGCCATTCACCTATCCTCCTTAGAATCCTGCAACATCTATAAAATCTAGGTTTGAGCTCTTTAGCTCACTTCATTTGATGGAGGATTTCTTGTAAGGTTACCATCTTAAATAAAACACGTCCCCTACCTCAAAAGACCTCTCGATATGATTCTAATATACATTTTTTTTTATTATGAGATTTTTGTTGGTGCCTTTAAGTGACTTCAATATTTGTTGGCTTTGATTGGCCAAGTCACTTGCTACCAACACCCTATGATGTATTAATATCAAATTTACTAAATTTAGGACATGATATCCATATAACGCTTTGAAAGGAGACATATCAATGGATGTAAGGTGTGATGTATTATAATACTACTCTCCTAGATGCAACCACTTAACCCATGTTGATTGCTAATTTGAACCATAGTTTCTCAAGTACTGATCAACCCACTTATTCATAATTTGTGTTCTTCCATCCATTTGAGGGTAATAGATTATGCTAAGAGTAACCTTAGTGCATACCAAGTGAAATAATTCTTGCAAAAAGATACTTAAAATTTTGTTTTCCACATCACTAACTATATTCTTAGGTAGTCCATGTAGTTTGAGTACCTTGAAAAATAAATTTACCACTTTAGAAGTTTTGAAATATAATGGGATGGAAAAGAAACATGCATATTTTTTCAATCTTTCCACAACTACATAACTACAATATCTATCATGTACCTTAGGGATCATCACAATGAATTATATGAATATGTTGTCCCACTTTAGATTGGCAATTCATAGTAGTTGAAGCAATCTTGCAAGAATTATATGTATTCTCATTTATTTTGTTGAAAGATGGTGCATTCTCTTATATTATTAACAACATCTTCCTTGAGGCTCTTCCATGAGGATCTTTCCATAAATTTCCTTTCTGTTTTGAAGTATCCTAGATGCCCTACTAATGGAATATCATGAACTGCTCTCTATATATTTTCTTTCATCTTAGATTCAAGGACCAAGAATTTTTTTCTTATACTAAATAAATCCATCTACCACTATGTATCCATCATATTTCACCAATTCCTCAATAATTTTAGTAGAAAATATGTTTTAACATATTCAACCAAAATAAAAACTTCCTAGTCAACATAAATGGTGGAGAGAGAACATAAAGTAGACACTCTAGCAAGAGTATCAACAATAAAAAATAATTTCCCTTCATATACACTATGTCAAAGTCATAATATTATATCTTACTTACCCACTTTTGTTGGAAACCATTAAAACTACATTGATTAGAAATAATTTCAAGCTATTGTGATCAATTTTTACTACACATATTCCATAAATTAAATAAGTTATCTAAAATTCTCTAGGGCATACATGTAATAGCCAACATTTCCTTCTATGGGATGCCTCATTTGAGTTAGAATAACTCATATTCCCTCTCTTTCAAAGCATCACATTCTACAACAAATAGAAGATAAAATAGGTATAGTGAGTATAGGGTGTGAGCTCATTACCCTTTTAAGTTTCTCAAAAGTTTCTTGAGAAAATATAGTCCATTCAAATGTTCCCTTCTTTTTTAAATATGTTAAAGGTATAGCAAGCTAAAAAAATCCTTTCATAAATCTCTCATAGTAGTTGCCTATACTAAATAATCCTTTCAACTAAGTTAATGAAGTAGGAGGTAGCCAATCTTTAAAAAAATATATCTTTTGGGGATCCACAGTACACCCTTAGAACTTATGATATGCCCTAAATATAAAATCTTTATTAATCCAAACTCACATTTGTACTCTTAAATGCATATTTTTTTTTTGTTCTAAAATACCCAAATCATTATCCAAGTGCTCAAAATGTTCTTCCCATATTTACTATGAATTAAAATATCATAAAAAAAATTATATAAATTTTCTTAATTGCTTGTTAAATATCTTATTCATACATGATTGGAAAGTAGCCAAAGCATTAGTTAAACCAAAGGGAATAACCAAAAAATTAAAATATCCAAATTGACATCTGAATGTTATTTTATGCACATCTTCACCTCTTACACAAATTTTGTGGTAGCATGGTCTCAAATCAATCTTTGAGAAGTACACTATTCCATGTAGTTCATCTATTATCCCATCTATCCTATGTATAAGATATATATTCTTGATGGTATTCTTATTCAAATATCTATATTCAATACACATTCACTTAGTATTATCCTTCTTCAAAAGAACCACCAAATATACAAAAGAGGTAGAGCTAGGCCTTATGAAACCGATCTCTTAAAAAAATTATGGTCATTTTAATTTACTCCTTATATGGACTCTTAGGTGACGATATGAAGTTCTTATGATTGATTTTGGATCTAGTTCTAAATCTATGATATGTTAGAACCCTCTATCTAGAGGTAGTCCTAGAGACAAGGCATTGAATAATATACTCTAGATGCTTATTCAAAACTTACTAAATATCAATATGGTGAGAAGGTTTCTCAACCATGAAACAATTTATTTGTGTAATCAATCAACTTATAGCCCATGCAACTTGAACCCTATGGAAATTACTTTCTATTATTTTTTATAACATTTCATGGCGCCTTATTGGAAATACCCTTAAGTACCACATTCGTTCCTTCTAATCTAAACTTAAGCTCCATAATTTGATAGTTTTGTAAAAATTATCATAGAGAATGTAACCATCGAGTTCACCCAGAACCATATGATATGTTTCTCCTAAAATAACAACATAAAAATATCCATACCTTATGATCTCCAAGGGATATATTGAGTTTCCAAATTATTTTTCTATAGCGCATAGTGAATTTGTCAATGACAATGACATTGAAACCCTTAAAATCTTCCACCTTCAATCCTCTCTTGATCATCAAGTCTTCATCAATAAAATTGTGGGTTTCCCACAATCAATGAGCACCAAAATACATTATTTCCCAAATGACACAAGCCATGAACTCTAAATGGATGATATTTGGATGTACCAAAAAGAGTTGCAAGAGTGTCACCACTCTTGAATTTTGTCTCTGTTCTTTCAAGTTATGAATCTTCTAAAACTATTTTTGGTTCATTTTGTTTTGGTTCAAAATACTCATTTTAAACTACATGTCATTGTGATGAACTTGTCCCTTGCCCAAACATCTATGGCCTACTTTCCATATATCCTTACAAGAGAAGAAAATATTATTTCTTTTGAGTTCATTCTTGAAATATTCATTCATATTCTTTGACATAGTTAGAGGGATAACCTTCTGGAAGGGTGCATCTTTCTTGGAAATTTCCCTTATATTTCCCAAAAGTGATTAGCTTGGAATAATAAGGAAATTTATTCTTTAAAGTAGATGGATCTAGAGTTATAGATCTTTTGATAGCCTCCTCTAAGGTGGAGGGAGCAAATCCTTGAATAAGCCTCTAAAAGGTTTAAAGATACCATTAATGAAAATATAGGTAATCCTTTTCTTTGATGTTTTAGATACCATCCCTATAACAATCTAAAAAATTGTTACATATGCACTTATTGAGGTTTGTTGCCTAATCTTGGAGAGCTCCTTAAAGTATTATTCTTCATCCGTCAACTCAAATATGTCAAGTAATATTTTGTTGAACATTTCAAAACTATGCACTTGAGCATGTCCTTGAGTGGTTAGACCATTGTATCTCCAATCATAGGAAATACCTTCCAAATACAAAGTGGAAAATTGGATTTCTTCTTTCTTCTTCATAGGATGGAGAGTAAGGTAAGTATGTAATTTTTATAACCATGTCTGAGCTAAAATATTAATCACTACCATCAAAGGTGGGTGCTAAAATTTTGTTAAGTTTATTCTTCAAATCATTTCCACTATTATTCTAGTTGTTTAGTTGACCTTTCTTACAAAAATAATTTCTTGTTATTTTTATAAAAAAAAATTTTATGATAGGGCAGCGGGCTGCATTAAAACCTTTAGATTGATTTATGTTTTCTTCATGCCATTTAATAGTTTCTTCTATAGGTGATTCTTTAATGAAATTATTGGAAGCAATTGAAATATCTTCTTCTTTTGATAGAAATATTTATTTTGAGAGTGATTTAATATGGAGTCACTTGTTTCTCTACTACTCACCGTCAATATTCCTTGAAGATTTCTTGTGCTTAATTATTCCATCTGTTTCATTATCAATTCATTTGACTCCCTTTGGATTTAAAAAAAATCTCTTTGGCTCAAATTGAGGCTTAATAGAGTTCTCTTAAATCTATATCTCCTATGTTACCTCATCTATCATTTAATTTTTTCCTTAGCCTCCAACAATTATTTCTTCTTTTATATCCAAACCCTATTCACTTGATCCTTCAACCTATACTTTTCTTTGTTCATGTATAAGATATCTAATCTCCCTATCACTAGATATTATAAACATTAAAATACCCTATAGTCTCACAACATCTTTATCTCTAATACCACTATAATAACATGAGAAATGATTCTTGGAAAATAAGTTGAAATTCTTTATTTTAGTTCAAGAACTTATAAAAACCCAAATTTATCCACAACTTTATCATTAACAAAATTCACATTTAGTTTGACTTCTCCCATGGTTTTAATAATCATTCATTTTTCACTTCTACATACATGTACAAATTTTATACTAGATGCTAGTGTAGAATCACACATAACATCTATTAAAATTGTGAATTTGTTTAAACTTCTAGTAAAAAGCACTAAGTGACATAAAATGGTGAGAGAATTAGAAGTGCAAAGAATGGAAAAAACCTTTCGATCAACTAAAGCAACATGAAATTGTGAAACTCACATATCAAGACCTTTTTACTTTCCAAAATTTGTAATGTAAATTGAGTTTATCTTTTCACTAGGCACTTTCCTTTAATTAGCTATAGGTTTTGTTGAGTAACTCCTTTAGTCAAGTTTTATAAATGTTTAGCTTTAAATTATTAAAAATGTCTTGATGAGATGGGTCTGTGCAAGATCATGGTGGTCCAAAAAGTGGCGATGTGAAAAAAAGAGGTGTTTTGAACTTGCTCAAAAATGTGAAAATTCACTTTGATTTTTTCTAGGCTTGAGTAGAAAGTACATGGTGCCAAAGTAAACATCAAACCTAAATGGATATCCGTTCGAAACAGATATCCGTTTCGTTTAGGTTGGTTTTTTCTAATTTGATCCGGTCCGAGACCTGACCCCCATATGTTATGCACGAGTGTTGTTTGTATTATATATAATATATAATATAAAATACATTATAATATTCTATTATTATATAATATAATATAATATTATAATATTATATTGTAATCTAATATTATATAATATTATAATATTATATTGTAATCTAATATTATATTGTAATCTAATATTATATAATATTATAATATTATATTGTAGTCTAATATTATATAATATTATAATATTATATAATATGATATTATAATACGATATTGTAATATCATATAATATTATATTATATTGTAATATCATATAATATTATAT
>VDFB02109042.1:29002307-29068802 GCA_007258455.2 Sequoia sempervirens
GTATGAATTGTAATTGGTTTGACTTCAAACTTGATTAAAAGAAAAAATATTCAATAAAAAACTATCCGACCAAGTGGAAGCACTAGATATCGAGCTACAAATCTGAATTCAAAAGAATTAGAATTTTATCCTTCATGGAAAAAAAATTATGCGTTATACGGTGTGCGCCACTTTTAAAAATGTTGTTTTCTAAAATAAACCAATTTTCATGGGAGATGAAAAAAGAACTGCAATTTGATTCCAAAATTTTTGAAAAAAACATTTTTAGAATCTACAAACAAAATGTGACGAGACTCTAGTTTGCATCATCTTCAAATTCCTCTCGGTTTAGCCGCTATAGGTGCTCGAATGTGAAGATTTAGTTAATAATAATAATAATTTCAGTGTCCAGTTTGGCCAAAAATTGTAAACCGCTATTGTGGAATCACCCATTAAATATTAATATATATATAATAAGCCAAGAGTTATCATTATCGAGATTTTATTACACTGCAACATGTAAGAGATTAATATAATAATGTTAATTATTATAATATAATATTAAATTATATTTTGATATAATATTTAATAAATATTATAAAATTAATATTGATTTTAATCTAATTGAATTACAATTACAATTAGAACTTAATTGGAATCTTAACCCTAATTTAATGTTAACCTCAACCCTAATTAAACCCTAATCATAAGTGAACCATTACCTAATCGTAATGCTAATTTAACTCTTATCTTAATCATAATAGATTCTTAACTATAACCCTAACCCTTACTAAACTCTTAACTCTAATTAATTTAGAATTTTTAAAAAGAACAATTATTATTATTATTTTTGCTCAATAAATCACTACTTGTGGGGCAGCACCCATAAAGTGAATAAAGTAAAAATCTAGACTGCTTCAAACCCAATATTGGGGAGCACAAAAACCTGCTTCAGATCCACGAATGGGGAGTGAAAAAAGATAACACCAAACCAAATTTACTCTTGCCTATGGCTTATTCCATTCCTACCTATTGCAGACACTGGATTTGCACTATTGCTTTTGATTGGAGCTATGGTCACATTCTCATTGTGACATATTCAGCCTCCACCATTTTAACTGTCACCTTTGATCCTCCTTTTTTTGGAGGCAATTCATGGTTACCCTTTCCTTCCAATTTTTGCTCTTTTGATGTTGGGCTTAAAGTCAATTGGTGCTTGGGATGTTTCTTCCTTTTTACCTCTGTCCAAGCTTGCTTTGGCTACAAAGGAGAAGAATCAATAGACTTTGCTTTAGGATGTGATCTCAATGAGGATCCCTGAAGTTTGAGGGAAATCTCAGAGTTTGAGGAAGGAGTGGTATTAGGAATAGTGGAGTTGTCCCTAGATGAACTAAAGACACCCCGTTGAGCATTTGGCAGTGTGCGTAGAAAAAAGGACCCTTTGCTTGGCATGGGATTAATTCATGATTAATTGGACTTAATGAGGTCTTAATCTAGTGTTGTGAGGCATTTTATGCATCCACACTAGGTCTTGGACCCTTGCAAATCGAATGATATGCTTCTAATGATTTCTTGTAAAGGTGTTGTAAAGTCTTGTAATGGACTTTCACAATTTTCTAGACTTAATGAACCTATTTCTCCCTAATTCAACATAAAATATGTTTAATAACATTATTACATCAATCTAGAATGTTCTTTAATGATAAATTAGTGTTGTAATGTGTCTTGGACATTCACATTGGTTTTGGTGCCCTTCTAGGCCATGTGGACCTAATGTTAGTATTGTAAAGTGTATTTAATCACACTTTCACATTGATTTATGTGTCCCAAGCCCTATTTAACATTTACATCATCACTAATAGGTCTTAATTAATCCATATTGTGCATCTTGAGGCTTTAATTGATCAAATACCCAACAAGATGGCATTTTAGACCTTATTTCCTAGTTCCTTGGCTTCTTAGGTGTTAGAATGGCTTCCATGGGACCCATTTGCCATGCATGAAGAATCAGTCCCATCCAAGTGGGACCCATTCACCGTGTGGCGAATGAGTCCTATCTAGCCCCCATTTTGACCTTTGAGTAGGAAAAAGTGAAATTTAAAGTTTATTTTCACTACATGTCGGCCTGTGATAAGGTATTATCGGGTACTAAGGCACAATTGTCTATAAATAAGTGTTTTTATCCTCATTTTACACATCTTAGCTCATTATTACATCTCTCGTTATTAATTCATCTTCTCATCCAAGTCAAGCAATCTAGAGTACTTCTCCATTAGAAGTCTTCAAGTTAGCTTTCTAAAGCATTCAAGGGCTAAATCTTCATGTGATGTTGCAGAATTTCAAGATAAAATCATTATGACAAGGTAATAATCTCCATTTTTGCATGTTTCATTACTTTATTTCATCACTTTGGTTTAATTACCTAAACGGGGTCTGACTAAGGCAAACCCCCATGTCCTAACCTTCAACATATCTCTCTTTTGTCTTGTTTGTTTGTAGATTTTGGTCCTTTGGAAGCTTGGAAATCATTGAAGATTTCATTTCAAAGTCACTCAAGTCATCCCTTCATCATTCAAGTCAAAAAGTCACTTTCAGACCCGAATCTGACAGTTTCAGAAGCGAACACCTATAGAGAGCAGAAGTGCAAATCGAGCTCCACAAAATCAATTCCTGATTTTGCAGATTCTTGTAGGTGGACTGATTCACCACCCATGGCGAATGAGTCCCATCTATAGGCCTGAAAAGTGGTTTTTCTCATAATTCAGTTCCGAACAGTTAGAAACAGGTTTCTAGAAGTTTTCATTAGAACCAAGACTAATTCGCCATGCATGGTGAATCAATCCTAGTGAGCATTTTTGGTGTCTTTTGCAAGCTTTCAGAACCTCATTCCAGCCTCTGCTAACTTCCAGGTTCATAGCTTCAACTGGGTTATTTTATGTTTCAGTTTGTTTACATTCCTAGTCAATTTGTTTGAATACACATTGTGTTTTCCAACACTTTTGCATTAGGTTAGAATACATTCTTTTGTCTGCATTTCCATTAAGTTTCCAGGATTTAAACACATCCTCATACACATTCCACACTCCTCTTTCCATTTCTTCTAGTGTTAACAAAGTCATTTTGGTCCATTTTCCTCTCCTTCTAGGTGAAAAACCTTAAGGAGCCAGAGATTTTGGTGACCCAAAATCTTTGTTACAGGTAGATCTGAATCATAATCAGTTGGAGCATTTTGTGTGCTTGAATGAGTTATTATAGAATCTTGAGGCAGGAGGGACTCATTTTGTGAGCTGGGTTGTATAACATAATGTTTGGGTTCTACCCCGATCCACCACGTGGGCCTTCCCCCAGGTTCTCGCTTGTGGGTGCATATATTTTGACATTGGGGTGTGAGGTGGTCAATTGCAAAGAATTTCCTGCAATGAAAGGCTATTCTTTCATAATCCACAGGTTGCCTCTAGCAGCGATCACCAACTTTTTGATACGATCTCCACTGGTAGACCATTGGAAAGATCCATTTCCACACAAATACGTGCATAGGTGGAACTTTGGTAATTTAGTGTTTCTTTTGAGCTGTAGTGAAACTTTCCTAACCCATTGCCAATGGCTTGCAAATAGTCGAATTCCCAGAATTGAAATGTAAGATAAGGAAATCAGACCCAAAAAAAGGCAATGGAAAATGTTTTAGTTCTTGGATCAAAGGACGGGTACCAAGATTTCATGCATAGAAAGTCCCCTTGATACACCCATGGACCATTTTTTAGCACCCATTCTTTGCCGTTAGTAGATTCAAATTCAATAATATAAAACCCTCTGGCACAGGGGAATAAACAAACTTCATCCTCCATAAACTTATTCCAACTTTCAGAGATTCAGGAGTGCAAATCGCACAGTTTTGGCCATACCTTAGTGAATCTGCAAATTAAGGCATTAGTTTCTAGATATTCTTCATGATTTTTGACTAACCTATCCATCTGGATCTTAGATGTAGCGAATGCATGGGAAACCCTAATCGCAGGTCCATTATGCATAGAGTTTGTGATCCCGTCAGTGCCCTTTGGAGATGATGGTTGATGAGGCCAGTCTTCCTTCTGCTGCGCGTCTGTAGCCCCAATCCTCTGGCCCCGTTTGAGAGCAGCGTTGCTCTCCCGCTCTGGCTGCGAATCTGAGTTAAGGGGATCGAAGACAGAGGGAGCAGGCTTCGGGAGTGTTGGAGCAGAATGATTCGGAGGGCATCTGTAGCCAACTGAGGTGCAAGCCCTAGCTCCATTATGCAAGGCTGCTTTGAAGTCCATGTGGCCACCGTTGTGCCCTTTTCGAGCTTTGCCAAAATCATCAGTGCCTGGAGACACTGGACGCGCACCATGCATAATGCGTGAGGAAACGGGGGCAATTTCAGTCTGTTCAGGAGCGTCTGAGTTGCTGTCGCCACCCTTTGCATTGCAGAATCTTCGCGATAGGGAAGGCATAGAGGTTTTGTCGCCATCGTGGGAAGAAACTCCACCATCGCGCAGAGCGAAGCAGAGGGAAATGAGCGAAACATTGCGAGCGAGGATCGAAACCTATATAATTCATAAAAGAACAATTATTCTTAATTCTCTCATAATTTTATTTTATTCTACTTTTAAAAAAACATTTTACAATGATATGAAATAATATTTTTATTTTTATAAAGATATTTTCCATAATTTTTAATTTTAAGTGTAATAATTTAGAAACTTATTTTTATATGGAATAATAAATTTAGGGAAAGTTCTTTTATACTTAATTTTCTACAATTTAGAAATTTCTTTTTATGTGTACTAATTTAACATTTTTTTATATCCTGTCTTTAAAAAATTATATTTTTTGATTGGAAAAAATTACTTCAATAAATCCAATGAACTTGTCCATTCATTTCAAATAGATAACTATGATATGATATGAGAGGCTAATATTTTAAGTGAAAGAAAAAATCCAAAACAAATCATTTCCTTTTTAAAATATATTCTCTTATTATTAAAATTTTATTTTCAACAAAACTCCTCTCTTTTCTTATAGGTGATGATTCACATTTCTACTAAAAAAATATTTTCTAAAACACAAATCATCTCAAACATTTTAAAAGGCAATGTAAATATCACATTCCTCACTAATTTTTTTTCTTTCTAAAAATAAAACATCCCTTTTTCTTTCTATATTTCTATGTCTTTTTATTTAGAAACTTATTTTTATGTTTAGTAATTTAACATTATTTTTTAATATATTATTTTTATAAATATTTATTAGTTTGATTGGAAAAAGATTACTTAAATAAATCTATATAAAATGTGTCAAAGATATCCTTGTTTTAAAAAGATCTTGAATTTTTTTAAATTTTAAGTCTATTAATTTAGAAACTTATCTTTTTTTAATTAGGAATTTAGAAACTTACTTTTATATGAAATACTAAATTTAAAATATTTCTTTGACACTTATTTTATAAATTTTAGAAACTCTATTCTTGTGTAAAATAGTTTGAACTTTTTGAGAACCCAATCTTTATCATTTTAAGAAAAAATATCTATCACTAAAATTTTAGACTTAAATCTATATGGATATTAATTATTTAAAAACTCTATTCTTGTAACCCTAATTTAACCTTAGCCCTAATATAATCCTCATTGTAACCCTAACCATTACTCTATTGAACCCTAACCATACCTAAACCTAACCTTAACAATTAGTAATAACCCTAACCCAAACTATAAGTTTTATTATACAACCCTAATTGTAACCCTAACCTTAATTGTAGATCCTAAACCCAATTGTAACCCTAATTGAATGCAAAGCCTAATTGAACCCTAACCTTAACACTAAACTTTACCCTAATCAAACCCCGAGCCTAAGATTGATTGAACTTTAATTAAACCCAAACCCTATCATATGTGAACTCATTATTTATATCCAATTTGGCATGAAAAATATAAAAAACTTACAAATATAGAATTTTATCATTTGTGAATTCATTATTGGAATACTTTTTTTTACTTGAAATATAATTAAATGAGTATTGTTTTTATTAATGGAATATCAAGTTTAATTATAATTTTTTTTTTATTGGTTATTTTTAAATGTTAATGGTTTAATAGTTAAAAGCAAAATTATAAATACCCAAGACTTTGTGGCATAGCACAATTTCATAATTATTTGATATTTTATTGAATACAAAACTTTTTGCTACTGTAAATTGAACTCTAAAACTTGTAATCTAGATCAAACTCTTTATAAAAGATTCATATTCCAAATAAATTGTTGTCAACACTAATAAATCTATTTAAACAAGTTAGACAATAATAAAATTCTAAATTGTGTGATACACTTCAGCATGTGAAGTTTCAACAATTATATAATGGATTAGATTAAAATACATATTCAAAATCTTCTTCAAATGTACTAATCTTTTAAGTTGGGGTCTATCATATTAATATTTTAAGAACTTCAAACCATAAGTATATATTCCTCCTTTTCAATAAATAATTTATGACTACTTGAAAATGTATACCATTAATCTCAAACATTTTAATAAGCTATCTCTAATTTTTTTTAAACATTACATCTGAAATCAAACATTTAAATAATAAACTCTCTAATTTTTTTTTTAAGCAAACATTGCTACTTTTATTACAGCTTCTCAAGCATTCTTCAAAATAAGTTATACATCCTTGGTGTTCTAAATATAAAGCCTTTCAACATCCGTCAAATACAGAACTACAGGTCTAGTCTTGGAAACTGGCTTTATAACTGGCAACATATTTTGTCTTTATTATAAGTTAAATAATTAAAGTTTTATATATTATACTAACTTATTAAAATATTAAAAAATAAAATTAAATCTTCTCCTATAATAAAACATTTTTAATTAGGCACAATTTTTGTGTACAATAAAACATTTTTAAATAATGAATTGGAAGAAGACAATGAATAAGCCCAGCCGCTCTGAGCCAAAGATATCTTCCTGCAGTGCTCACATCTAGAGCCAACGCCCAAACCACACTATGTACTCTCCCTAATCAAGTATTCTACCACCCTGAAATTTAAAATAAAGGCAATCAAGAGGATTGTCCTCCCTGCTAAAGAAAAATTCTAAATGTAAACAAGTTTTCCCAGCCATAGCATTGCTACAGACTGTTCGTGCATTTCCTACAAACATTTATTTACTTCAAAAAAATTATTTTCCCTAGATTTTCTATATAATAGTATATACTTTGCATACATATATCAGTTGATAATTCTATCAGATATAAATTCCCCTTAAATAAATTTGAAAGCATGATTAACTCAATATCAAATAATTATATGTATCAACTAAAATAATTCCAATTTAATATTTTCAGAAACTCTTTCTGATGTATATTGGTGGTGACGGAGAACCAAACAAAAGAAAATGGAGTGCATACACAACACATTTCAATGCTTCATATTTACATATTTGAGAACAAAAGTTATCAAGGGAACTTTCTGAAAATCGCCATTGGTCAAAATTTCGTTAGTGACTCAAATATAGATATGAAACAGAATTATATCAACCATATTTAAGCACTCTAAAATCCTCTTGAAGTTGTCATACAATCCCTGCAATCCATTCTCATTTTCTTTTACATTCTATTATGCCAGAAATGATTGAAAATAAAACCCATCTCCAACATTTGGCAGCTTGGTGGCAGTGTATATTGTGAGGTGAGAAAAAATATGAAGCCCCAACAGGTGCCTGCACAAAAACAAACACATAGAGATTCGCAACTTTGGAACCACTTCATCCAAAGTGCCCACACAAAAATTATTGTAATGTCAGTCATCAAATTCTTCCAGTCATATTCTCATTTCATCTGGCCTATCAGCCATGTTTGATGCTAAGGATGGAGACGTCTCCCAAGTTCGAAAATTGAAGCATTCTATGCAACAAGGGAAAAAATGGGGGTTTTTAAGAGTAAAAAAAAAAGAGATCGATTTGTACTTATTCAACAAAATGAGCAGGAAAAAGGAGCTATTTCTAAAATGAAAACGAATGCGAAAAGAATGCTATGAAATTTAAAGTACCTGAAATCATTATTTCTTTATGCACACAACAATAATCCATTCAAATTGAAATCATGTTTCTGCACGGAAGTGAGGCAAGGCGTGTGAACTGTTTCACTAGATGCCTCAACGAAATGTGGTATCATGGAATGCGTTGTGAGTTGAATTTCCCGTGTTGTTTGCAGAGTCCAGTCTGTGCGAAACGAAACAAAAGGTAGAGCATCAGTGCCAAGCAAGACACCTGCACTGCGAGCAATTTGATCCAGAATCCACAAAACCAATGTTGAGAAGAAACCCAACGGCCACGAAGGGCGAGCAATCTATTTATGCAATCCATCTGCAAACATTAAAATCGTTGAGATTAAAAAATAAGCAGCATACTAAAGAATAAGACAGAAAGAACAAACAACACCCAAATAAATATCCTTTGAAAACAGAGGAATTACATAAGATTTGATTTATATTATGACAACATTGTCTTATATCTCTAAATCTCCATTGTGCAAATGTGCTTTGCTGTAAATACACGGTGGAAGAGCCCACTCTAGGCTGCAGCCCAAAAGCAGCGAATACCTCCTCATTCCTAGAAAACAGGTCTGTCTTTTAAAGGTGCTGTCGCTGGCCATACCTGCTGAGTGGAGGGAATAGGTTTGCAATTATGCGTAAAGTAACAACTCCCACAATTCATTGTAACCGCTAATCTTCTAAAGTAACTGCCGCAACAATCTGTCTGGTAACTACCTATTTTTGTGAAGTTTTAAATGCCCTTTTTTAACCGATACTTTGGCAGCCGCCACTGTGACAGCCAGCCGATGCCAGCTAGCCACTACCTACCAAATTGAAGTGCAGCTAATCGGATGGAGGAGGACGTGGCTAGAAGGAATCTATTTTTCTTAATTTTTCATTTCGACAACACAAACCACTTCCTACCATGCATTCACCAAATGTTTCACAAACGTAACTGCCACTATGACAGCAGCGAGGCTGTCAAAAAAAAATGAAAAAGGGTTTACGGAGAAACATTTTTCCCTCTACAACTGAATACGTCTCTCGGTGTAATTAAAATTATTATTTATTATAAGTCGTTTATTATATATATATTAAAAAATAAAATATATTATATTAAATTATCAGATTTGATTCATAGTAGACACAAGTTCAACTATACCTCTTTATTCAAATCAATAATTGTTAAATATTAATGAATCAAAGATTATAGATGATGTGATTTTTTCAAAGTCGATGAATGATAAACACTTCTAGATTAAACTATGTATACTATTTTGAATTGGCATTTCAAACCACACTAAATGATTCATCATAGGAAGAAGATAATGAATAATATGATTGTAGAAATGACCTTAAGAAGAGTTAAGTGGTGGGAAAGGGGAGGTAGGAGATTGAAAAATGAAGTAAAAGTGAAAATAGGTGAAAAAATGATGAAGACATAATAGAAGAATGCATAATATAGTAATATGATACAACACAAATAAATGGATCAAAAAAGGTTAAAGTTAAATGTCTCAAACAATGAATAAATAATTTTAATGACGTTACGCTAACCATAACTCAATGATTCGTCATAGGAGGAGGATAATGAAAAATATGATTGTAGAAATGACGTTAAGAAGAGTTAAGTGGTGGGAGAGGGTAGAGAGGAACGAGACTAGAAAATGAAGTAAAAGTGAAAATAGGCAAAAAAATGGTGAAGACATAATAGAAAAATGAATAATATAGTAATATGATATAACACAAATAAATGGATCAAAAATTTTTAAAGCTAAATGTCTCAAACAATGAGTAAATAACTCTAATGACATTACCCTAACCCTAACTCAATGATTCATAAGAGGAAGAGGATAATGAAAAATATGATTGTAGAAATGAACTTAAGAAGAGTTAAGTGGTAGGAGAGGGTAGGGAGGGCCAAGATTGAAAAATGAAGTAGAAGTGAAAATAGGCAAAAAATGATGATGACATAATAGAAGAATGAATAATATACTAATATGATATAACACAAATAAATGGATAAAAAAACGTTAAAGGTTAAATGTCCTAAACAGTGAATAAATAACTCTAAAAAAATTATAGAACCATTTATTGTGCTCCTGGAAGAAATGATGGCGTCTGGGTGAAGTCGAGGGTGAGTTAGGGCGGTCGTGCCCTACCTTGCATTTTCTACATCTTCTAAAAGATTGTTCATTGTGCGGGGGGTTGTTTGGGTGTGCGGGAAGGCTAGGGGTGGCTGGTTAACTCTTTAATTCCTCCTCCTTGCTAGTTCATTTCAATTTTTTTTATGCTTTGTTCCTATGTATTGTTGGGTGGTGGTGTTGATCCCGATTGTGGGTTGTTGTAACACCTCGCCAAGGAACCCCAAAGGATGACACAACAATAGTACGGTAATGAAACAATTTTTTTATAAGAAATAATAGTGGAATGCATAGCATAACTTAACATATAATCTAACCTAGGTCCTCTAAGGTTCCATGTGTACGTTACTAACACATCTAATAATCAAGAAACTAGAATCACTTTATTAACTATAAGGATATCATGATTAATCCAACAAACTAGGTTCATTTAAACCACTACATTAAATGATTCTACATTATATATTTCCACAACATGTCATTAGATAAATAGCATTAAAGATCATTTCTCACAAACATATATACAACTTTCATTACATGAGAGTACATCAAAATCTATTACATCGTTACATTATTTACAATAATGCTTCCTTGAGTACATGTGGGAAGAATACATCAGATTACAATAAATGGTACAACTATAATACAATCCATTACATATCCATAAGAGACTATCTTCTCGAACTGAAACATGAAATGGAATCTACTACACAAGGTACAACCTCCACGCACACAAACAAGCAACAAGGAAACCCAATGGAGAAAAAAATACCAACCTCCTGACCATGTGGAACTCTAAGGTCCACTCTCCATGCTAGGAGATAACATAAGGTCCCACTACAACAAACAACCAAAAAGACAACAGGCTAACATAAACAAGGCTATACATGAAGTTCCAACATAAAACTACCACAACATGAGCATCACATACAACACATGTACATTGTTTCCAGAGGCATCCACATAATATAAGGAGAAACACGACTAGGGAATGCTAGACTGCAATAGGGAAGAGTGTTATCGCATGGTCCTGGCATGGGTTATCCTAATAGTCTCTCACTAGACATTGACCCCATCTATGGTTATCCTGATAGTTTCTCACTAGACGCTGGCCCCATAGGGTGACACATGCAGAACCAACATTCCTTTTGTGAGGAAAAATAAGTTGATTTTTCCAACCAAGCCTTTTCAACCCATCCTTAGCCTACATGAGCACTATAGGCATTGGTGAGGCATCCAATTATCGTGTTTAATGTGAAATCTACCCAACCCCCTAATTCATTATATTTAGATTATCACTAAATTAAGAAACTCCCAAATGGGTTATCCTGGGCACCACTTTGGGTTTCGACCCCCATTGAGAGCCACTCCCCCCTACTTGCAACTAGTAGACCCTACATAACAAGCAAGGTAAAAACCATCTTGCACACTTAACAAAATCATATGAATCCCACACACAGAGCAAGGCATTGACCATATCTCTCACAAATCCCAATCACAAGAAAGTATACCTAGTGCAAGGAATAAACACTCTTGCACACAACTCAAACATAACCAAACCACTTCCAAAATAAAACAAACATAAAACCCAAACACACAAGATACCCCCTTCTAAGCCTCTGGAAGTCATCCTTAACCACTTAGCACAAAAGACTGCCACATTGAACAACCACCACATCCATCCCAATTTTCCAATAATCACACACCATATACAATACAAATAAACAAGTCCCATAATACAAATGAAATACATGGTGGATTTACAACTCGATCATTAAATATTTATAAAAGAAATCAATACTTATATTTAACAAAGAAAATAATCTAATTTTCTCCTTTATCAAATCTTCCAATTATTTAAATATAAATAAATCAATTTTTTTCCAATCCAATTTCCAACAAGAACACCATTAACACTTTTTTTTAAACAATCATGTATAAACACTATTAATGGTCAACACGTTGTTGCATATAAAACTTTAATTAACATGATATCTTCGTTAATATTAAATTCCAATTAATTAAATTGCATACAATTTAAATGCTCAATTTAATAATAACTTCCCGATTAAAACCTGTTATTAAATAACATTTTCTTTTATTTCTTCATTATTCCCTAATCTATTTCATATAAGGAGCAAAACCTTATTTTACCATTAACCATATATATATTCTCAAACATAATCTTTTAAATCCACAACGATTTAATAGTATGAAGAAGCAAATTTAAGATGAAATGAATAGGAGTTAACTATGTTACACTTAATCTAGGGTTATACAAGGTATAAAATTGATATCAACAGAGGCAATGAAATATTCTCATTTCTTACTAAAATTTATACTATTAAACATACTTGATTACTAGAACTTATATTCTTATAATAAATACTACATACTTGATTACTAGAACTTATTTTCTTATAATAAATACTACAAGCCTATATTTTCCAAAATAATTTAAGCAAAATAATAAATTTATTAACTCTCCAAACTAACTATATTACCAATCACCTCTCAATAAATTAAACAACCATTTAATCTAAACTTTAGATAAACTTTAGATAATATGATTCATACCCACATTTCCTTAATTCTCTACAAGAAATCAACTCTTAATAGTTTATATAACCATTCAATGGACACTTTAGACTATACACCCATATTTCTTTCATTCACTATATGAAATCAACTCGTAATAAATTAAATAACCATTCAATCTGCACTTTAAATGATCTACTCTTATCCCTTATTCTAAAGGGTGGGTAAGAAGCTTCAAAAGATCTTAATCAACACTATATCAATTTCCACAAAGCTTGACAAAAGTTCAAAGATGCTGATTGATATATTTTTCAGGTAAACAAGATAATCTTTTCTAAGTTTCTTGACATTGAAAATATGAGAAGTGAGAAAATATGGTTGCTACTAAAGGCTAAGTATTTCCACACTTTCTTCCTCGGATTAACATAATTGGAACTATTGTTTTTTTTTTTCTAAGTACTAAATAAACAAATACAATCCAACATATTATGAGGTCACAACATCAGATCACATACAATATAAACTTTCCATTCCATAAAGAAAATACTATAGTTAACAGGGCACTATTATTGGAAATAAATACAAACAAGTTGTGGATGAGATCTCAACATGACCTATCTTGAATAAAGCCAAGAATAATGGAATTACTATCTTAAAACATAAGAATCGAGAACAACAATTTTCTAAGAGAGGGTTATTGTACAACTGCGTGTCTATGTGGATGAACTGACTGAAACATTTGTTATAGACTGCGGATGCATTGAAAAGACTGTAAAAATAAACATTGCAAAAACCAAGAATGCTAAATGAAGGTTGAAGATTCAAGAGACCCTTACTCTTTAATCAAGCATGTCCCATGAGGCAGGAACACTGCATAGTTCAAAACCCTAAAAATGGGAATCAGTTTTAGGAAAACGAGCTGAGTAGTCATGCCAACACTACTGCTCAAAAATTAATTACGCAACACTAGATGGATAAGCTAGAATTCAATGAGAAGTTTCTATATACACTGAACAAGCAAGGAGAGTAGGAATATTTCCTGACAGCTATTAGATATTTTCCAATCTCTTTATTGCTATAATGAAATACCCATTCTACTGCATACAAACAAAATTACATCTCAAGGAGAACATGTCAATCCATTACCAAAAGGGGCGCAATGATATCGTTGGAAAAGCTTAGAAACTTTCAAACAAATGTACATGGTTGAATAGATTTCACAAGGAAGCTCTCAAAATTGTTGAATTAATGAAGCACTTGGGAACCTGTCCTAACATTGTAAGCTTTGCTTATGTTCTAGGTGAATGCAGTCATGCTGGTTTAATGGTTGAGGGCTGCGCATACCCCACACATCAGTAACCTTTAGTGTATTACATATATAGTTGCTCATTAGGTGTGCATAGTTAACCTTCATGCCGCGCTGGCTATCTTGGGGACACCCTACACCTTATTACTAAGTGGTGCCTACGGATCATATAAGAATAAAGGCTGAGTCTTTCTAGCAACACTGTTGGATCCTAAAATGCTGCGAACTATACTCTACTCCAAACATCAATGCTGAAGCGGGCAGGTGCACATAACGCATTAAGAGGGATTGTTGCCTGGAAGAGATTACTAACTGAGAGAAATGAGAGAACATAATCTTTATTATCACGAGGAATCTATATGAAATTCTACTTAACTATAATGACATAAACTTCCCTAAAGAAATTATTGTTGCTTACAGATCAAAGGACCAATGGATAGAATGAAGGAAATCGAAAGCATGGTGAAACAAACAAACTTGCGGAAGGAGGAAATGTAAGCTCGACCTTATCAATTTGCAGAAGGTATAAGAACGATTCAGGTAACCCAACAAAATCCTCTTAAAAGTACTCTAGTGATAGCTAAAATTTCTTTTGAATTCTAAGTAAATAACAATGATAGATGCCACTAGAAAGAATGACCAGAAGCATACCTGCTAATTTCCCTCCAAAGACGTTGCAGGCTCATTAACTTTATTGGCACCCAAACTCATTGACAGAATGCCTCAGGGAGATGTCAAATCATGGAACGCCACCGTTGCAAGATATGTACAACTAGATTTATTGAACTTTCAAAATGAAATCCGTTAAGACTATTGGACATGCACAATTAAATCCATTTGAATTTGTTTAAAGGGCTTCAGAAAATTTTTCCCTAAAAATGAATAATCATCAAAATCTCTCTAAAAAGGATAATTATTTACAAAAGGAAACTATTGTATTTTCCAAACTCAAAAATCTAGTAAAATCCCTAAAATCTCCAATAAAACATCAAGTTTCTTTTTGAAACTGTGCATGTACTCCAAGAAAAATCTTTCTATCTTTTATATTATTTTTGTTGTTTATTAATTACAACATTCCATTTAAAGTTTTTATTTTATTTTAATATTTCATTACACAAGTAATTTATTATTAACCATAATTATTAATAAATATATTTATATTTAAATACCAAAATACTTGTTACTTAATAATTTAATTTAATGAATCAATTAACCAAGAACAAAATTTATCAAACAAATTTAAATTAAACAAACCAAATATCAATAAACAACTACTTAACCATAATCAGGGTCGAAAAACAAGACCTACTAACCGCAGACAACAGACAACACTGATGAGGTGACTAACCAGATACTCATCCTCTTCGAGGATGATGGCTAGGGTAGGGGACCAAATGCTATTTCCATTCAACTATTCCATTAGGTTTAAGGTATGCTTAGACTTGCCAATTCAGGTGGAGTCGATGCTTAGTACCTGCAACCTACAACACACAAAATAGTTGAGCATATACATAATCATACAATCAGGCACACCATGAAAGGGAATCACAGCGTAACAAGGTACTAACAAATGAGTATTGTGACATTGTCCCTTTCACCAAAACACATCAACAAGTAACCACATCAATGCATAACAAACAAGATCAGAACAATACCGAGTAGTCCAACCAACTCATAAACAATCAACTACGTAGCAATTAGAATGATAATCACATAATGATCATGGTAAAATAATCACATATTGATCATAACAATGCATCTAACATCTTATACTGTATCATAAAACAAATCAACTACTTACATCATTAACACATACCTTTAAATCTCCCCATTATTTTACCTTCATCTCTGAGTTCCAAAGATGACTACCTGCACATCCACAATGAGAATGGAGGGGCACTACATCCTGCCCCCCTAAAACTTAAATTACTCTTAGAAGTCACAAACTAGGGTGGAAACATAACACATTAGTACCAATCATCAAAGTTGATTCATTACTTTAGAATACTACACTTCCATAAAACACAACATAATTATGCACATAAAGCACACATTTTTCGTTAAATATCCATCATTTACAAAAAAGACATTCCACCTTATCCCTTTCACATCACTAAATCTAATAACATATTCAACACAAGATCATGATTTTACACCTTTTTAGAAGCATAAACATACAATTTTATCATTTCATACGTACTATATTCATAACTTAGCATACATTCTTCACCTACACACACAAATTCACATTACTAAGAATCACATCATAAGGCTACACAAGGGTCCATAATGCATCCCTGATAGAAAGAATGTTGGTGCATTATGCACTATACCGTGGATCCTATCTTTTCCACCAGTTTTCTGGACCATTGGACAACATCACCAAGGGACAAATCTCAAGTTGCTAGGTGAGGATGACAAAAGTCACCTCTAAAGTACAAGCAACTAGGACAACATAATGGGCTCATATTATACCAGAGTACTTACCCAGTGTTTGTAAACTTGGCTCTGATAGTTGTAGTGCTTCCTCTCTTTGTTTCAGTGGGAACCTTGTTCTCCATAGCGATTTGAAGGTTTTCATTATTTTAGTCTACTATTTTTCTCTTTTGTTCGCTTGGTTTGGGGTTTGGAGGGGGCTCGGTTGGGTAGGGGGGTTTGCTTGGAAATTTTCTTGGTTTCAGATTTGATGGCTATGCATGTGTCTTTGGAAAAGGCAACTCGAGGGTCAACTATGGCTAGTGTTCATCCAGGGGTCTCAAACTTGATTTCCTCTAATGTGGATTTGATGCGAAATCATGCTCCTAAATTGTAGAAGGTGAATGGATGTTTGGAGAGGACCCAAGAATGGTCGGTTTTAGTGATGGACAATCAGAGTCAGTGGCTGAAGATTTAAAATCCTACATAAATCATGTTTTAATTTGTAAATTTATGGGGATGAGGGTTTCTCTTCCATTTCTTGATACCTAGATCTGCAAGACATGGCACCCAGAAGGAGACTTTGATATTCTGATGGTTGCAAATAATTTTTTTAATAGTGGATTTCTCTTGTATTTTTTATCGGAATAGGGATTTTGAAGGTGGACCATATTTCTATAACCAGGTGGGCCTCTTCATTAAGCCATGGAATGTTGGTTTTAACTTGGCAGAGGAGCTACCCTCTAGGGTTCTAGTTTGGGTTCGTCACCCTCAGCTGTCACTCAAATGCTGGAGAAGTGACATACTACATTCGATTTCTCTACTATTGGGAAAACCCATTGGTCCATCCAAACAAACCTTGAATAAGAGGATTTTTTCTTATGCATAGGTTTGTGTTGAAATTGATTTGAGTCACCCATTGCCAGATTCAATTGATATGATTTTTGGTTCGTGCTCTTGGACTCAGCCATTGGATTATGAGACATTACCTTTCAGGTGTCGGTTGTGCCATGAATATGGTCATCTGCAACAAAGGTGTCCTCATGCTTCTAGTGTTGCTGGCACAAGTATTGCTCCTTCTTAGCCTAACTCAAAATCAGACAAGGGCAAGGCTCCCATGCAGCGAGAGACAACTGAAACATAAGGGTTTATTTCAGTTAAGTCCTGTAACTGGGGAAGAGGTCAGAAGAGATCTTTGAAGGATAGACAAGAGGAGGAAACCCTCAATAGATTTGAGGTGTTGGAGGACTTGGTGTAGGAGGAAGGGTTCCATGTGGACCTGTAGGTGGCAGTTGGTTCTTTTGTTGAGGTTTCTCCTGGGGATTAGCCTACATGGGTTCTTAGTTCAGTTCAGCTTGGTGAGTAGGTTTTTCAAATGGATACTAAGGTGTCTCCCTCAGCCCCTACTCAGAGTGCTTTAGGTTTGACATTGGAGGCTTTTGGTGACTCCCCTGGTACTGGTGGTGTTCTCTCTGAAGTGTGTGGTGCTCTTGTTTCTGGTAAATATAAGTCTCCTTCCCTGACCTTGGGTTTGCTTCAAAAACCCCCTCCAAAAAAAGGGGCTCTTGAGAAACCTTCCAAGGTGAGTAGAAAGAAAGATTAGGAAAAGGTCAAGTTAATGAATGAGATTTTGGTGGATTCAGGTGAGGTGAAGATGATTGATGCTCACTTCTCCCATCCTCAATAATTGTAGTGCTCTCTTGGAATGTGAGGGGTATGAACAACATCCCTAGACAAAAGGAATTTCAGGATTTGATTCATATGCATTCTCCTGATGCGGTCTTCCTTCATGAAACTAAGTTATCTGTGGATAGTATGTTGAGTGCAACTATCAAGATTTGGGATCGTGGATAGTGTTAGTGCATTGGAGCACTTGGTAGTTCGGGTGGGGTGGCTTGTTTATGGAACCCACGAAAAGTTAGTTTGCTTTGGTAGTTCTCTTCCAGGGGCTTGATTTCTTTTGTTGCTTCTCATCTTGAGTTGGGGGAGAGAGTTCTCTTTTCTAACATGTATGCTATGATTAACTTTCAGGGTAAAGTTTTATTATGGGGTCAGGTTAGATATGTGAGGTCATTGGACCCTTATCTTCCCTGGATTTTGGTTGGGGATTTTAATGTTCTCTTCAATGGAGGAGAAGAGGGGTGGTAGTTCTCGCTTGGAACTGTCTTTGATGCTTTTGCAAGATAATTTTTCTCTCCTGAATTTGATTGATATCAAGCCTGTTAATGGGGTCTTTACTTGGAATAATAGGAGAAGTGGAGAGGCGACGATTTCAGAAGGGTTGGATAGGTTCCTGGTGTCCATTTTTTGGATGGGAGACAAGTGGCTAACTAGCTCAGATATTTTGGATGGGAGGGGCTCCGATCATTGGCTGATCAAACTCTCGGTTAACTTTTCCAAGCGGTGCATAAAGCAATCTTCTAAGTTCCAACTCATGTGGCTTAGGGATGAATCTCTTCATGACTTGCTTCTTGGCTGGTGGTATCTCGGGAAGCCAACTTTTGGTACTACTATGTATTCTTTCTCCAAGAGGCTTTAGTATGTGAAGTATAGGATAAAGCGTTGGAATTAGTAGCATTTTGGTAATACATTTCATGCTAACCAGTCTTCTCAAGCTCATTTGGACTCAATTTCTAGGTAGATTCGTTACTAGGGCCTCACAGAGGATCTTGGTTTGCTAGAAGCTATTGCTATGAAGGAGGTTGAGGAATGGGATTTAAGGAAAGAAATTTTCAGGAAACAAAAGTCATGAATTGAGTGGCTTTAGGCAAGTGACCAAAATACTTCTTTCTTCCACAATTCCGTTAAGGATAGAAGACAAGGTAATGTTATTTCCTCTCTTTTGTCATCGACTGGGGAGATTTTGTCTTCTTCTACTTCTATTTCTACTGAGTCAACTCATTTCTTTTCACTTTATTATCTAAGGACTCTCCTTCGACAGAGATGGATGGAGCTATGATTTTGAATTGTATTCCACCTTTGGTCACTCATGAATTGAATGATTCTCTACTTAATCCCATTTCCTTGTCAGAACTTGAGAATGTTGTGTTCTAGATGATAAAAGGAAAAGATCCTGGGCCTGATGGGTTTCTGGTTGAGTTCTTTCAGGAATTATGGGAGGTTATTAAGATGGACATTCTAGAGGTGGTTCAAGAATCCTTTGTGAGAAAACAAATTCTAAAATCTATGAATGCTACATTTCTTGCTCTCATTCCTAAGAAAGATGGTGTTAATTCTCTGGATCTTTTTAGGCCAATTTCTTTATGTAATGTGGTGTACAAGATTATTACTAAGTTGATTGCAAAGAGGATGAAGCCATGGCTATGTAGGATCATCTCTTAAGAGAAAGGGGGCTTTGTGGCTGGCAAGCAGATTATGGATGGTATAATCATTGCTACTGAGACCATTCATTTTATGGTAAATTCTAAGGAAAAAGTTATGTTTATCAAGTTGGATATGGCTAAAGCATATGATCATGTCAAATGGATCTTCTTATTCAATATTTTGGATGCATTTGGTTTTGCTAAGGACTGGATTGATTGGGTCAAGAGTTGTGTTACCTCTTCCTCATTTTCGATGTTGATTAATGATGAGCCTTCAGAGATGTTTGGTGCTTCTAGGGGACTTAAATGTAAGGGGATCCTCTATCCCCTTATTTGTTCATATTAATTATTGAGGGACTAGGGAGGCTTATCAGATCTCAAGTGGAGAGTAGATTGATTTAGGACTGGAGTTGGGAAAATAATATTCCCCCTAGTCCCATCTTCAGTTTGTTGATGATATAGCTCTGATGGGCAGGGCAAGAGCTGAGGAGGCTATTAGTTGGTATAGGGTTTTGGACTGCTATTTGGTTGCTTTTGGCCAACGTGTTAATGAGAGGAAGTCTTTTATCTACTTCTTCAACACTCCTAAGGTTGTCCAAAGGAGAAAAGTTGGCATTCTTCAGTTCCAAATTGGATCCCTTCCCTTGGTGTACCTTGGCATTCCACTTGTTGTTCATTCACTTCCTAATTTGTTTTGGTAGGAGATTATTGATAAGTTTCATAATTTGGTCAATCATTGGACTTGCAAGTGGCTTTCTTTTGTGGGCAGAGTGACTCTTTTAAAGTTTGTGGTTTAGGCTCTTCCTCTGTATAGATGTTTTGTTCTTTCATCTCCCTCTAGCTTTATCAAAGACTTTGAGCAGTTATCTCATTAGTTCCTCTGGTCTAGCAATCTTTTGCTTAGGAAGTGGAGCTTGGTTAAGTGGGATGGAATTTGCAGACTGAAGTAGGAGGGTGGCTTGGGATTATGTCAGACTAATTTGAATGGGTAGGCTTTCATTACCAAATTATATTAGCACTGGTGTTCGCAACAACATCAGTTGCGGACTAGAACCATTTTTCAAAATATCTGGGAGGGGTTGAGAGTGCTGAGTTTGCCCACTTTAGCTTGGAGGTTAAGGATTCTTTGATTTGGGGTACCCTCAAAAGAGGTGCCAAACTGGTGAAGCAAGGGTTCTTTTGGATTTGCATTGGTGGTCAGGATGCTCTCTTTTGGTCTTATCCTTGGGATGGGCACCCTCCTATTTTGTCTTTCCATCTTCATCTGCAAAATTTGGGAAAACTTTTTATGGATGCTGGTTGGTGCCGTGTGGCTGATTTCAAAACTCACCAGGTTTTGGGACAGATCAATGCGTCTAGATGGAAGGATCCAATTAAGTGACCCCTGGTGGTGTGGCCGAGGATCTTCAAGAGCTTTCTTTGTTGTTATCAAATTGTATCTATAATTCTCTTCCTAGGAGAGTAGTGTTGGCTTGGGGGTTGGATCCTAAAGGTAGATTTTTTGTTGCCTCTGGCTATCAAGTTTTGGATAAACAATTGTTTGGGAGTTTGGAGGTCTCTTAGAAAAATTTTTGGAATAAGTTCGCCTAGCCTAAGTGTAATTTCTTCACCTGGTCAGTAGTGCAAGGAAAGTGTTTCACTTGGGAGAATCTTTGGAAGTGTGGGTTTTAGGGCCCTTCCAGGTGTGCTATGTGTGTTGGGCATGAAGAGTGTATTCCTCATCTATTCTTTTAGTGTTCCTTTGTGAAGGTTATTTGGCACTTCTAGTGGAATCTTTGGTGCCAGCCGTGTAGGCATAGTTCTTCTTTGGAGGATTTTTGGAAGAGCCTGGGGCCCCCTCCGGATAAGACTTCTTTTCTTTCTATAGCCTCGGTCATTGGCCCTAGTCTAATTCTTTAGCATATTTGGCTGGAGCATAATCGCATGATTTTTTTGGATAAGAAGTTGCTTGTTGGCAAGCTTTGAATGTGAATTCTAGGGGTCCTACAAGAATCAATGACAACTAAGTGTGATTTGTTTGTTCTTGTTGATCCTGCTGATCTTGGAGTGGTTAGTGCTCTAGGTCTTTCTATCTAGGGAAAAAAAATTGAAGCTTGCTCATCATGGTCGTAGGCGAGAGAGGGTTGATCGTGTTGGTCACTGGTGTCCTCCTGCTTTGGGGGAGCTAAAAATTAATACCGATGGTTCTTCTCGTGGTAATCTTGGGCATGCTAGAGTTGGCAAATTGGTAGAGATAGCTTGGGAGTTGTGGTGTTCTTCTCTATCTATTAGGGTTGGTATACTAATAATCTCATTGAGGCTATTGTTATTTTGCTAGAGGTCGAGCGTGCTTATGCTTTTGGTTGGAGGCGGATTGTCTATGAATCTGACTCTTAGGTTGTTATTGACATGCTGAATAAGAGAAATCTGGAGGATGTGAACTGGTAGTTGGCGGGCATGGTTAAACAAATTGTTTCTCTATGTTCTGCTTTGGAGTCTATTATTTTTTGCCATATTCCTAGGGAGTGGAATAAGGTGGCTGATAGTTTGGCTAGGTGGGCATCTGAGTAGATGGGAATGTGGATGATTGGGGAACCCTTCCGAGTGAGTTGGCCCTTGTTCTTGAAGATTAGGTTATAGAGGATACGAGGTGTTTCCTGTGTGTGACTTAATTCTTGGTTTTGTTGGTGATCCTGATGGTGGGTTGTTTTTGCTTTATAATGTTCTTCTGATTCAATAAAAAATTTACCCCTTTTTATTAAAAAAACTCTAAGAAAATTATAAAGATGAACTATTTAACAAAATGATTGAGGAACAATTACCAAATTTTTTAAAAGAAATGAAGGAAGATATAAAAGAAAATATACTAAAAATTAAAACAATAATAATTTAACCAAAGAAAAAAAAAGATGAGATTATATATAAAATATAAATTGGAAAATTAAATAAATGATTCAATTAAAATAAAAAATAGATGGTTAAAATACAATAAATTATAATAAATATAACCTATAATACATATTAATATAAATAGATAAAATCATAATAATTTATATAATATATATTAATATATATAAATATAAAATAAAATTACCTATCATATATATTGATATAAATGTATAATATAAATTAATATAGTACCTACAAAATGTAGATTAACGTATTTACCTACAAAATATTACCTTCAATAACATAAGATATAAATAGAAATAATATATATATAAATTCTACATTAATATAGGTTATATATATAAATTAATATTATCTATATTATCTTATATACCTATATATTATAGTTTATAATTTTCTTGGAGAACTATATATATAAATTAATATAAAAACATACATGATGAAAAAATTTGTTAATGAAAAGAAGGAGAGCATATAATAATTAAATTATACAATGAAATATTAAGATATAATATAATTTTTATTTACTTTTATTACTTTAATAGTGTGAATCCAAATCTCTATAAAATAGTTAATTGATTTTTGTGAGATTTTTTTTAATAAAAAATAAAAATTATTGTGTTGTGATTTATATGTTTAATCTAATTGAAAACACAAACACAAATGAAACATTATACTAAAGAAAACTAAATGAAATCAAATAAAACAAAGTTTCTTCAGAGTCGTTTCATCTTCCTCTATCTCCAGGAATTTGAAGTTGCTGCTTTCAGATTTGATATAAGCTTCTCCAAATGGCTGCTGTAGAATGAGTATGCAAATGAAAAACCTCTATTCTATATGCTGATGGAATGGAATTGCTAATACGGATATGGACAGGGGTTGTGGATTATGCACAAGGGCTGTGAATGAAAAATACCATGATTCTATATTGCTATTGCTATGATTCTATGCTATATTATGCTATGATTCTATGCTATGAAAGTATGAATGCTATGAAATTTTCCTATAATTTACTTGCTTAAAACTTCTATATCATTTGGAGTTCCTGGCAGTCGTATTTATAGATTTTTGCAGGCACAATCCCGGCTGGCAAGAATCTACAGCTATGAAATTGTCTGGTAGGTTTGAATGGTGAAAGATGAAGAAGTTGAGAAGAAAATGGGAGAGGTTGAGAGGTTGGAGAGAAGGATGGATTCCTGTCTTCAACCCACGGGAACAAGCCTGCACAGAAACAGAGAAAATTAATTTTCTGTTTGGGCAGTTTGTTTCACGGGTGTTGAAGATAAATCCCAAAATTAATTAAATAAACAAATTTATTTAATTTCATTTATTGCATTTTGATTTTTGATTTTTATACTATGGAAGATTTAATTAAATATTTTGTAATATTTAATTGTAATGTGACTTTAGAAGAATATAAATATTTAGAAGAATTAATTAAATATTTTATGAATATTTAATTATAAATAGATATACGAATCGAATTAGAGGAATATTTGAAATATTTAATTATAAATAGATATTTAGAAGAAGAAGAATATTTTAATCTTTATTTGAATAAGATATTCAAACTAAGATTATATGATAATTAATATAAATAAATCGTAATATTTATTTAATTAATTAAGAAATAAATACAAAAAGATGATTAAATAAACTTATTTATTTAATCAAAATAAAAGAATGAAGAAATATAAATAAATTATTTAAATTTATTTATACGCAGATAGAATTCGAAGATTTTAATTAAATATTATTAAAAATAGTTAATTAATTACCAGACAATGTGATGTGACCATTTTTAAGTGTATACATTTTGCCCCTCTTTGAAGTGATGTGTTTTACGCATTGCTTCAAAGAATTTTGAATTTTGCCCCAAATGTTGACTGTCGAAGTGTTGATAGGTATATGCCCCCGCGAACGATGAATCGATAATATTTTGAATTTTTGTGAATTTTTTGATTTTTATGGATTTTGAAGATGTCATTTCATCGTTCGAAATTAATGATTTGAAGAAATTGACCCAAAGAGACATGAAATGAAAATTTGATGAAGAAATTGCCCCTGCTATGTTAAAATATGATAAAATGCCCCAATTTTGCCATTATATAGGTTAAAATGTCATTTTCCATGTCATTTTCAATTTTATCCTAGTAAAATTTACAAATTTTGAGCTCTGAGTTGATAATTATGGCACTTCCAGTTCACCAGCACCGTTTTGAGCATATCCGATGACATCAGCAGCCAGCGCACTATGGACCTCCGGTACGTTTCTCGTAAATCTCTTGTCTCTCAAAAATTTTCTGTTTTGCGCACGTTTTTCAATGTTTTAGTATAGAAAAATGTGTTTTAGCGCCTTTAATGTTTTTCGTAGCACTTTTAATAGATTTCGTAGCGCATTTGATTTCGTAGTGCCCTTGATGTATATCATAGCACATTTGAGATGTTTCGTAGCACATTTGATTTTGTAGCGCCATTGATGTATATCGTAGCGCGATTGAATATTTTCGTAGCGCATATAATTTCATAGTGCATTTGAGATGTATCGTAGCGCGATTGACAAATTTTGTAGCGCAAAATATTTCATAGCGTATGTGATTGATTTTGTAGCGCTATTAATATGTTTTGTAGCGCAATTAATTCTATAGCGCTGATGATGAATTGTGTAGCGCATTTAACCAATTTTGTAGCGCCTTTAATTTTATGTTATTGTAACCGATAAATTTGTTCCCAAAGTTGTTGGAGAACAAATAGTAGCTGATAAATTTGCTTTTAAAGTTTTTTAAAAAAACAAATAAGACAGATAAGTTTTCTCCTAAAGTTGTTAGAAAGAAACTTGATGTTGATTATTTGTGTTCCATGATGATGAAAAATAAATAGTTTGATTGATTCGTTTGCTTCTAAGGTTGTTAAAAACAAACATGATTTTGATATTATTCGTATTGCATAATGATGATGAAAAAAAAAAATTTAATGTTCAGTTTTGGATTGATACGTTATGATGATTTGATATTGATGTTGCTTTGATGATGTATGTCAACAGGAGAGACTAGGTGTCTTGCAGTTACGAGAGACATTTCTGAGCACATGGACATTGATTCCACATTTATTAAAGTCAGATAGAGATGTGATTGATGCATGTGGTTTGAGTTCATTACTTGATATGCCTAAGGTTCGCCTCAACAGGGCCCTATTGACAACACTTGCAGAGCGGTGGCATAATGACACCAACACTTTTCATTTACCGACGGGCGAGATTACAGTGACCCCCGAGGACGTATATCGCATCCTACGGATCCCAGTGATGGGAGAGATAATTGTATTTGATAGCCGAGAGGTTGGAGGCACTGATTCTTTGAAAAGGATTTTTCGAGATGATCAGATTGCTGGATACTTCATCCCATGGGGCGAGATTACAGATACCTATCTACCTTTACCAGCTGTTCTTGCAGGATTTATTGGAGGTGTGTTGTGCCCCGACCATAGGTCGAAGTGGTTTGCGATCGGATGGGGTCGTGTTTTGGAGAGCATGGTGATGCAGGGGACACGATATGCATGGGGTACATGTATGCTAGCCCACCTATATGACGAGTTACATCATATTGTGTATGGTAGAGGCCAGAGTTTTGCTGTTGGGTGCTCTTTATTACAGATATGGGCATGGGAGCACTTTGCTGTTTTACATCCATTGATCCGAGGACAACGACCAGCTGGTCGAGCATACAGATGGAGATATGCGCATATTATTGCTCAGCCGAACTGGGCAAACTAGTGTATTGGCAGCGGCTTTTAGATAGTTTGGATACAGTATGCTGGAGACCATATTTGGATTGTGAGCCATGGCCAGAGGATGCGAGGGAGATGCCATATGTTTGTACTTCCATATTTTTGATTGGACGGACTACATGGATTCTTGAGAGATTTCTTGTTGGACGAGTACTTCGGTAGTTTGGTCGGATTCAAGGTATGCCTGTGGGTTCAGCCATTTATGCGCGGCGACAGCCAAAGCTTGTAGTATGGGGTCCACGGATTTCATATGAGGCAGCGGTGGCAGAGTTCACCAGTTTAGGAGCACAGATGTGGGATTACCGGGTGGATGTCCTTGATGCAGGGGCAACACCAGAGTATGTCCAGTATGTCCTAGACCATCCAGCACCACGTATGTTTGATCCTGATGAGGCTGTTGCACAGAGATGTCGACAGAGAGACTCTGGATCAGAGGATGATGATTTAGAGGATAGTGATGATGATGAGAGTGGAGGAGATGACGACTTAGGTGGATATGATGGTGGTGATGGTAGGGGTGGAGATAGAGGTGGCAGGAGAGGCGGTAGGAGAGGTGGCAGAGGTGGTAGAGGGAGCAGAGGTGGACCACGGATGAGACACACTGATCCATCCCCTTTAGTAGATCTGACAGTATCTAGTCAGATATCGTCTCTGCAGAGTACAGTACAGAGTTTGCAGGCTCAACTATCACAGGCACATGCCTTGATTGCACAGTTGCAGGGTCAGGTGACTTCGATTACTGCTGAGAGAGACGCAGCTAGACAGCGGGGTGAGCAGGCCATTGCCTTAGCAGATAGCTTACAGAGAGTAGCAGCTAGCACCTTGACAGGTGACATGATGAGAGAGGTTACCAGAGCCACACGAGAGGCAGAGTTCTATCGGACTAGATATCATGATGCAGTTCCACCTGAGCGGAGAGAGAGTTATGCTTAGTCACGATCTACTCATGGTCGTTCTCGTACTACCAGCAGGGGTGTGACACAGCCTTTACCTCCAGGAGGACCATTAAGGACAGGTGGTGCAGGTCCATCAGGGGCAGGTGGTACAGGTCCTAGGCCAGCTCCATCAAAGGATAGCACTGCCTAGTGCATTGTATATGACATTTTCATGATATTTTGTAGAGGCATTATGTATACACCTTGAGATGATCCCATTTTTGATGATATTATATCATTTGTAGTTGACATCCTTGTACATTTTGACATTCATTTTTGAGATATATGAAATGCAGTGATGATTTTACATGATATATGATGTATCCATATGATATGTATGATATGATGATTTCATAATGTATGTTATGTATATTCATGATTGTATGAGATGAAGTTTATTTGATGAATGAATGCATGATGTATATGATGTATGTTATGTATGCTTTGGTTTTATGATTTTCTAATGCAAATATATATGAAAAATGATATTTTTATGAATGTCAAAATATACTCAGTCATGTTTTCGAAAAGATATAAACATTTGATACTTTGTCATCTTTTTAGAAATCTATAAATGCAAAATGCAAATTCTAACATGAATGCAATCTATACTAACTATGCAGGACATTCACACAATATTGCCATTTGGAGAGCTTATACATGCTTTTTCTATCATCATAGAGCTTTGAAATGTTGAAAGTTAATACAAGCATCAAAGGGTATGTTAGCACCAGTGATGACCTGAGTATTGCTTTCATGATTTTTAATATAGCAAGTTAATACAAGCATCTAGGTATAATTGAACCGAGATGACCTAAGTATTGCTTGCATAAACAGACAAGAGTTAACCCGTTTCCCATGCAAATTTCGAAATGTCATCCATGATACATAGTAGAGCATGTCTCGCGACCAATTTGCATAGTACTAATGATTTCTTCGCAAACAACAGACAAAGAAAAATCATACTCCTTCCTTGCTCTTCTAGTTCTGTACATCATTGAATTACTCCAGAGATATGATAGAAAATCAAACAACCATTCAAATCTTGTTTAAAGTATTTCAAACATTTATTCAAATTAAGATCATCCAATTTTGGTTATCATCATTGATATTATCATTTGTTTGGAGCATGTTGTTTCGATTTCCATTGGCATTGAATAAACGTGTTGTGATTGATTTGATATGACAATGTTTGTTGTATTTGGTCAAACTGTTATTTGTCTGTTTGTGACATTCTGAAAGCTCGTTGCCCCTCTCTTGTTTGTATGTTTCTGCATTTTTGCCCCCAATGTAAACACAACCTAAGGATAAAAGATATGTAAAAATTTCATCAAGCCATGATGAAAAATAAGGATTCCCATGGTATGATATGGATAATGAAAAATATATACAAATGATAGATATGGATAAAAAAATGAAAACAAGACATAAACTAATAAATGGAGGAACCCATTTTAATCACAAGTAGCGCTTGTTTGCCAAGTTTTCACTACTTGTTTTTATTGCACTTTTTCAGGATTTTTTTTATTTTTTTGATTTTTTCAGGACTTTTTATGATTTTTATTTTATTTTTTCAGGACTTTTTATGATTTTTTTATTTTTTCAGGACTTTTTAGACATAGAACTTCTTAAGATGAATACTATTGATTGGCTCTTCAAATAGGTCCCCCTCTGATGTGGATAACTGATAAGCACCAGAACCGTATGCTGCTACGATGACAAATGGACCAAGCCAGTTAGGTTCAAATTTCCCTTTCTTTTCTCTGTCTTGCTGATTACGTGGATTTTCTCTCAAAACTAAGTCACCCACTTGAAATGCCCGTGGTTTAACTCTATGATTATAACTACGGGACATAACTTGTTGATAACCTTTCAAATGATCAGCTGCATGTTGACGTCTTTCATCTAACAATTCTAGTTCCTGAAGGCGAGAAACCCTGTAGTCTTCATCACTTATCAATCCCTTGAGTGAGACCCTAAGTGAAGGTATTTCGACTTCTAATGGTAAAATGGCTTCTGCTCCATAGACTAAAGCATATGGTGTAGCTCCTGTTGGTGTGCGAACACTGGTTCTGTATGCCCACAGAGCTGGGTTTAATTGGACATGCCAATCACGTCCAGCGTCATTTACTGTCTTCTTTAATATCTTCAAGATAGTTTTGTTAGAAGCTTCTGCTTGACCATTACCCTGTGGATAATAAGGTGTAGAGAACCTGTGTTGAATATGAAATCTTTCACAAAGTTCATCCATATCTTGATTCTTAAAAGGCCTTCCATTATCAATAATAATAGAATTAGGAATTCCATATCTACAAATAATGTAATTCAGGATAAATGAAGAGATTTGTTTTCCAGTCACTGTTGTCAAAGGAACAGCTTCAATCCATTTTGTAAAATACTCCGTAGCTGTAATGATGAATTTATGTCCATTTGATGATGAAGGATGTATTTTCCCAACAAGATCTAATCCCTATTGAGAAAAAGGCCATGTTGAAGTGAAAGATTGTAGTTCCTGCGCAGGTGCATGAATAAGATTCCCATGGATCTGACATTTAGAACACTTCTTGACAAAAGTAAAAGAATCTCTTTCCATGGTAGGCCAATAGTACCCCATTCTGAAAAGTTTCTTGGCTAAGGTCAAACCACTCGAATGAGTTCCACAAATACCATTATGAACCTCTTGTAAGGCTTTTTCAGATTCGTCACGTTCAAGACATCTAAGGAGTGTACCATCAAGACCACGTCGATAAAGAATATTGGCAATTAAGGTATAACGGGATGATTGGCGAATGAAATTCTGTTTTTGGTTACGGGATAAATCTGAAGGTAAGATATTATCTTTCAAATAGGTATAAGTTTTACCATATAAAGGTGAATCTGAACCGGTCAAATGACATATGACTTGGGTTTCGGGATTATCATAGGCGGGAGAAAACAATTGTTCCACCAAGAATTCATACTTGGTTTGATCTTTAGATATTTGTAATAAAGAAGCAATGGTAGCCATTGCATCTGCAGCTTTATTATCAATCCTTGATATTTGTGAAAACTTGATTGACACAAAATATTTCTTATAATCATCCACCATGTTCTTGTATGGTAGCAACTTATCATCTTTAGTTTGATAATCATCATTAATTTGATTAATGACAAGTTGTGAATCACCGTAAACTTCCAGCTCTGAAATTTGCCATTCCAAAGCTATCTTCAATCCTATAAGTAATGCCTCATATTCAGCTATGTTATTTGTGCAAGGAAACATCAATCGATATGATCGTGAAATGGTATGTCCTTCGGGTGTAACAAAAAGAATCCCTGCCCCCGAGCCATATTGTGTATAAGACCCATCAAAGTATAATGCCCACGGTCTCTAAATTGTTGCTGCAAAGACATCTGCATCAGGAAACTCAATGTGCATTGGATTTTCTTCTTGTAAAGGAGCTTCATCCAACTGATCTACAATGACCTGTCCTTTAATAGCTTTTCGATCTACATAGTGAATGTCAAACTCACTTAAGATCATTACCCATTTTGCAAGTCTTCCTGTTAAAGTAGCTCTGCTTAATAGGTATTTCAGTGGATCAATCTTTGTTATCAGCTTAACTGTATGAGCCAACATATAATGTCACCACTTTTGAGAAGCAAACACTACTGCAAGACAAGCTTTTTCAATGAAACTGTAGTTTAACTCATGTCTTGTTAAGGTTCTGCTAATATAATATATGGCCCTTTCTTTACCTGTAGAATCTTCTTGTGCTAGCAATGCTCCCAAAGATACTTCTGTTGCTGAAATATAGAGTATGAGTGGCTCTCTTGGAATAGGTGGAATTAAAACTGGTGGATGCATAAGATATTGCTTGATCTGATTGAATGTTGCTTCACATTTGTCATCCCATTTGAATGGGACATTTTTATGCAATAAATGTGTAAATGGCAAACTTTTGTCTGCCAGTTGAGCTATAAACCTTCTGATGGACTGTAATCTTCCTTGCAATGATCGAAGTTGACTGATATTTCGTGGTGGTGGCATGTCCATTATAGCTTGTACCTTTTCTGGATCAACCTCTATACCCTTTTCTGAAACAATGTACCCTAGGAGTTTTCCAGATGTAACGTCGAAGACACATTTCTTTGGATTGAGTCGAACATTGAACTTCTCCATTCTAATAAAGATTTTTGACAAGATTTCTAGGTGTTCTTCTCGTGTGTGAGATTTGGCAAGTAAATCATCAACATAATCTTCCATGAATGTATGCATCATATCATGAAAAATAGTTGTCATTGCTCTTTGATAAGTAGCTCCAGCATTCTTTAACCCAAATGGCATTACATTCTAGCAATAGGTACCCCAAGGGCATGTAAACGCTATTTTATCTTGATCTTCTAGTGCAATTTTTATCTGGTTGTATCCTGAAAATCCATCCATTAATGAATACATTGCATGGCCAGCAGTTAAGTCAACAATCATGTCTATGTTGGGCAAAGGAAAATCATCTTTGGGGCAAGCTTTATTTAAATCCTTGAAATTTGTACAAACTCTGATCCTTCCATCTGGCTTTGAAACAGGTACAATATTGGAAATCCATTCTGCATAATCAATAGTTCGAATGAATCCAACATCCAAAAGCTTCTTTAATTCTTCTTTGACCAATAATGCAACATGTGGATGCATTTTTCTGAGCTTTTTCTTTACAGGCTTTGTCCCAGGTTTGATAGATAAATGATGCATTATTAAATTAGGATCTAACCCTGGCATATCAGCATATGACCAAGCAAAGTTAATTTGATTCTCCTTCAAGAATTCCATGAATTTCATGACTTCTTCAACTGTTAATGATGCTACAATTTGCAAAACTTTTGGCTGCTCTGCTGTACTTATGTTGATTGATTCTGTTGGTTCAATCAAAATAGAAGATCTTTCATGATGATACTTGGGAAGAGTGTCAAGTTTCTCATCCTTCAATGCTTCATAAAGGTTTTCACTGTCAGATCCGCTCTTTATTTTTCTCTTGTTTTGATCTATCACTGCCATTTTTCGGTTTTCACCAATAGATCCATCTTTTATTTCATTTATTTTGCAACTAAGATACTTGACACCCTCCTTATCAAAATCATGAGTATAAGATTCTTGAATGAAACAATTGTTTTCTTCATTTGAGGAACAAAGGAAATTTATAATGTCCTCATCATTACTGAATGTAGGAATATGGATAGGTGCGTCAATGTTCCAATCTATAAGTTCTGGATAAACCAAAGGCATAGGATCATTAGGTTGGGTAAGGTCTTGAATTGTCAAAGTCATGATATGGTTATCATCCTCATGGTAGACAAGGTCTATGATGGTATTCTCCTGTTGATTGTCAATCTCATTAGAATCTAATTCTTCCTCACTTGAGTCATGATCGCTTTGTAAAACATAATCAAGTGGAGACCTTGAGCCTTCTCCTTTTATAAGAACATGTGCATATTTTTGTATGGTATCAACTTGTTTATCCCTCCAAAATTCATCATTATAAATGGTGTCCCATTCATATTCAGTAGAATCAGTATCTGAACTATTTTGCAATTGAAAAATTGATTCATGAGGTTTATCTGACACTAATCCTCCTTTATGAATTAATTGTGTTTGCTGTGAAGTAGATTCTTCTTTATCTTGACCATATCCAAGTCCTGTTTTATCACTTGAATGTTTTGAAATAGGTTGAATTGGTTCCACAATTCCTTCTCTTCGTTTCCCTATAGGACCATTCCCTTCATAGCCCATCTTTTGCATGATAGCGTACCCCTTACCATATTGTTCTTTAGGCAACTTAATGTGCAAGAGAGATTCATCTTCATCTTTGTATAGCCAATTTAGAATGTCCCTATCTTCAGCTTCTTCTTCAGTGGTATTAGCTCTAATGAATTTTCCATCAAACTTTGTGATTGGCATAGAAGCTTGAGAAGTAGAAGTAGTTGCAATCTTTTGATTTGATAAAGTTGGAAAACCATGTGATCTTGGAGAAGGAGGTAAAGTAGAGAGAGATAGTGAATATTCACCTACCCCTTTGTCTTTAAACTTCAGCTTAGTATCAAGATTCTTTGTCAATTCTTGCAATTGGACTTGTAGATTGGAAGAAGAAACATCAAGAGCTTCCCTATTGTGTGGCACAAAAACATCTTGAGTTACTCTAAGATTTGAACAAGTTTGGGTACTATTGTAATCAGCTGGTATAGTTATTTCTTGTCCATCATAAGGAAACTTGATACATTGATGATACGTTGATGGAACTGCTTGCATATCATGAATCCACGAATGACCCAAAAGTATGTTGTAAGAAAGATCTCGATCTAGAACCTGACAAAATGTATTTTTCACAACAGATCCCACTCTGATAGGTAGCAATATTAATCCTTTAGAAGCTCTTTCTTCATCATCATATGCCTTGATGGTTATCTTCCTTCGTGGGTCAATTTCATTTTCTGATATTCCTAAGGCATTTATTAATTTTAAAGTACAAATGTTCAAACCAGCTCCTCCATCTATTAAGACACGTCTAATTCGATGTTTATGGATCATGACTTCAAGATAGAGCGAGGAATTATGTGGATGTGTCATGGAAGCATCATCCTTATCGGAAAATGAAAGACAAGTGGGGGAAGACAAATGTCCCACCATGGCTTGAAATCTGTTTACATCTAAATCAGTATCAACAGTTGTGTTTACAAGAGCTTCTTCTAAAATATTCTTGTGTATGGGAGATATTTTGAGAAGTTCAAGGATGGATATTTGAGCTGATGTTTTTCTCAATTGATCAACCAGGTTATACTGACTTGGAGGAGAAATAGTTGTTTTAGATGAACATCCTTTTAGAACAACCTTTGCTTGACCTCTTGTTGTCACATTAACCTGTTGATATTCTTGTTTTCCCTTGATTTTGATAACATTAACCCGTTGATCATCTGTGTGGATGTGACGGATTATATTGTCTTCAACATTATGTATACTTTTGGCTTTGGTATCCGATGTTTCCCCCTTTTGATAGTTTGGCAAAGGATCTTTGAATACTTGATGATCATCATTGGTATGATGTCCCTCAATTGTAATGGTACCATTGTCAATTAAATCTTGTACTAAATTTTTCAAAGCTTGACAATTGTTTGTTCCATGACCTTTACATCGATGATAATTGCAATAATACGAGTCATTCCATGATGGTGGTTTGACTCGTGGCTCATAATCTCTTTGTGGTGGTAAGGTGATAACCTTATTATCAAGAAGCTCCTTGAGAGCAGACTCAAGAGATTGACCCAAAGCGGTAAAAGTCCGTCGATTTGAAAAAAATGAAGGTCTAGACGGATTTGATGTTTGTACATTGCCAAGATTATTATTGAAATTATCACGATTTTGACTAGTATTTTGATTGGTCATGTTTTCTTGCTTGGAAATTTGTCCTTGTTGATTGTTGTTTCCTTGTTGAATTGTATTTCCTTGTGGATTGTTTCGTGGAGCACTTGATAGATTGAAAACAGATGGTCTTGTTCGTAAATTATTTGCATCCACTATACCATCATTAACAACATTTTTGTTTCTATTCCAAAACCTTGTTTTATCATTGTTGTTTTGATTTGATGTACTTGGATTATCAAGTTTTATCACTCCCCTTTTAACCAAGGCCCCTTCAATGGTGATTGCGTTTTCAATCAATTTTTCAAAGTTATGAGGACAATGAAGGTTAAGCCTATAGCTTAATTCTGGATCAAGGCTATTGATAAAGATATCCATCTTTTCCTTTTCAGGAATAGGACGAGAATATCGTGCAAATAACCTTCTCCACCTTTGTAAAAATGTAGTAAAGGGTTCTCCTACTTTTTGTTTCACTTTACAAAGATCAAGCATTGTTATCTGGTGTTGAATGTTGTAGGAGTATTGTGAGATAAACTGATTTATCAACTCCTCAAAAGTTTTGATAGGTGGAGTGATTTTTGAAAGCCACTCCATGGATTGTACACCTAGACTTCGTGGAAATAATCGCATCAAGTAAGTATCGTCATAGGCGAATTCAAGACTCATGTTTCGAAAATCCCTAACATGGTCAATGGGATCAGTTTTTCCATTATACCTATCATACTTAGGAATTTCGCAATGTTTTGGAAATGGGATCATTTGAAGACTCCTATCAAATGGATAAGGAGATATGTCTTCCAAAACATATTTCTTTGTTGTACCTCCTTGCATTTCCTTTATTTGCCCTTGTAATTCTTTTATCTATTGGTTAAGAGCACTAAAGTCATTAAGAGGAGTTTCAGGATTTTGTTTAATCCCTTCTATGTCAAAAGTGTGAGGCAACTTAGCTCCTTGATTAGCTAATGAAAGAAAATATTTTTCTTTGTTACGTTCTAGAATTCTTTCCATAAGAGTATGGAATTGGGGATCCTATTCTGCTTCTTGAAGCTTTTCTTCTGTTAACTCATCAAGATTAAACGTTTCCTCTTCTTTTTCATTACGGTCACCCATTTTACTAGTAGTGGTTTCTCCCTCGTCTTTTTCCATTTGTTTTTGAGATCTCGTGAAGACAGGCATAGATTTTGCTCCAAATCCTACTTACTTTTGATCAAAAGAGTGAAATAGTGTGATTTATGTGATATATATGAAAGTCAGGATAGAATGAAGATCTATGACTTACACAAAATTTCTAATCTTGTAGCTTGTGTTGTTCCCTAAGTGAAAGGATGAAAATCCTGTAGTGCGATTTATGTGATATCTATGAAAGTCAAGATAGAATGAAGATTCTATGACTTACACAAAATTTCTAATCTTGTAGCTTGTGTTGTTCCCTAAGTGAAAGGATGAAAATCCTGTTAGCGGGAATGTAAGCAAAAGATCAAGAAAAGGATGATTTTGCACTTTATGAAGTTTTGATCATGGCTTTGTAAAAGGATGGATTTTATGATAGATGCCTAATGTATTCTAAGTTCTCTATTGCAAAATTTGATTTGGACGAGTAGAATATTCGATTGCGGGTTGGGGAATATAACTGAAACGAATGCGTTGACTATGGTTATGCCTTTGAGAAAGGGCTCTTCTTTGAAAGTAAGCTTGTGAATATAAGGGCTCTATAGCATAATCATCTGAAAGACCTCTAACACAATCATGATACCTATGAAGAAAGGTTCTATATTTGAGTAAAACTTTTCGACTTTGATACAAGAATCGTTGCTTCTTCAATAATTTCTTGTGATTGAGGGGTTTCTTTGGCTTCTTAATCCTTTTGGAAACGGATTTCTTTACAAACTTTGTGGATTTCCAATCTCGTAACATGAGATTGATCAATGTAATAATGAGTGTTTTGGATGATCTTATCTAAATTAATGTATTGAAAACACATCAAACAAGTTTTAAAACGATTGTCTTAAGTCCTATACTAAACATCAAGTGTATAACCAAAATGTTGTTCAAAAAGTGTTTTAACGGGTTTTACACATGATAAGCACTTCAAACAGACTCACTCTTAGTTCTCAAGTAGGTCATCATAGCAATCAACAGCCCACATCTTAGAACTGCGTCGACTCACACAGCCATGTCACCCCCGAAAGGGCGGAGTGTTTTTGTCTTTTCAGGTCGTACTCAGAGTGACGGAAGTGGATACCGGATCCCCTAAGCAAACAATCCTTGGCAGTTATATGGTGAGTATCTTGGGGGTAGATTCTTCCCTCCCCTGACTGTGATTGAAATGATGTTCGGAAACTGACTCGGTAAGATACTACACTAGGTTCGTAGTAAGGGTTTCCGTTCGGTGCGGCAAATGATAGACTCCCTCGAGAGACCTCCCTACCTTTAAAACAAAGGCTTTGGGGATGGTTATCAATGCACACTACCGTCGAATGGGATTTTCATCAACCATCCGCATTTGATTATAGTGGGTTGGAAAAATTGGCTTTAGTTGTTCCCACTTAGGTCGATCCCGTAGGGTGAGTACTTTTTCCCACTACGGCAGGCCTTCTAAGAGGTATTAATAAAACTATAAATTGCATAAAGGGAAATTGATGAGTTTGGCATTTTGATCACCCAGTTAAGGGGAGAGCATAGGCCTATCACTGTTGAAGCAAAGCAAACAAATATTCAGTTTTTAAGCACCAAATGAAAATTTTCTAAACTAAGTGAAGATATTGCTTCACATAAAAAAGAAAATTCTTTTTAAGCCCAAAACGAAACATGAAGTGTCTACCCTAGGATTGATTCATTTTACCTTAAATGACTACCCTAGGATTGCTTCTTTTTACCTTAGATGACTACCCTAGGATTGGTTCCTTTTACTTTAGATGACTTCCCTAGGATTGGTTCGTTTTATCCTTAAAAATTTCTAACTGTCCGCGGCTGCATCGGAGTCAGTTAGACTGTTTTACAATTACAGATTACAAAATACTGCCTTTTAAAAGTTGCGCTGCAACAGACATTATAGGCGCTGCAATAATAATTACAAGCGCTGCAATATCTCTTATGGGCGCTACAAAATTGATTAAGGGCGATGCAATACTGATTATGGACGCTGCAAAAGTGATTAAGGGCGCTGCAAAAGTGATGAAGGGCACTGCAATAGTGATTAAGGGCGCTACAATAGTGATTAATGGCGTTGCAATAGTTATTAAGGGCGCTGCAATAGTGATTAAAGGCGCTGCAACAGTCTTCAAATGCGTTAAACTGGAGATGAAATTCCCGAAACGTGTTGTCTGCGCTATTCCGCTGTTTTTGTCTGTAACCTATCAAAAGAAACTGCAAACATATATTAAAAAAAAGGGGGCAAGTGCCCCACGGTGGGCGCCAAAAATGTGTTGTGGTTTATATGTTTAATCTAATTGAAAACACAAACACAAATGAAACATTATACTAAAGAAAACTAAATGAAATCAAATAAAACAAAGTTTCTTCAGAGCCGTTTCATCTTCCTCTATCTCCAGGAATTTGAAGTTGTTGCTCTCAGATTTGATATAAGCTTCTCCAAATGGCTGCTATAGAATGAGTATGCAAATGAAAAACCTCTATTCTATATGCTGATGGAATGGAATTGCTAATACAGATATGGATAGGGGCTGTGGATTATGCACAGGGGCTGTGAATGAAAAATATCATGATTCTATGCTATATTGTGCTATGATTCTATGCTATGAAAGTATGAATGCTATGAAATTTTCTTATAATTTACTTGCTTAAAACTTCTATATCATTTGGAGTTCCCGGCAGTCGTATTTATAGATTTTTGCAGGCACAATCCCGGCTGGCAAGAATCTACGGCTATGAGATTGTCTGGTAGGTTTGAATGGTGAAAGATGAAGAAGTTGAGAAGAAAATGGGAGAGGTTGAGAGGTTGGAGAGAAGGATGGATTCCTATCTTCAACCCACGGGAACAAGCCTGCACAGAAACAGAGAAAATTAATTTTCTGTTTGGGCAGTTTGTTTCACGGGTGTTGAAGATAAATCCCAAAATTAATTAAATAAATAAATTTATTTAATTTCATTTATTGAATTTTGATTTTTGATTTTTATACTATGGAAGATTTAATTAAATATTTTATAATATTTAATTGTAATGTGACTTTAGAAGAATATGAAATATTTAGAAGAATTAATTAAATATTTTATGAATATTTAATTATAAATAGATATACGAATCGAATTAGAGGAATATTTGAAATATTTAATTATAAATAGATATTTAGAAGAAGAAGAATATTTTAATCTTTATTTGAATAAGATATTCAAACTAAGATTATATGATAATTAATATAAATAAATCGTAATATTTATTTAATTAATTAAGAAATAAATACAAAAAGATGATTAAATAAACTTATTTATTTAATCAAAATAAAAGAATGAAGAAATATAAATAAATTATTTAAATTTATTTATATGCAGATAGAATTCGAAGATTTTAATTAAATATTATTAAAAATATTTAATTAATTACCAGACAATGTGATGTGACCATTTTTAAGTGTATACAATTACATTCTTTAAAAAAGTCAAAATAAGTAACATTTATTTATTTTAGAAAGATTCAATGAAATGACTTTATAAAGGAAAAATGAAAAATAATTCTTTAAAAACATGTTAACCTTGCTTTCCCTACAAATGGGTCAATAACACACACAACTTTTAACCAATCTTATGCACAAGAAATCATTTTTATAATTTGTAAAGTTAAATATTTTATAAATTGAATTTTTTTTTTTTTTTAAATATTGTTTTTGATTGGTTGAAAACTAAATTATTAATAATAATAACTAGTTAACTAAAAAAAGCCAAACTTGTTACAATAGTATTATGCCAATGGCAAGTACTAATAATCAATTGCACTTAGATATTAGATGTGAGAAGGTTAGAAATAAAGAAAGAAAAATAAAATGTATTTAATTTTAGGTTTGATGTTGGTTTAAAGAATCATCATTTTGGCTAATGTTTAATGTTTACAAATTTGTTAAATGTGTTAAATTAAAAAAATTGCTATGTCAACAAAAATGATTCTTATGGTTGTGAAATTGGCAGTTAATATTTTTGACCTTCAAATTTTTGCTTGCCTCAAATATTTGAACTTGCAATGTGAAGCTAGACGGTATCTATAAATACCATGGGAGTTTGTGATGTAAGGGATGTTCTCAGAAAGCCTTTGAATTTATCAACTTTAACAAGATTGAAGAAACTTAAGCAACCTTGCAAAATATAAATATTATAATTATTATCAAAGTTGATGTTGAGATTATGATGATGCATTGCTAAAATGTTTATGACATAAAATCATTCCATAACATAGTGTTTTAATGCTTCTTGACCTAGATTCTAGATCATTATAATGAATTAAGGTTGGTTCATTTATATAACACCCTAGCACACCAATTTGAGTATTTTGCACACAAGTCAACAATTAATGGTTTGTAGAAAGAGGGTCAACTTGGTCTCATACTTAAATTTAATTTTGTAAGTTTAATGGTCAAAAGAGTAGTTATCGTTTTGAATTAGATAAAAATTTGCACCTATGGAATGACCTAATATAAAGAAATAAACTATAAATTGGGTCTAAATACTTGGGATGCATGGAGTCAAGATCACTCAAACTTCATTCTTTGCAACCCTCATATGACAATATACCACTTGTATGCTAGTCATTACACTTAGGACAAACTAGTCAAAGTGAGTCTATAGTGGAGGGTGAAAGTTTAACTTATGCATTTTTCACCCTTACCTTTTTCCCCCATTTTAACTTGCATGTGAGCTACTAGGAAACATACATGTCAAAGTAAAATAAACAACCAAAATGAAAGTAATAACTATCACTCGTATGAATCATATTGATATATGTATGAAGATTCTACTCATGCTTCTTGTATTGAACACTCAATCTCAATACCTACAAGCACAATATTCCATGTCGACAAAAAATTAAATAAGCATTAACAACAAGTACTTGACATTGTCAAAAAATAAACAGTAAAAAGAGGTGGTTGTGTAGGAGGCTACAAAATATATAGATGTCTTGGAGCCTACAAAACATATGGTTATGTGAGAGCTTGTAAAAGAATATGATTGCATAAGAGCCTACAATAAAAATTGATTTATAAGGCTATGCAAAAGCTTGTAAAGGAGATGGCCACATACAGGTCTACAAAGGATATGACTATGTAGAATCCTACAAAGGATATGATTGTGTACAAGCCTATAAAACAAGTGACAACACTTGTCCAAGAACCACCACAACCATGAGTTAACCATTGTAACCATAATCAAAGATTGCTAGTGATATTATATTCCCATCTCCAAAGTGATTGCATACATAAGGATGCAATAAATTGAAGGAGTAAAAAAAAAAGATGTAAAATATATGATCATATAAAGTGAAAACTCATGTAACGCGTGTCATGAATAACAATGTGTGACAATCATAAGATAACTCAAAAAATATAAACATGTAAATACATGTATCAAAAGTATCAAAATACCCCCAATGTTGTCCTTAGTGGTGAGGACAATAAAGTAATAGCCATGCTGGTTTGAATAGGTGTTTTTCCTATCCAATTTACCTTTTGTATTGTGAACAAGGCACATTATATAACTAGTTCCTAGTTAGGACCTTTTCACACAGTCACATTTTAAGTTTCCTTAGTGAGTTAGGAATATTTCTAAAAGTCTTAACTTTCATGTAATATTATCTTATCTTATCCCCTAATTGTCACATAACATGGGATTAATATGCTTGTCGTCATCCTAATTTGTCCCATTTATCAACCTTTCCTATATAAGCAAGGTCTCATATGTACATTTGTATTGAACTGTATTGCATATTGAATAGCATTACACGACATTGTATTGATCAAATTTGATCTAATATATTTTGCATTCATTATTACAAATTTATGCTCTTAATTTTCTCTCTTGTAGGAGATTATTTTATTTTTGCATGTGATCTTGGGAGCTTGATTCCTTAAGTGACTCTAACATGTTATCAAAACTTTCAACTCTAACATGATATTAGAGTTTCAAATATGCAAATCTTCTCAAATTTTAGAATGATTTTTTGTATGAGCTATTGCTAGGGTGAAAGTCTTGGTGGACCTTGAAAGCTTGATTATGATATTCTCTTGCATCATATGATGACTTGGAGAATCAAAGAAACTTGATTGAAATGCCTAATTTGGGGGTTTCCCCTTTGTGGCTTTGTATTATAGGTTTATTTTGGAGCTTGTTACTGCAAATCTGGGCTCACCATTGAGTTTAAGGTGTCCAAGAAAGTTTTTTTTTCCTTTTTTTGTCTAAATTGGACATATGAGGAGAAATCTACATGCATTTCAAGTTGGGGCTTGAAGCTTAGATCAAGTGAATAAATTTTTATTGGAGCACTTCAATCCAAACGAACCTTGTTGTTGCATCTAAAATGCCTAAAAACCCCATATTGATTTATAATTGTTCCATTTTGGTGCATGATAAATCTAAGAAAAGAAAAAAATTGCTAGGTGGGTCATACCTACAAGCCAAATTGAAACCTTTTTTAAATTTCATAAATTTTGATATAGGAGTCAGATTTTTGCAAACAAGATATCGTTGAAAAGTTGGTTCCAAATATTTTGTATTGGTGTAAGCCATTTTTCTAGATATTTCTATAGATGAATTTTATTGTTGACTGAAGTCAAATCTTCCATTTTGAACCTTTGAGCTCATAACATTTTTTCTATTTATCCATTTTTTGTGATTCTTATAGCATTGGAAAGGTATTGAGGAGCTCTACAATTTTATCCATGCATTTTCCATATTTAGCTCCAAATATCTTTTATTCATGTACGCGTATATTTTTATAATGGTTGATTTATTGGACATACTACCACTTGGAGAGGTTTTGTCCTTTTTAAGAAGGTTTCTTCTTTAGTCTAGATCATATTGAGAAATTGTTGTTTCAGTTTGAGGATCTCATTCTAAGATATTATTATATTTTTCCATAATTGGTTCATCTACGCATGGTAAACTGTGGAAACAATCTCTAGAAATGTAATTGCACTACATATAAAGCTCCAAATCATACTCTTGGAGGATCTCATGATTAAATAATTGTGGGGGTAATCTTATTTTTTTTGTTGGTTTTAATCATGTCTCCTAATCCATGGAAAATTAAATGTGACTACTATGGGAAGAAAAACATACAATAGATGAATGCTCATGAAAGAAACTTGGTGATATATGATCTTCACAAGTTGAGACAACTTTTTATTTCCAATGGTATTAGTCTACCAAATTCTTCTAAACCAACATCAATAGATTCATTTGTTGTTCACACTCAAGAATATTTTGTGAACACAACATCATTTGAGGATAAACAGTGCAAATTGATGACATGCATTGAGATATCATATCCTCCATATATTGTTTCTTATGATGATACTTGTGTTGCTACATCTATGGCTTCATGTAATTCAGTGTAACAAGATATACATTGTCTTCCAAATAAGGATATATGTGATGAGTACCTCAAAGACATTGCAGGTTTATTTGTAGAGTCCCATATTTCAAATTTGGGAGATACCATTGATTTTATTTATCTTCTCCTTGACAAGTTTTATCCTTCTCTAGTTATGAGGGAACATTCATACCCTCTTGTGCATTCTCCACATAATCATTTTCTTGGTAAGAAGTCTAATTCAAGCCTGGAAGATATTTTTTTGGTAGCATTCTCATGGGATCTTAAATTATGAGTGCTTAAATCCTTGCTCTATGCCTAATGCATATTCTATGAGATAAATTATGAGCCGATTATCACACAAAATAATTTTATATTTTCCTACCTAATTCATTCATTCATACATTACATATTTATAGGATTCTCATATAATATATTACAGGAAAATTCCTAAAACAAATCCCTTACTTGGGAATACCAAATTATAACAAGTATTCACGAAAATAAGTAAACTCTAAGAAAACTAACAAATCATACCAAGAAACCCAATGGCATAATATTCCTAACGCCCTTCCCCTCTCCCCCCTCCCCCATATTACATAATTCTACAAATGGAGATAGGTGGACTAATAATGCTTGATGACCACATTTAATAGTTCATAAAAAATATAAGGTAAGAGTAACAACATACACATCTACTCACAACAAACAATAATGGAACTTATCTCACTACACTTCTACAGTAGGATTGACCTTACTAGACTTTTAGTCAAGGATAGGGACAAACACATCTACACATCAAACCAAGGATAGGGACCAACACATTTATCCATGGTCATAAAAAAAAATTGGATAGAGATAAACACATATACCCAACATCGAAATTATGAACATGGACACACTTATACTCACAACAATTATAATTGGGGACAAACATCCAATAAAAAATAACCAACAAATGTGATTGGGTACATATACATAAAATCACAAATATACAAATATTGATTTTATTTAGAAAACATATTCCTCCTCACTATTCTCGTTTGGAGGGTCTTCAATAGCTATTTGAAAAAGAAATTCTTCATTATTATATACTTTCAATGCCTTATTTGTATTTATCTTGCCATTCGACTCTTGGTTCACCCGTCCCTCTATCCCCCCATCATGAAACTATGTGGAACTATGGAAGAATCAATCAATGAAAAGATTCTATAGCATAAATGGAAAGCATTACAAGAATATGGTGGTCAACAAGATTCTATAACAAAAGTTAATTGAGTAGGGGAGAGGACCCAGTAGTTGTGCACCCTAACTTTGTGCTTCTAATTATCCTACATGGAAATTTCAAATCACTACCAATTTTTTACGGCAGCTTACTTGACAAGTCCCCGGCTTATAACTAAGGTTTCAAGGCCACATCATCAAATATGATGCCACATCAGCATGTTTTTTGTCAAGGTGTCCAAAAAGGCCCAAAAAAAAAGTGAGACCAATACTTGTGAATTCACAACATGTTTTATTGAGCATTGATGTGGAATCACATGATTGGTTGCTTTTTAGATCAAAGGAATACATTTTGTTTAATTATGGGTAGTCATCATCGACACTAACAACTTTAAAGTCACAACTATTGGTCCAGTATTGATAAAAACATTGGACATTATATAAACAACTACTATCACAACAATTGAAACATGCTCCACTGGGTCCTCTCCCCTATTTGACTTCAATACATACACTTGCATTATTCAGAGAAGATAAAATTTGTTGGAAGGTGTCATGTCCCTGATGTGGTTGTTGGCGGGAGACAATTTAAAATATTTTTAATAATATAAAATAATATAATAAACTATTAAATAATAATATAAATTTAAATCATTAGATAATAATATTTAAATTTATATTGCCGGTATTGGCATGGTGTGATGGTTTATAGGTGGCATTGTTGTCCTTGCCACCAAGGTTCAAACCCCGTTGGGGTGATATTGTTGAATGGTTGTATCCGGTTCATAGCTCCGGTCAAAAAGCGTTTACCCCTTGAATAAAAAAAAAAAATATTTAAATTTATACACAACTATCTCTGGCCAACTAAGAGAAACAAAACCCTCTGCCTGCGAGTTCGTGATTCCTAGCAATATCTGATCAAATATATTCCAGTTGTGATTTCTGAGTGCCATTATTATCTCACTTCCGTCATTTCCTGGGAGCGGATGCAATGTAATCTGGTGATTATAATTACTGACATCATAGTGGATTTGCCCTGGTAATTATTTGAGGATTCCAATTTCTGAATTTGTCATTGTTGCGACTGAATTCAAATATCATCAGAGTTATGTGGTGTGCAATTTGAATGATGACCTGTATTGTTATTGTTTGATTCGGTATTCATAGCTATTGTGTGAGTAAAATCTTATTGACCTGCGTTATTAATTCACTATCGGGTCTTATTGTTTCCTGCTCTGTGTATAACCCCTGTTCTCAAAGCATTTCAGTTTCAATGTCATATGCATCATTGTTGTTATACACAGTCGTCAAATCTTTACTTGGTGTATTCGTATTTTGTTTGGATTCCATTTAGAATAATATGAATATCAGATTTGTACATTGTGTGTGACAACTAAATCTGGGTGCAAAGAAATATATCTTTGTTCTTTATCTGGACGTGGCTCATTATAGTGGTATCAAAGCGTTGATCCTGCCAGCCTGTGGATCCATTTGTGGAAAGAATTTGGTGAAAGAGCATGGCTTGGCGATCGAAACTTCGACCTCAAGTAAAAGACACAAATCCTGTTCAAGAGTTGTATCCGACTGAAGCTTCCAAAGTTGTGAACCAATACCAAAGTATTTCAGAGGATGCAAAGGCTTGTATTCACTTTGAGATGTACTTGAAAGCACTCGAGTGCCACTACGCCCACAAAAGAGGACTTTACGACTACCTAAGACGGATGAGGAAAGATGACAAAGACTCAAAAATGGCTAAAGAGGAGGAAGTCATAGAGCAGGAAGAAAAATCAGAGCCACAAGATATCATAGAACAACAACAAGAGGAACGCCACGAGAAAGCTGAAGATGAAGATGGCTTGTTGATTCCCAATGATTGTGTACACCCGCAGAAAATTGACAAAGTGAAGATGGGAAAGACTCCATTTGTTGAAGAGCTTGAGATGAAGGAATAGGTGTCTCTAATTTCAAGTGATATCCAAGAAGCAACCAGCCAAGCTTCAGGTATGGAGGCAATTGAACCCTATGATGATGTTACCAGTTACACTATTGTGAAGAATGATACGTATGAGATTGGCCCTCGTGAGGAGAAATTGCAAGTTTATCATGAAAGCCCTAATGATATTGGAATGATAAAGGTTATGAATGAAATAAGAGAAGAAATTTCCATGGAGGTGGATCAAGAAACATTCGAGTTCCTTTGCTCCAATATTAATGAGCTCGTTGGTTGGCTAAGTTGTAATCTTCAGAAGGAAATTCCTGATTTTCACACGAGGGGTCTAGGAGAGTTGATTGAGGAAGACACTGCACTTAAGCATGAAGCAATGAGGAAGGAGAAGTTGGAAGTGGTTGAAGGAACTAAGGAGATGCATGATGGTTGTTCTGATTTTCTAATTTGGAACAATAGTCTTTAGATTTTTCTCAGACTTGAGTTGGTAGCTCTTACTCCCGAGGATGATAGTAAGTCCTCTTCCTTTGTGTGGCACATCCATGAGACATCTGGCGGACCCCGAAAGTTGATTGGAATTGAAGTCCCTTGGAGATACGTCCATCCTCTAGTGTACGTTGAACGGGATAGTGTGATGACAAGGGATCCAAGAATTGACATGTTTGTTGCAATGTTTCTTTGGGGTCATGAAACAAGTATTGCCTTATTGACGTTCACATCAAATTTGAGTAACAGAGGTTCGGGGTACAAATGTCATATCCTTCATCACATGTTGTTCGTCTCGGCATTCATGGGCACAAGCTTGCAATTGCTTGAGCGAAAGCAATTCATGGGACTAGAGGACTGTAATGTCCTGGATGTGGTTATTGGCGGGAGACAATTTAAAATATTTTTAATAATATTCTATAATATAATAAACTATTAAATAATAATATTTAAATTTATACACAACTATCTCTGACCAACTCAATTTGAGAAGGCACTAAATTAATTTTGGAATTAAATATTGTTTGGCTGACCTGTTCGTGGCTTGTTAGCTTGCGTATATATATATATGGGTTCGATGGACTGGGAAAATTAGCACGATGGAGAAGAAGACCCTTCTGCTTTGACGAGGACGAAACCCCCCGCCAGTGCCTCTAAGAGAGACGAAACCCTCTGCCTGCGAGTTTGTGATTCCTAGCAATATCCAATCAAATATATTCAGTTGTGGTTTCTGAGTGCCATTATTTTCTCACATCCGTCATTTCTTGGGAGCGGATGCAATGTAATCTGGTGATTATAATTACTGTCATCATATTGGATCTACCTTGGTAATTATTTGAGGATTCCAATTAATGAATTTGTCATTGCTGCAACTGAATTCAAATATCATCAGAGTTATCTGGTGTGTGATTTGAATGATGAGACTTGTATTGTTATTGTTTGATTCGGTATTCATAATTGTTGTGTGAGTAACATCTTATTGACCTATGTTATTAATTGACTATCGTGTGTTATTGTTTACTGCTTTGTGTATAACCTCAGTTTTCAAAGCATTTCAGTTTCAGTATCATATGCATCATTGTTGTTATACATAGCCATCAAATCTTTACTTGGTGTATTGGTATTTTGTTTGGGTTCCATTTATAATAATCTGAAAATCAGATCTATACATTTTGAGTGACAACTAAATTTGGCTGCAAAGAAATACATTTATGTTCTTTATCTGGATGTGGCTCATTACAGAATGAAAACAAGAATGGTCAATATAAGGTTAAAAGAAGTTATACAATCTTGATAGATGATGTAAAGCAGTCAAGACAAGATTGACTGGTGGCTTTGATAAAGACTGCAAAAGCCCCTCCAAAATGTTCTTCCTTTGCTTGGCTGATTGCAAGCATTAAAAGTTTAGCCTATGATAATCTAATGAAGAGAAAATTCTTCGAAGGAAAAAGTGAATCACTCGCTCATGCATTGTGAATGCAAGAGAGACTTGGACCAATCTTTTGTTCAAGCTTTATCTGATGTAGTTAATGTCGGGTTCAATTAATAAGATGTTATGTAGTTGACCTAATGGTCTCTCTAACCTTGAAGGTTTGTGGCAAGCTGCACACTATGTTATCTATGAGAAATTTGGCTAGAATCCCCATGCAAAAAATCGGCCTTATACTTTTCTATACTCCCATCCATTGCATATTTCACCAAGTGTACAACCATTTGGAATCAATCACTGACTTTTCATCTAGTAATGGCACCATACTTTTAGGACTCCTTGAGTACTCTGTAGGAATTTGCTAACTCACAAGTCCCAAAGTTGGTAATGTTGATTCGACAAACTCATGCATCGAGTTTGGTTGAGTCCTAGAAAGTACTCGACCAAGTCCTGCTCTAAGACTTGTCAAGTCTCAAGCTCAAACTCTTTTGGTGCATGGACATATTTGCTGCACTTTTTTATATGTAATTTAAACATTTTGTTGTTTTTTTTTGGCTTCTATTTGCCTATTTCACCCAACGATCATCGACATAGCAAGAAGATGAATTTAGAAGATAATTTTAAGGATTCAAAGTTGATCAAATCATCAAACAAGTAACTATTATTTTCTTTTTTCTCTTTTTTTTTATTTGAAAATTTTAAAAAACATGAAAAATTAAAGGAAATGCTGTCAAAAAAATTCCATTTCCTCTCATCCCTTATTTCCTAATACTTTTAGCTTCTATAGGCAGTGATTTGGTTCAAGAGGAACCATCATCTTGTGAAATCCAGAGGAATGATAAAGACGTTTGACCCATTCTGTAGAAAGGGAAGCTTGCCTCCTTTATTGAGGCAATAAAAAGGAACAACCCCATTGTTTCCTTGGAGTTTTCCAACTCTTGGAGAGATGGACTTGCTGAAGTAAGAGATCTATCTTTTGTGGTCTTCATGGAGCTTATTGTTGTGGCCATGGGTCCCTCATTGGATGGGGTTTGTATTACCAACAAACCCAAGGGCCATTATTAGAAGGACATGGAATGTTTCTTCAAAAAAGGGGAGAAGGTGAATTGGCTACAAAATCAGTTCAACAGGGATGACTTGCCAAGGGTTTAGAAGATGACCAAAATGCTCATGAGGTATGTTACGTAGGAGGGAATATTTAAATGCTTCCATTCTCATCTCTTCCCATGTTGAATCATTTATGTTACAATATCAAAATGAATTTTGCATTTTGGATATTCTCCTCCCTTTAACAATCTATGAAATCTGTCCAAGAAAAAGGAAAGCAAATGCCTCTTCACCAAGGCCATTTTTTGCAAGATCTACTAGTATAATGTTGGTCTTTCCCTTACCATTTCCTCCCTTCTAAGGGTTACTAACCCAACGTTGGTCCTTAAAATGCCTCGAAGTCTTCATCTAATAATCCTCCCTCTTTCGGCTGTGAAAATGTGTCAACCCTGACCCACCATCCTAGAATTACGAGGTCCAACCCCCTAGGCCTCTAAAAGAAAAACCCCTATTTCAAAGGAACCCACCTCCATTAGCAAGAAAATTTTGATTTTTATCGATCCTCCCCAAAATTCTATCTATGATAACTTAGACTCCTCTTGGTATGCAACTCCAGTAGGTTCTCCTATAGTCTCTTCCTCCAAGGAAGATTCCCTTATTATCCCTCCTCCTCAAGAAGCTTCCCTGGCCAATGATCCCCCTATTAGTGCCCCTAATTCCCCCCTCCATAATGTCAACCAAGTTCTTTTGCTAGAAGACCCCATTTTAAAATCCGTCGATTGTAAAAGTTGTGCTCCTTTGAGGTTGCAATTGAATGAAATCAGTAAGCCACAAACATTCAAAATGATATTTTAAAGTGGCTTATGTCCCAATTAATCATAGCTAAAACCAAAATTCAAAAGTTGGAGATGTTTGTCTTTAGCAATTCCTAGGACTGGTCAGGCGAAGTGGAGGATGTTGACCACTGGATTTTATTGTCTAGCCTGGCCAAGACTTTCGAAAAGTGGGATAATATGGAGAAAGAGATAGAAGAGTTGAAGTTAGTTATAGGGACTCCTAATGACTGAATTAAACTCCAGGAGGAGGTGTCAACTCTGCGGTGCAATCAAAAGAAAATTCTTCACCCTTGAGGAAATTATGGAGTATAGGAAAGAGACACTAAAAAACATCTATTTGGGGGATTGAAAATATTTTTGAATGATTAGTTTAATGATACTATATGACCTAATACTAAAATGCAAGATATCGAAAACTAACATATGAAAACAATAGTTTGCAAGTGGATTTGGGAAGTGCAGAGGACAACAAACTTGCCCAAAAAAAAGGGTTTTGATGTGTCTACAAGGAATCATTTGCCCAATGGAAAATGGGTCTTTATACAGGGGTCCTAATCAAATTTTGAGGTCCTTTGGTGTTGAATCTGAGCTTCTTTTTCCCACTTGCAATTTTATCAAAATTTCGGAAATGAATTATGCAACTTAGTTTTCATGTCTTGACAACAATGATGACAACAAATGCAACAATGTAAAATTGCTCTTCAAGATCTCTTCAATCCTTCTTCAACCTTTAATTTTCACATACACAAAGAGGAAAAATGATGATACCATATAGGGGTTTGCCTCAGTCAAACCCCATGAATAGTGTTCCCACTTTCACTATGGCAAGATGTTAATGATGAAAACCTTAAATGAAAATGGAAGGAAATTATGAATGAACACGATTGCTGCAACTCACCACCTTTCAATTGCTTCCATTAAGGACTGAAGATAAACACATCTCTTCAAGGGAATAGATCTTGCTTGATAAACTTGCTTGAAATGCTTGAAGTGCTTGAAGATCTACATCACCTTCAAAAGATAACATGAACTTTGGCATGATATTGGATCTTGATTGCTGCTACAAATGACTAATAATATTGCTTTTGAATTCTCTTGACAATAATATTTTCTCTTGAATTTTCTCCTTGGTGTCACTTCTTGTTAGTTAGATTTCAAATGATAAAAGACTATGTATTTATAGGTGTTTATCTACTTTCCCGAAAATTAGATTCCAAAAGTCAACACTTCCAATTTGAAATTTGAACATTAAAATGTTGCCAAAACCATATTTTAAATTGGGTCATGGCTCGCAAAGGGGACCCTTTCGCGCTTGGGTGAATGGGCCCTAGCCTATAATTCCAAGACACATGATCTAAGGCAAATTAATTATTGAATGCATTAGTTTAATGTTGGTTCCCCTTTCGGAAATTGAGAACAATAAGGCTTTAGAATGCATAATTTGGAAAATAAGAGGCTTAATTAAGTCCTATAAATTAAGGGACCCAAACATAGTGAAAATTGTAAAGGTTACAATTTTCTACACTACATCCCTAGGTGATCCCACAATAGTGGTTTACAATTTTTGGCCAAACTGGACACTGAAATTTTTATTTTTAACTAAATCTTCACACTCGGGCACTTATAGTGGCTAAACCGTGAGGAATTTGAAGATGATGCAAACTAGAGTCTCATCACATTTTGTTTTTAGATTCTAAAAATATTTTTTTCAAATTTTTTGGAATCAAATTGCACTTCTTTTTCCATCTCCCACAAAGACTGGTTTTTTTCATAAAACAACATTTTTAAAAAAGTGACGCACACCATATAACGCATAACTTTTTTTCCATGAAGGATAAAATTATAATTCTTTCGAATTTAGATTTGTAACTCCGATATCTAGTGCTTCCACTTGGTTAGATAGTTTTTTATTAAATATTTTTTCTTTAATCAAGTTTCGAAGTCAAACCAACGAAAATTCAGACATAGCGCGACCGTATGACGCGTAACTTTTTTTGTATAGATTGAAATTCAATTTTTTTTTTGTTGGATCAAGGACTTCAATATCTGGTGCACTCATATTTTTCAAATTTTTGTTTTGATAATTTGCTATTTTTCCACATGTGCAAAACAAAGACCTTCATTTTCAACAAAAAACCTATGTTTAATAAAACTAAAAAAACAAATACATAATAAAACCAAAACATTTTAAAATTATATTCATTGGATAGCTCGTTTCAAGGACTACCTGAATCCAATTGGGTTTGTGAAGATTCCCCCATTTTCATTCTCAACCCGAGCTTCAAAGCGTAAAAAATTAGGTTTTTTGTGTGAAGAAAATAAAAAATTAGGGAAAAGGGGGGTTCTAGAGAACCAGGGTTCGTTCGAACCCCCTTCAATATGCATTTTTCCTTTTGTTTTTTAGCGGGAAATGTGGGCCCCGTAATTAATGGGTTCGGTCGAACCCTAGTTTGGTCGAACCACTTTATGGTTCGGTCGAACTTGTAGGTTCATTCGAACCCCTAAAACCAATTTTTTTTCCATGGGGCCATTTTTTCTTAGTTTTCCTTCCTCCATCAAATTGTAAACCACTATGTGGCTTCACCCCCCTCTGTCTTCTACTATTGTGATTGGTAAAATAGGTGGTGATCTGGTTCAAGAGGAACCATCATCTTGTGAAATCTAGAGGAATGATAAAGACACTTGACCCATTATGTAGAAAGGGAAGCTCGCCTCCTTTATTGCAATAAAAGGGAACAACCCCATTGTTTTCTTGTAGTTTTCCAACTCTTGGAGAGATGGACTGGTTGAAGTTAGAGGTTTGTCTTTTGTGGTCTTCATGGAGCTTATTGTTGCGGTCATAGGTCTCTATCCACGGGTTTGTATTACCAAAAAACCTAAGAGCCATTATTAGAAGGACATGAAATGTTTCCTCAAAAAAGGGGAGAAGGTGAATTGGCTACAAAATGGATTCAATAGGAATGACTTGCCAAGGGTTTGGAAGAAGATGATCAAAATATTCATGAGGTATGTTATGTTGGAGGGAATATTTAAATGCTTCCATGCTCATCTCTTTCCCATGCTAAATCATTTACGTTACAATATCAAAATGAATTTTGCATTTTGGATATTCTCCTCCCTTTAACAATGTATGAAATCTATCCTAGAAAAAGGAAAGCAAATGCCTCTTCACCAAGGCCATTTTTCACAAGCTCTACTAGTATAATGTTGGTCTTTCCCCTACCATTTCCTCCCTTCTGAGGGTCACTAACCCAATGTTGGTCCGTAAAAATGCCTCAGAGTCTTCATCTGATAATCCTCCCTCTTTCAGTTGTGAAAATGTGTCAACCCTGACCCACCATCCTAGAATTACGAGGTCCAACCCCCCAAGCCTCTAAAAGAAAAACCCCTATTTGAAAGGACCCCACCCCTGCTAGCAAGAAAAATGTGGGTTTTGTCGATCCTCCCCAAATTTCTATCTATGATAACTCAAACTCCTCTTGGTATGCAACTCTTGCAGGTTCTCCTATAGTCTCTCCCTCCAAGGAAGACTCCCATATTACCTCTCCTCCCCGAGAAGCTTCCCTAGCCAATGCTCCCCCTATTAGTGCCCCTAATTCCCTGCTCCATAATGTCAACCAAGTTCTTCTGCGAGAAGATCCCATTTTAAAATATGTCAATTGTAAAAGTTGTGCTCCTTTGAGGCTAAAATTGAAAGAAATCAATCAAGCCACAAACATTCAAAATGACATTTTGAAGTGGCTTACATCCCAATTAATCATAGCTAAAACCAAAATTCAAAATTTGAAGATGTTCGTCTTTAACAATTCCTAGGACTGATCAGGCGAAGTGGAGGATGTTGACCACTTGAATTTATTGTGTAGCCTAGCCAAGACTTTTGAAAAGTGGGATAATATGGAGAAAGAGATAGAAGAGCTAAAGTCAGTTATAGAGACTCTCAATGACATAATTAAACTCCAAGAGGAGGTGTCAGCTTTGCGGTGCAATCAAGAGAAAAGTCTTCATAGCCTTGAAGAAATTATGGAGTATAGGGAAGAGACTAAAAAAGCACTGTTGTCACCATCCAAATGTTCTTGCAAGAACTAAGAAACAACTAGGTAAGAGAGTAGTTGATGAACCTCTAGTTGCTCCTTAGACTAGAAAGAAGGAAAAATAGGGGAAAGTTCTTCCTCCCCTCTTGTTGAAGATGATAGCAAGAAACATAAGGCTCTGTATTTTAAACACGAGCTTGAATTTCTAGCTAATGACTGGTAGGCCATCAAGGGTCTTTAGCTACTAGGCAACCAGTAGTTGGTTTTTGTAAGTTTTTGTTTTTGTCTCTACTCGTCTTTAACTTTTGTTTAGCTCTCTAGAGGTCTTCCTTTTGCTGTTCTATTTTTTTGTTCTTACTTCTAGTGAAACCCTTTTGCTTGGCCTTTACGGTTATTTTGTAAGGGTACACTCCCCTTCCTATCTATTTTAATCAAAACAATAAAATATATATATTTTAAAAAAATGTCTATTATGAACATCCATATTTTTTAAACCAAGATTAGAGAAACCCATTATAAACATTAAACACAAAGAAAAATAATGACAAACAAATCCTTTAGAGACCTTTTGTCCCAAACTTTGTGTACAAGTCATTTTGGACCCAAAAAGGCCTTAGGATCTCAACTTGGATCAATAATAGTTAAAGCTTGTCAACCATCAACCAATCTTGATCAATGATAGAGAACTTATTTAAAAGTTTCCAACAATTTGTGAATATGTGGATATATATTGATGATTATGAATAAGAGACTAGAATTATTATTATTTTGTAATAAACGATCGCCCTTGCAAGCCATGTTTAGAAAGTATTTCTACCACTACTTTTTCTCAAATATTAAATATGATAGATTTAATGTATTAGAAGTAATTTTATCTGGTAGTAGATTTATTAGTGTTATATCTAAGTTTTAGACATTATAAAGTATATCTATAATTTAAATACAAATGTATGAAATGGTTATTTATCAATGTTAACTAAATACTTAAACATATTAAGATTATCATCATTAATATATAAATTGACATCCTACAATATGAAAATGATCAAAAGAACAAATCGCATTATAAAATAATTTAATTAGATCAACTTCATCTCATCCATAATTAAAATATTTTTGAATAAGTTTAGTACTTATATGATCGTAATACTTGGAAAGCTCATTCTCACTCTAGGAATATTTCAATGGTATTGGCCCTTGGCTATAGCACATATTGGAGAGCATGTGTAAAAACACAAAGTTTGCTTATGCACCATGCATATGCATCAAAGCTCTGGCTAGACCAATCTCAAGTGTACTATGTACCTCGAGTTGTACACACTCAATGTGCCCCCTCAAATGTCTATAGCCCACCAATTCATCATCATCTTCTTTGAGTGATCTCCATGCCCTTTCCAAGTCTCACATAAATGATTTATATAAGCTTTAAGGGGTGATTTCCAAACCATCACATCCTTTCACACAGATTGTCTTTAATTAATCATTTAACAAATATAGTTTGTCCTCTATCGAAACATAAGTTATGAGTGGCACATATCATCTACTCCATATTATTATATGCATCATAATATCATGTCCCTATGTGTATAACATATGCCCTTTCCAAGTCTCACATAAATGATTTATATAAGCTTTTTAAGTGGTGATTTCCAAACCATCACACCCTTTCACACAGATTGTCTTTAATTAATCATTTAAAGAATATTGTTTTTCCTCTATGGAAACATAAGTTATGAGTGCCACATATCATCTACTCCATATTATTATATGCTTCATAATATCATGTCCCTATGTGTATAACAATCTACCTCCTTATATCCTACCAGAAGCAGCTCAGTCCAAGAGCATTCTCAACACACACGACCCAGCCGAATTTGTCATTGTGTTCCTCTTGCAAAGTCAAGGAGAGAACCCCCAGTAAAGTTAGGAGGAATCACCCCTGGCAGGTAAACAATAACAAATTCAGATGCATCCTGAACTAATCTAAATCATCACTGCCAGCAAGATAACCAAGGCATTTGAAGAAATGATGAATGTTTATTTTGTCCTTTCCAGAGTAGATAGCTTCAGCACTTTTTCCCTCCTTGCCTTGCGCTGCAGCCATCTCTATTAACCTAAACAGTTTCTTGATTGGTATCTGCAAAAGAAATTGTTTTGGGTCAGGTTTTCAAGTAAGAAAAGAATTTTAGATGTACACAGTTCATTCAAATAGCTTATACTGCTCCTAGGCATAAGAATTCCTTCCTGTTATGAACATACCTCATCTGTAGCATCAACTACTGCACCAAGATCGTCTTCTGAAAACATAGATAAGTGTTGTAGAACCTGTAGACGAGAATGCCGGAAACTATAGTCAAAATGATACATGATAACAAGTGGTGTAACCACGTTTACGTCAAAATTTGACCCAAAAACTAAGCCAAAATTGTTTTTGACACAACGCGTAAACCTAGCATAACATGATCTTAGGAGATAAGAAGTTACAGCTTCCCAATAGCTCCCATGGAATTTATATTCAAAACAGACAAATCTGACTAAAACTTCATCCCTAGTGTACAATAATTACCTTCCGTATGTCTTCACGCCTTAATGTTGGCACATGATAAGTGACATCAAAAGCCTTGCGAAACCCTAAAGACTCAAGGGCATGTACTTCACTTGTAGTCCCTATAACCAATAGATTCCTTCCCTGTAAAATTTAAAATAAAGGGAAGAAAAAATCAGTCGGGTATAACTATTCCACAGAACCCAAGTGCATAACAAACAACTTAACATTACCTTCTAACTTGCAATGTAAGAAACCTATAGACTACTGGAGTTGGAGTTACAGAAAAACATATTAAGAGGTTCGGTATAGAATACCTTAGGAGGGACTTTTTTCAGAAGCACCAACAATGTCTGGGAGACCAAAATTGAAAATCGAGGTCCAATTGCAAAAAACTCTACTAATCTGGAAAGGAGACAATAAATGTAGAGGACATATAAAATTAGAAAAATTGCATTTCCTATTCAAAAGTAAAATCTTTAGAGAGTGTCGATTTCCAAATGCAAAACCTGAGGCACTTCATAAAGTTATGGAAAATTGACTAAAATGATGGTGAATTTGAAATTTCCAACAAATTCTTAAATAGATATCTGATTCCAGAAAGAAGTACAAAGCATACCGTTCAATATCATCAAGGATAATAATACTTAATGGAGACTTGTAAGCATCCTCAAAAACCTATTTATGTTTCACAAGAAAACACAAATGTGAGCTCTTCTAGCTTCAGATGAATGGAACGAACTGTCTAAAGAGTATCTTCATAACTAACACAGTTATTTTCAAATTCTTCTAACCTTTACTATAACTGCACATTTACTGCTCTCGCTGAGTCCAGCCATTGTTTCTGCCGATACCTGTCCATGGAGAAAAACAGTCAAAACCCATAAAGATCTACAAACCTACAGTCAAAACAGTTCTTGAAACAATTAAACTGCATGGCACTTACTACTTTCACAAAAGGAAAGTCACTGTCAATGCCAACAGTTGCTGCCGTGGCCGTTTTACCACTACACAAAGCAAATTCTTAAATTAATTTCTTATAAAGAAGTGTTGCTCATCAATCATTTGCCCATTGACGTAAAAAATACATTATGTAGCTCAATGGCTCTATAACAAAATACTACTTACGCAAAATTAGGCAGATACAGAAAAACCATACCAGGTAATGCAAAACATAGTTACCTTAAAAGTGAAAACATGTGTCACCAGCCAATGGGACCATAAATAGAAAGATACAGAAAAAAATAAGTAATGCAAAATGTATTCACCTTAAAACATAATCTAAGGAACCTTTGGTTGCAGGACACAAAGTCGTATATTTTTTTATAAATAAAAAGCTCATTAGCATTACATTGTCAGCAGCAAGTGTTGAAAGACCCAGGTTCTCCTGTCAGCATTAGATGTGAAAGTCTGCAACTAAGGACTGGCACAAAATCAGATATAGAAGAAAAGTTATGATCATTATAGAAAAATTATACAAGGCCCAGATTTGATAAACCTTGGATTTTCCCTGGAGGTCATGACCTAGAACCTTCTAAGGAAAAAGTCTCCTAAAGAGCATTGAAGGAAACTTTGGTTGAGCACAATAGATGTTATTAGTTTCTTTGAATTTGGTTCATCCAACTTCATAAAGAAGTCAGTAACTATTGTCTTCGAAGGTGGTTAAATACAAGCCAGTTAACTGTAAGAGGCAGGAACGGCCATCTAGATTTATCACTTAATCATACAAAAGATTTTATCGCAACTTCAAAAGTTTCATAAACCCAAAACACCTTTGGTGAGAACTGAAAAATCGAAGTGAGGCCTGAAGCTAAATGTTCAAAGGGTAGATAACCTTGTTCCAAGAATCCTCTATTTCAGCAAGACTCGAGACCAATAGTTTCTAGCAGAAAATAGAAGGTTCATACAACACTTGCAACAAAACAAGGTGGGTGGAATTGAAGACGGCCTCAAATGCAACAAGGTCACTGGAAACTGATGCCTATAACTTTGATGCAATCTTGACCCTTCAGAGCACCTTCTTAGAAGTAAGATAATAATCAAGATTTGTCTATTATCACTCTGCTAGCTACGAAGATAGATAACCACTAATAAGCAATGAAAAAAGGTGGGTGGAATTGAAAGTGGCCTAAAATGCAACAAGGTCACTAGAAACTGCAATCCATAAACTTCAATGCAATCTTAGCCTTTTCTGCCTTACCTCCTAGTTGTACCTTTAGAGCACATTCTTAAAAGTAAGATAATCATTGAGATTTGTATATTATCACTCTGCTAGTTAAGAAGATTACCATATAAAAAACATATACTAAAAATGTTAAACTAAAATTGCAATGGATTATTTATCATATTATTCCTTACGCAAATTAAAATCTATTCCTTAAGCAAATTAAAAACTATTGCTTTTTCAATGTTTATGCCTTATGGCCAGAACTCACATATAAGAAAATTCAGAGTATGGCATGAGGTTAAGAGCCAAATTCATGTTATTAAAGAGCGTGCGCTTTTATAGGAGGAGACTTAATGCTATTCTAGCTTCAGAGGATAAACATGGAGGAGCATACAATAAGACAAAATCCTCTGTAGATTTTAATGATTTGATTCAAGATTGTAATTTGTATTATTTGAATCATCGAATGGTGCATATACTTGGAATAACAGGAGAAAAGCTTTTATTTATATAGCACAGTGTTTAGATCATTTCCATTTGACTCCAAACTGGATTTTGAAAATATGGCAAGCCTCCTCTAGAATATTACCAAAGGCGAGATCAGATCATACCCTATATAGACGGAGATAAAAGAAGATTCTATTAAGTACAAATACCCATGTTTCTCCCGATTTATGTGGCTTGAAAATCCTTCTTTTCATGACACAATGGAATTTGTGTAAGGAGATTTTCTTTAACTTGCATATGCTCTATTGATGCCCAGCTTTGCAATGCCTCAATTTGCTTGGCCCAGACCCCTTTGTGCATTTTACCTCATTATGCCCATAACATATAACCAATCCAATAAAACTCTGAATGGGTCTCCCTTGGTCAAGTTTGCATGTATGTGATTCTTCATCATCCTCCATATCCATATCCATTGCTAGAAGTTGCCAAAATCCAAAGAAATTCTAAGTCTTGGGTGTTTTTGGTTGTTTTCAATCATTTCCTAACTATCTAGTATCCAATTCTGACCTCCATTCCCGCACTGAATCCCCACAAGGGTTTGTGAGGCCTCTTCTCCCTTCCATTCTCCTCTATTCCCCCTCTTTGTGGAATCCCGATCGTGGTCCAAACCTCTTCTTCTCCATCCCATATCTGAATCTAACTTAGAGATTTGTTGCTCTGGGTTTGACACCCCTGGCACTCAAAGGATGGTCTGGCTTTAAAGATTTATTATCCTAGATGTTCCAAAGTTTCCACTGGAGATGAGCTCACTTCTTCTGATCTATAGCTTTGTTTTTGCTTTTGTTGTTGTTGTGATTGTTTCTAAATGTCCTTGTTATGTTCTGTAGGTTGTTATGACAATAGAGCATCCTCTTAGTGCTTTTGAAATTCATGAGGGACAAACATGAGCCAAGTGTCCACTTTCATGACAGATCCTACACCTGAAGGGTATGTTCTCACAGTCAAAGGGTCGTTCCCATTCAATTTCTTACATGTCAAGTAAAAGACAATCAAGCTGTGGTTTGTTCAGTTCCAAATGGACACATTTTCTTGCACAGTTGGCACTACTGGGTTCCTTGTGAAGTCTGAAGTTACAATGCATTCTCCACTAGCATTTCCAATCTTCTAGAGAGGATTTTCATTCCAGTACTAACTAGGAGGAAAAAGAGGATTTTCACTCCAGGTCTAAGCTAAAGCATTTAGGAATCAAGGAAAATTGTTTAGAGGGCTTTTCGGGCATGGCCAGTGAACAGAGGTGACAATAATTTGTCTTCTTGTTCTTACAAATATGTCAGTGTATTTCCTTCTCCAGGACATTTCGCTCTCTCGCATTCCAAATCCTCGTATTCGAAATTTACACATCACTGCTTGTGGCCTGTATGCACTCCATACTCCATCAGGTTCTATTTTCTCTTAGCTCATCTTGCCAGTTATGAGATGGTTATGAATCATCTGTTGAAATTGACAACAATCTCTTCTAAGTAGGGGTTACATGGTGAAAGTCGCTTGTGTGAAGACATCCTTGTAATTATCTACAACTATGTAAATACCCACATATATTCTTGGCTTATGTATGCAAGTTAAAATGAGGTATATTTCACATTTCAGTTTAAGGTAGGTTGCATGTGCTTGGTCTTATCCAGCCAACTCTTATCCTCGTCCTTGTAAATCTATTTATCATATACTAAATAAGTAGTGTACAGCATCATTATTGGCAGAGAGATCCCTATTATCTTTTACTGTTCTGCATGTTGTGCTTACTTTCTACTGTATTATCTGTTGTATGCTCCTAGAGGGTCATAGGGTCTGGTTGTTGCATACCTGCCCTTTTCTGCAACATACTGAAGAATTAACAAAATTAAAGAGTAAAGTCACCCTTGTCAAAGAAATGTTTTTTAAGCATTTGGAAGAGCTAGAATGTGATAGTCTATATTTATGCATAATTTTATTATCAGCTTTTTATGCGTTACTGATTATTCTCTCCCCTTAGTCTGATATTATTTTGTTGTCTTGTTCTATATAGGTGGACCATGAAAATTTTCACAACAGATGTTGAGAAAAATATAAACTTTATCTAAGATTAACAGCATGAAATTTTCTTGTGGTTTCATAATGAGGATCAGGTGCAAAATCTTATTTTCCCATACATGTAGGGTAAAATACTATAGTAGACATAAAATACCTGCCAGATGGCCCTTTAAGAAGACAAGTTGTCAGAGGATTTCCTTTGCTCCACTTAACTTGTTCTACTAATGACATCACCGTTTCATATATCTGTTCGTGTCTTTCACCACATTCAATCATGCCATTCAATCTGCATGCCCAAAATAGTTGCTAGCAGTGAGACAAGTTATAAATTTATCTTTTGCAAATTGACAGGCAAGATTATAGGAACTGAGTAAACAAGAAAAAAGAGAGTTCATTCTTGTTTGTTTTCTTTAACAACAACGATTGAAAAGTATAAATCTTTTGCAAATATAACTGAGAGTATTATCCATTTCTATTAACACTTAATCCAGAATGGACTCACCTGCATCCCTCAAGATCATCTGTAGCTGCTCCAAATGCTGGCTTTATTTCTTGCAGTGCATTTAAGAAATCATTCATAGATACCTTTATACTCTCTTCATCTGATGGTTTGTTAAGATCATTAAGGCTAATTTGCTTATATAAGGCAAAAGACATTGCACTTTTGACGACACCTTCAATTTCAGCTCCACTGAAATTCTTTGTCTGTGCAGCTGCATATATGCACAATGTATTAAGGCATCAACAGGTGCACTCACTTTTCTAAAAACTTGGCATTTTTAAAAGGAATTTAAAAATTGTTATGACAACAAAATAGGAAAAACTAATAATATAATTCCCATCTTCATGTGAGACCAAAACAATGCAGTAAAATAACATCTTCTGTATAAAATGTGGTCCAATGAGTGTGTAAAGAAAAGAAATTAGGTGTTGTGGAGAAGGAATGAGCTACATGCATTAAGTCCAAAATCAGAGGCATAGGTTCGGCATAATATCTGCATTGGGAATGTATTTCCCTCCTTTGCCTTTGTGGTCCTCCAGGTCTACAAGTGTATCAGTTTGCCCATAACATTTATTATTGATGTGTCATTGCATTAACTTTCTTTTCACTAAGAGAAACATTGGATTTAACTTTAAGTTATGTGATCTAGAAAATAGATTAATCTAAAGGATTTAACTTTATTTGCTAGTGAAGCTATATCGTTTTTACAATGTTCAAAAAATTATATCAAGTATCAGTGTTTCTTTTCATTTGTAGCTTACAGGAAAGAAAAAAAGCTCCAGTATTAATTTTTAAACCATGAGAATCTGAGATAACTGAGCAAATGTTAAAAATACAAATTAAACAATACGGATAGCTGTGATGCACATAAAGGTTCCTAGCTTAAACTGATACATATCTACAACCAGCTTATTGGATATAATTCTTGCAAACTTAGTTGTAGAAAGATGCCTTCGGAAAATAACAATAGCTTGCAGTTAGCCATAAGTTCCAAACCCTGCTAGCTCAAAGTTGGACACCATATAAATCATGTCCAAGTAAAATGAACTGACAGCTTACAGAAGATCAAAGATAGTTTGAATTTTTGAAACATTTATTGAAAACTCAAAAGTCAAATCCTTTTTACATCAAAACTAGACCATGTAAACCAAGTCAAAATTCCCAGTATAAGTCCAAAAGGAAAACCTAGTTATAGGTGAGGAAACCGATTGCAAAGGAATGAAACCCATTGCAAATAGAGGAAACATGCAAATATCACTGTCCATCCAGATGGACAGTTACAGTGCGTGTGACCTGTCTTATATGTAAACCTATTGCAGATACAGTGCATGTGACCTGTCTTACAGGTGTAATTGATTTCAACATTGTAGGTTACTCGACTATCATTAGATCTTCCAAAGCTAGGACTGAAAAACCAAGTGCAGCATTGCCCCTGTATTTTTATTTCTCTAAACCATAAAACCCTTTGTTCTATTTTAACAAATTGTAAGAGCAAGATTACATTAGAAGCAATTTTATTTAAGAGTTTGAAAGATTTATCATCTGAAAAGCAGATTTAACATATTGGATGCATGAGTTGTCAACTTTTGATCTATTTACCAGCACAAGCCCCTTTGGACAAACAAATCACATCTCCAACACTACCATAAGCTAGCATACAGGACTTTGGAGGTGATTGATTACCAGGATCAATTGTCCTTTCAGGATAAGTAGTACTACTTGAGTTGCATGTGTCAAAACGACCATCAACAAGACCTAATACTAGTAGTACTAAAACTTTCCAATCACCGAAATTTCTTGCTTTTCCATCTAATTTAAGGGCAGTATAGATCAAGGGGGGATGTACAGTGACTAGTAATGCTCCCAAGACAATGGCAAAGTTATTGAATGTGCAAAATAAGGATAAGGTGGATCAATCCATTGACAAATTCTTCTTAACCAATGGCATTATATTCTATGTGGCTTCCTCTCCTTGTTATAAGGAGGCTATGGAAAGAATAATAAAAGTAGGGCCTTTATATGTGCCACCAATGGAGACGAAATTAAGGACAACAAACTTGAATAAGAACAATTCCAAGATTAATATTTTTATAGAGAAAATGAAAGCAACCTGGTTCACTAGTGAATGTAGCATAGTCAATGATGAGTGGATAAACATTAGGCATCATCCACTCATCAACATAATGGTCACATGTATAGAGGGCCCTTACTTCCTCGGAGTTGTTGATTATTCAAGGCATTGCAAGGATACAAATTATCAATTCCAAATCCTTAGAGATGCTATTGAGGAGGTTGGGCTAGAGAATGTGTGCAAGTAGTGAGAGATGTGGCCTATGTGTAGATATTTGTAGGGAATTTGATTGAGGTTGCCACATAAATGTCTTGATCAAAACCTCTAAAATTGTTTAATTGGAAGCCAATATCTTCAACAAAAACTCAAATTGTTTAATTTTATGTCTATTTTTCACTTCACAAATATCCTAATTTGACATCATGCATCTCTTCAAATAGATGCCCTACTTAGGAATCTTGCAACTCCATAGTTGGATGTCTTCATGTTGGATCCTTTGCCTCCTTGTCAAAACATGTTCCTCACTATAACTAGGCATAGAAATTTCATTAATCTTTCTACTAGTTTTTATTTTAAATTTCAATGATTCACAAAAAGAATGTTAAAAATTTACACATTTAAGTGTAATTCATCTACTATCATCTTGTTTTAAACTTCACACCTTTTGTGAACCCTCTCCAATTTTATCTTTGTTTCATTGTCAAATATATAATTTTACATAATGAGAACACAATGTCCCTCCAATTTTCTTGTTTTTTCTTAAAAAGTTACAATACTTTGTTAATGGCTTTAATGCTTAACTAAAGTGGGTGTTGCTGCTCTACTCACAATCCAATTCAACAAACTTACAAGAGATATTGATATTATTTGGCACTAATTTGCACATTGTTGCCTCAATTATCTTATCAAGGTACAAAATGATTTTTCGATTATAACTTTCAAGAATTTTTACCTCCTCCAAATTGGGTTGTCTCCTTGATCATTTGTCTATTATATTGTGTAGCACAGGGAAAATTCCAGGTTAAGCAATTCAAAGCGTAATTCAAACTAAACCAAAGCTAATAATTGAGAACAATGGAAAACTATAAAAACATGCATAAACAAAGGATTTTACCAAACACACATTCGATTCCATGAATAACCTCCATTATCCTTCTCATTTCGCTGTTGTATGATACTTGCCCTCAGATTTTCATTAAGCATGCAAGTATGGCCTCATGACAATGATAATAGCAAAACATTGAAGATTTATGAAAGTTGCTTCCAAAACTAATAAGATTTCGGGAGGAGTTAAAAAGATGAAAGTAAAGCCAATTTATAGAAAATATGATTTTCGAATGACAAGATCAGATTAAAGATAATTAATTGATGATCAAGATTAAAAGATGTGATATGCAATAGGGTTAGGGTTGAATTACTGTGAGTGATAAAGCATAAAAGGTGGGGATTAAATTAAATAATAATTTAATCTTTAGTGGAAATTGGTCGAGACACAAAAGAATAAAGATTGCATGTAAAGGATAAAGATTGACATAAATAGAAGATAAGAATAAATTAATTAAATAATTAAAGTTTTTTAATTAATAGGGGATTGCACATAGAAGATAAGATCTAATCTAGATGATGGACTGATTAACACAGAAAGTCTGTTCGTTAAAGATAATCAGATATTATCTCACCATACAACTGAATGATCTAATTATATCTAGACTTGAGTGATAAATGACTAATTAGATAACAAAGAGATTATCTAATTATAGAGGAATATGCTATGGATAAATCCTTTTATGAATTAAATAATGATTTAATTCAACATTCAAGATTTTAGGATTAAATTAAATAAATAAAGAATTATTTAATTAAAGGGAGAAAAAGCTAAGGAATAATTAAATAATTTGAAATGATTATTTAATTATAGTTGAAAGTGTAATAGGAATTAATTAAATAATAGTTTATTTTATTTTAGAAAGAAGATAAATTTAATTAGCGACATAATGAAATAAATAATATTTATTTAATTAATCAAGATTGAATAAAGGTAAGAATGAATTAATTAAATAATTAAAGTTATTTAATTAATAGAGGATAAATGACTTTAGAAAATAATTAAATAATTAAAATTATTTAATTATGAAAAATGAAGATAAGAATTATGAAGAAATTAAAGTCTCAGGCCTAGGACAGTTTTTAGTGTCTACATATTGTTATCCTAGTTTGGTCTTTCACACGTTCCAGTTGACCCTACTTTTATCATGGTACATTGTACATTGTGAAAATAACTTTTGAAAGAGACCTTCCCACATTTTTCTTTTTTCTCCAAACCAATATTTGTGAATTTTGGCAAGTTGCTGCAAGAGCTAGTCTCTCGTTATTGCTTAATATTTTTATAGCAGCTCGATACCCACCATATCACATTAAAATTG